>WAAF01005682.1:4091-21350 GCA_013400475.1 Tricholaema leucomelas
ATCTAATTCTTCTCACCAAAACATTCTAGCTAGGCTCAAACTAGCACACCTTCCAACCCCTAACATCCTGTGATCCTATGATCTTCCACCCTTCCATGTGCATGCACCACTGCACTGATTGCTTTGTATAAACATCCCTCTCAAATGCAGAAACACCAACAAAGCAGTCACATCTTCCACCTCCAGAAGCACAGGATGTCCATTTATGATGCCTCAGAGAATCCCCATGGCTGCCAGCTACTGCTCCTGAAGGATATGTTCCTCCTCAGGTTGCTAAGAGACATCTGTAGGTGAACACCTAACAAAAAGGTTGCTTGAATCACACTCCAGCCTTCATCTGTGCCCCAGAAGTGGTGGCATTCCAATAAAGAACAAAGGATTCTTGTGGGCTGGATGTGCATCCTTCCATGTTCTTAGATCCATGATGTAATCCTCATGGATTCAGCTGCAAGGACTTCCAGAAAGAGGTGACCAGCCACACGAGTCATAGGACCAGAGAATCATAGAGCCATAGAAAAAACCTTTAAGATCTGTCCAACCATCATCTGGCTTCAAGTCTGGTGCTAAACCATATCCTTCTGCACTGCATCTCTGTGTCTTTTAAACACCTCCGGGGACAGGGATTCAAACCCCTTCCTGAGGAACCTTCTCCAGTGTTCAAGAACCCTTTTAGAGTTTTAGGTTTTCTTCTAATGTCTATCTGAAACTTCCCTTGGTAGAACTTGAGTCTCTTTCCTCTCATCCTATAAGTTGCTAGCTGGGAGAAGAGACCAACTCCCACCTCACTACAACCTCTTTTCAGGAATTTGTAGAGAGCAACAAGGTCTCCCCTCAGCCTCCTGTTCTCCAGGACAAAGAACCCCAGTTCCCTCAGCTGCTCCTCACAACACTCATGCCACAGTTTACTGGGCATTTATTGCCTAATCTGTTAGTTCTCTTCTTTTCCTCCCTACCCTGACTTTTGGCTTTCCTCCTTTAGGACACATGCCTAACATCACCCTGCAGAGGAAAAGGACCTGGGGGTCTGGGTTGATGAAAAGCTCAACATGAGCCAGCAGTGTGCACATGCAGCCCAGACAGCAACCCTGTGCTGGGCTGCAGCAAGAGAAGTGTGGGCAGCAGGGCAAGGGAGGGGATTCTCCCCCTTTACTCTGCTCTCCTCAGACCCCACCTGGAGTACTGTGTGCAGTTCTGGAGCCCCCAACACAAGAAGGACATGGAACTGCTGGAGCGGGTCCAGAGGAGAGCCACGAAGATGATCAGAGGGCTGCAGCAGCTCTGCTATGAGGACAGGCTGAGAGAGTTGGGGCTCTTCAGCCTGGAGAAGAGAAGGCTTTGAGGAGACCTTAGAGTGGCTTTCCAGTATCTGAAGGGAGCCTACAGGAAGGCTGGGGAGGGACTATTGACAAGGTCTGGGAATGTCAGGACGAGGGGGAATGGGTTTAAGCTGGAGGAGGGGAGATTTAGACTGGATGTTAGGAGGAAGTTCTTTACAGTGAGGGTGGTAAGACACTGGCACAGGTTGCCCAGGGAGGTTGTGGATGCTTCCTCCCTGGAGGCGTTTAAAGCCAGGCTGGATGAGGCCTTGAGCAGCCTGCTCTAGTGGGAGGTGTCCCTGCCTGTGGCAGGGGGTTGGAGCTGGATGATCCTTGAGGTCCCTTCCAACCTAAACCATTCTATGATTCTATGAGTAAGTGGGTATGAGCACAGCGCAATACAGTGGTGCACTGGTAGGGCTCCCTCCTTCAGGCTTCTGTCAGAGGCAAAACTGACATTTTTAGGACAAAACTACTCCTCCAACACCACAGCCAACATCTATGAGCTGAATCCTTCCTCTTGTGGGTCACAAAGAGCTGAGGTAACTGCTGTAGAAAGCAGGGCTGTGTCTGGTGTGAAATACCAAGCTGTGAGTGTTGCTAATTCTCCTTTGAGGTGCCTGGGAACAATCACAAAATGCCAGCTCCCCAGGTATCTAATTAGCATCCTTAACTCAGCCAAGAGAATGTGGTTTTATCCTGTGCTGGGGCAGGGATGGTCTCCTAGGCTTGTTTGCACAGCATCTAGTAAAAGACAGCTTTGAATCCATTTGAGCTTTCCTAGACCAAACCAAAACACAAGAATGGATATTCCTTAGCTCTGACAAGTTCCATTTCATTGCCAGTGTCCTAGGCTGAAAGCAGAATCTTTTGCTACTGCTATGAAGTTGTAGGCAGACACCCTCCAGGGTGGCTTGATCTCAAGTGGTTGAAGTGTTTGCACAAGGTCTCCTGGCAACAATTCCCCAGTGTCTGGGCAGTAGATTTGGAAATGGCTTAAGCTAAGTCAACAGTGACTCTACATTTGGAGTGACCTGGGTTAATTAGATTGGGTATTAGGAACATTTAGTTTACTGAAAGAGTAGGCAGATATTGGCACAGGCTTCCCAGGGAGGTAGTGGAGTCATCATCCTTGGAGACATTAAAAAACTATGTAGGCACTTCAAGACAAAGAATCATAGAATCAACCAGCTTGGAAGAGACCTCCAAGATCATCCAGGCCAACCTAGCACCCAGCACTAAACAATCACCCAGACCATGGCACTAAGTGCCTCATCCAGGCTTTGCTTCTACACCTCCAGGGACGGTGACTCCACCACCTCCCTGGGCAGCCCATTCCAATGCCAATCACTCTCTCTGCCAACAACTTCCTCCTAACATCCAGCCTAGACCTCCCCTGGCATAACTTGAGATTGTGTCCCCTTCTTCTGTTGCTGGTTGCCTGGCAGAAGAGCAGAGTTCTAGTTGATTGGACAGGGCTGGGTGGTAGATTGGACTGGATGAGCTTGGAGGTCTCTTCCAACCTGGTTGATTGTATGATAGAGTTAAGTATTTTGTCCATATGTTGTGATGCCAGCAGCAATTTTCCTGTCTCCTCTGTATTTCTCCAGCTGGGAAATGCAGAACTTATATCTCCATACTTATCAATCTTTTGGTGATGATCTAAGACTGACTTCCTTTCTTCCCCTGCCTCAGAAAAGCATTGCCCCAGCCAGGAGTCCACCAACTACTGTCAAGATCTATGCCAAGAAATGAAACCAGCACGTCTGACTGATGCAGTTTAACTGTTGTCCATTAACCACACCAAACAAAACTGAAACATGCTGTGATATGTACCTATGGTCCTTAGGCTGCAGGGATTGAAGAGAGCTCTTTGTGCAACCCAGGTCCTTCTGCAATAGCCATTACTGCTGATGAGGATGACGCATTTCCACTAACTGGATGAATGTCCCTTAAATTCATCTTCACTAAACCATGGGAGTAGGGAACTAAAAGGGAGGCAGTGTTTCAATTAGCTTCCAGTTTGTTTTTAAATAGAGGAGAGCTCCATGGAAAAATATTTTGTTCAGTTTCACCACTAAACAAGAAGAAGACCAAATGAGTTTATCTGTTAAAAGCTTTAATTCTTGGAAACAATAACATTTGTTTTATCTAACATTGATTTTGTCTACTGCAGCCTTCCCAAACCTTTCACAGGCCCACTGCTGGCTTCTTATTCTTCTTGAGATGCAGGATGCAATTTACAGCTTGCACTGGGGAAACTGAGGCATTGGAATGGAAAAGAAAACAGATGGCATCAGTATTAGAACTGAGACTTAGAGCTGGGGGCTCACCTCATCCAGCTACAGTGACACAGCTGAGCTAGGTTGGATTCCAATGGATGAAATGAATTTCAGTCAGTAAAACATTTTTCTTCCCTTAGTCTAATCCAAGTAAATACCAGTGTAAGGATTGGAGAGCAGCCCTGAGGAGAGGGACTTGGGGGAGCTGCTGGAGGAGAAACTCAACAGCAGCCAGCAGTGTGCACTTGCAGCCCAGAAAGTCAAGCAGAGCCTGGGATGCAACAGGAGAAGTGTGGCCAGCAGGTCCAGGGAGGTGATTCTCCCTCTCTACTCCACTCTGGTGAGACACCACCTGGAGTACTGCATCCAGTTCTGGAGCCCCTATTCCAAGAGGGATGTGGAGATGCTGGAGTGTATACAGAGAAGGGCCAGGAGGATGCTCAGAGGACTGCAGCAGCTCTGCTGTGAGGACAGACTGAAAGAGTTGGGGCTGTTCAGTCTGCAGAAGAGGAGGCTCCCAAGTGATCTCCTTGTGGCCTTTCAGTATCTGAAGGGGGCCTACAAAAAAGCTGGGGAGGGACATTTTAGGCTGTCAGAGAGTGACAGGACTGGGGGGAATGGAGCAAAGCTGGAGGTGGGGAGATTCAGAGTGGATGTGAGGAGGAAGTTGTTGTGCATGAGAGTGGTGAGAGGCTGGAATGGGTTTCCCAGGGAGGTGGTTGAGTCCCCATGGCTGGAGGTGTTTAAGGCCAGGCTGGATGAGGCTGTGGCCTGCCTGATCTAGGGCAGGGTGTCCCTGTCCATGTCAGGGGGGTTGGAACTGGCTGATCCTTGTGGTCCCTTCCAACCCTGACTGATTGTATGATTCTATGATTGGAGGAGCTGGAGCGACACAGGATTTACACCAGCTCTGCCATGGCGATATCATAGAGAGGTGTTCTAGGGGAAGAAGGAAGCCACATGTGGTGATTCCTATCTCAACAACCAACAGTTTGCACCAGACATTAGTGAAACAGCTCACAAGACAAGCTGGGACCACCAAATCCATAGCTGCCATTGAAGCAGAGGAGAAGGTATGAATTTTTTGATGGCATAGAGCCATTTGACAGCCTCTTCACTCTGTATTTTTCCACCATGTCCAAATAAGCACGAGGGAAAACAGGACAGGAACAGAATTACTTGCAATCTAGGACAGGACTAGAGAGATGAACAAACAGGACTTGCTTAGAGCTACCTGACTCCACTCAACCATTAACCCTCTCACCCCAGCTCCCAGCTCATTGCAGCGCTCAGCGACCCTCACTGTCCCCTATCAGCATGACGAAGCTCTAATCGTGTCCTAAGCCCACCATGCTGCCAGAGGATGCTTCATGGAGGGGGACAACAAAGCAAAATCACCATGCAACAAGCTCCCCCCCATCCCCTTGCCCAGTCCCAGCTTTAGATGATTCTCCTCATCTCTGATAACTCCATGGGCTTTGTTATGACAGAGCAATGCAGTTAATGGAGAGTGAAATGGAAGAAGAATGTGTGGAAGTTGCAGCTTTTATTTCTAAAACAAATAGTGAATTCCTCTGGGTGGCTGCAGCCCCAAACAATGATACAGGCTGCTGGATCTTTGAAGGTTGCCCTGGTAACTCTCAGACTGTCCCAGGGCAAATCCTTGTCCAAGAGGGAAGAGAAGATGGCAAAGTCTATGGGAAGAGATGCAGAGTTGGTGTTTGGAGGAGGGTGCGCACCCGGGTGCGAAGCATGGAAGATAGTGGGTTGGAGGAACATGCTGCACCCAAAGTCAAGACCCAAAGGATCATCTTGGAAATTTCCACAAAATCCAGGAGGACAGGACTCCGAGGAGCTTCTCTGCTCTATCCAGAAGGAAATAGCACTGGTCTGTTGTCAAGCCAAAGGAAGCAACCTACTCCAGATCTATTTCAGAAATCTCCTGTGGGTCTTTTCCAGCCCACAGACCTCAGAGGACTTTGTGGGGAGGATGAACAGAAAAGACTTTGAGGCAAGAGTGATAAAATTTTCTACTCACTCAAGGTGTGATGGTTTGGGTGTTACCTGCCCCCCCTCCCAGTCTTGTGAAAATCACCCAGACTAGACTCAGCTGAGCTGTAAATTAAGGAATGGAGCTTTACATTTGCAGCTTAGCACAAGATACAAGCAGAAGTTTACAATATACATACAGCTATAGACAGACATAGGCAAGTTAAAAAGTAATACAGAAACACCACAGCCCTCCCAGATCCCTCAGGAGGGGCTCCCAATCACCCTTCCACCTCCTTTCTACCACTCTACCTTATCCCAGACTTTGCCTTACATCCAAGGTGAGTTTGGAGGATCAGCCAGGGGGGTTAGGAAGCCGATGGATTAGTTACACAGGCAGAAGCTTAGAGAGAGAAGTGCAGGCAGCCAAAACCAGAGAGCAACTATGTTAGTGTTCTTGTTTTTACCCATCTCAGCAAGCCTATGAGTGCAGTAGACATCCCCATTGTTTCCTTTTCACAGCCTATCATCTAATTCCTCTCACTAAAATATCCCAGCTAAGCTCAAACCAGCTCACTAGGCTTGAAAAAAAGAGGTACCTGTATCTCCCTAAGGAAGGAGAAACAGAGAGAGAGATGCTGAGGTCCTCTTTCTGGGATCCAGTGGGACAACTTGTGGGAATAGCTCAAAGCTGCACCAGAAGAGATTTAGACAGGACATTAGGAATCATTTCTTTACTAAAAAGCTGATCCATGCAGGAACAGGTTTACTAGAGAGGTGGTTGATGCCACAAGCCTGTCACTGTTTAAGAGGCATTTGGATAATGCCCTGAATTGACAGGCTTTGATTTTTGGTCAGCCTTGAAGTGGTCAGGTAATTGGAGTAGATGATCTTTCCCGAATGTGGTTCTGGAGCCCCTATTACAGGAGGGATGTGGAGATGCTGGAGCATGTCCAGAGAAGGGCCACGAGGCTGCTCAGAGGGCTGCAGCAGCTCTGCTATGAGGACAGACTGAGAGAGTTGGGGCTGTGCAGGCTGGAGAAGAGAAGGCTGCAAGGTGACCTTCTTGTGGCCTTCCAGTATCTGAAGGGGGCTACAAAAAGGCTGGGGAGGGGATTTTTAGGCTGAGAGTGACAGGACTGGGGGGAATGGAGCAAAGCTGGAGGTGGGGAGCTTCAGAGCGGAGGTGAGGAGGAAGTTGTTGAGCATGAGAGTGCTGAGAGGCTGGAATGGGTTTCCCAGGGAGGTGTTTGAGTCCCCATTGCTGGAGGTGTTTAAGGCCAGGCTGGATAAGGCTGTGGCCAGCCTGATTTAGGGTAGGCTGTCTGTGGCCACGGCAGGGGGATTGGAGCTAGATGCTCCTTGTGGTCCCTTCCAACCTTGACTGCTTCTATGATTCTATGACTCTATGATTCTATTACTCTATGATTCTATGATCTCTATAGATCTCTTCCAACTGGAAGGATTGATTTATTCTGTTTAGCTGGAGACATGCAGAGCAACATATCTCCGTCAGTGCCTATTTCCAGCGGTGGAAAATGTGTCTAGCTGCTTGTCTGCCCCTCCTAAAGGGCTGTTTTGTTGTGGTTTTATTTGTTTTTCAACCTGCATCACTCCCTCTTCCCTCTCAATACAAACCACTGAGCTCTGTATGAAGGCCAATGTAAGCAAGATATGATATGAAACTTCCAGAAGGATAGAATCATAGAATGTTAGGATGGGACAGACCTCAGCTATCATCTAGTTCCAGTAGCGATCATCCAGTTCCAGTCCTTTAGCCTCAGCTGGGGCTATTTCTATGAGAATCTTATCTCCATGTTAGAATAGAATAGAATCATAGAATAGAATCAGTCAGGATTGGAAGGGAACACAAGGATCATCTAGTTCCAAACACCCTGCCATGGCCACGGACATCCTAGATCAGGCTGGCCACAGCCTCATCCAGCCTGGCCTTAAACACCTCCAGCCATGGGGCCTCAACCACCTCCCTGGGCAACCCATTCCAGGCTCTCACCACTCTCACGCTCAACAACTTCCTCTTCACCTCCACTCTGAATCTCCCCACCTCCAGCTTTGCTCCATTCCCCCCAGTCCTGTCACTCCCTGAGAGCCTAAAATGTCCCTCCCCATCTTTTTTGCAGGCCCCCTTCAGATCCTGGAAGGCCACAATGGACAGCCTCTTTTCCTCACTTCAGATCTAGCTTCAAGCTTCACTCTGTCCCTAGTCCCCTTTCTCTGAAGCTATCTGTCAGGCAGACATCAAGCCATGAGTATTTTTGTCCCTTGATGAAGGGAAGGTAGTTTGGGTGGTTGTTGTTTCGCTTTCTTTCACTTTCCTTCCTTGAAATAGCCACTGCTGATCTTCACCCACGCGGTGTTGCTCACCCTGTTATTCAACACCAGAGGCATGAGCCCTGTGCACTGCTCTTCCTCTTCCTCTCTTAACCCCAAATCTACTTTCCAAGCATTGTTACTTTGTGCCCTGTCACACAAGGAAGAGAGGTGATGACATTCAATAAAGTTGGATTACCTCCAAGTGAAATGATCCTAAGCTGGATTTCAGCCCAAGGATTTTCCATGCTGTGGAGCTTTCCCATGGTCATTTTCTGTGGAAGAAAAAAAAGGTAACTATTATAGGGATGCCTGGAGAAGACAGCCAAATGTAATGATGAGCCTGGACACAGATGTGCCTGGAGAAGAGGAGGCTCAGGGCAGACCTCATTGCTGTCTACAACTACCTGAAGGGTGGTTGTAGCCAGGTGGGGTTGGTTTCTTCTCCCAGGCAACCAGCAACAGGACAAGGGGACACAGTCTCAAGTTGTGCCAGGGGAGGTCTAGGCTGGATGTTAGGAGGAAGTTGTTGGTAGAGAGAGTGATTGGCATTGGAATGGGCTGCCCAGGGAGGTGGTGGAGTCACCGTCCCTGGAGGTGTTGAAGCAAAGCCTGGCTGAGGCACTTAGTGCCATGGTCTGGCTGACTGGATAGGGCTGGGTGCTAGGTTGGACTGGATGATCTTGGAGGTCTCTTCCAACCTGATTGATTCTATTCTATTCTGGTTGAGAAGGAATTAGTTGGTACTGAGCAGAAAAAGCTGTCTTTGGGAGTTTATCCCAGGGCTGTGAGGTATTTCCTCTGTTATTTCTTCTCCTCTCTGTCCTGTTTACTTGGAACTGCAAAAGAAATGTTTTTTTTCATCATCTCTGGGGAATCACAAAAGCCTCTTATGGTTTGCCCAACAAAGAAATCTTGTGTCACGTGAAATACTGAAACAGGTTACTCAGAGACATAGGCAAGGCCCCATCCCTGGAGACATTGAGGGTCAGACTCGATGGGGCCGTGAGCAACCTGATCTAGTAGAGAGATGTCCCTGCTCACTGCAGGGGTTTGTGCAAGCTGCCCTTCGAGAGTGCCTTCCAACTGGAACCAGGCTATGATTCTATCTGAAGTCTTTACTCCTCCTGAGGCTCATCCCATCTGAGTTACAACCCTTACAAACACCATCTCTCTGTTCTGCTTTTACACAGTCTTAGACAAATGTTTAGCTTGGACACTAGGCAGAAGGAGCCAGGTATACCCAAATCTGTCTGCATTTCCCATCAATTGCTGTCTACAAATCATTGCTGTCTACAACTACCTGAAGGGAGGCTGTAGCCAGGTGGGTTGGGTCTCTTCTGCCAGGCAACCAGCAACAGCCTCTATAAGGAGAGGCTGAGGGAGCTGAGGGTGTGCAGCCTGCAGAAGAGAAGGCTCAGGGCTGACCTCATTGCTGTCTACAACTACCTGAAGGGAGGCTGCAGCCAGGTGGGGTTGGGCTCTTCTGCCAGGCAACCAGCAATAGAACAAGGGGACACAGTCTCAAGCTGTGCTGGGGTAGGTCTAGGCTGGATGTTAGGAGGAAGTTGTTGGCAGAGAGAGTGATTGGCATTGGAATGGGCTGCCCAGGGAGGTGGTGGAGTCACCATCCCTGGAGGTGTTGAAGCAAAGCCTGGATGAGGCACTTAGTGCCATGGTCTAGTTGACTGGATAGGGCTGGGTGCTAGGTTGGACTGGATGATCTTGGAGGTCACTTCCAAGCTGGTTGATTCTATGATTCTAAGAATATTTGTTCTGGTTGCCTTTTAAACCAAGACATCTGGCTGAGTAAGCTCCTGAGATTTTAAATCATTATAATAATGTTAACAATGCATTTTAGAGTACATTTTGTGTTTCCTTGTTCCTGTTTCTCAGGCAGATAGACAGACCATCCTCCAAAGAGTTTCTCTGCACCTTTAAGCCATGCCTTTTCGTGCTCAGAGTTGATAGCAGAAGCCTCTGCAGAACTTCCTTACCCTGTGATGCTGGTATTTAGGAAAACCTCCAAAACTGGGACATTTGTGATGAAGCTCCCAGTTAGCAGCCACAGAATCACAGTGCTGCTGAAGCTGGAATAGACCTTTGAGATTATCCAGTTCAACTGCTGCCTTGGAGCACACAATCCCACCACTACCACTAAGCTGCTACCACTGAACCACATCCCTCCGCACCACCCTATCCATGGGTCTTCTAAATACCTCCAGGGATGGTGACTCCACCACCTCCATGAGCAGCCTGTTCCAATGCCTGAAAACTTTCCTGAACCATCCAAGCTGAACCACCCTCTGCACAACTTGTCCTGTCACTTGTTACACCGAGAAGAGGCAAACCACCTCCCTCCAACATCATTTCAGGTAGTTGGAGAAGGTGATGAGGTCTCCCCCACTCCTCCATTTCTTCAGGCTGAACAGCCCTAATTCCCTCAGCTGTTCCTCATAGACTTGTATTCAAGGCCCTTCAACAGCTTAGTTACTCTCCTTTGGACACTCTCCAGGACCTCAATATCCTTCTTGGAGTGAGTGGCCAAAAACTGAACACAGTGTTTGAAGTGCAGCCTCACCAGTGCCAAGTACAGTGAGATAATCACATCCCTAAACCTGATAGCCACACTAGTCCTGATGCAAGCCAGGATGCTGCATATCTTAGAATCATAGAATCAAGAAGGTTGGGAGAGAAATCCAAGCTCATCCAGTCCAACCTAGCACCCAGCCCTGGCCAATCAACCAGACCATAGCACTAAGTGCCTCATCCAGGCTTTGCTTCAACACCTCCAGGGACGGTGACTCCACCACCTCCCTGGGCAGCCCATTCCAATGCCAATCACTCTCTCTGGCAAGAACTCCCTCCTAACATCCAGCCTAGACCTCCCCTGACACAGCTTGAGGCTGTGTCCCCTTCTTCTGTTGCTGGTTGCCTGGGAGAAGAGCCCAACCCCACCTGGCTACAGCCTCCCTTCAGGGAGTTGTAGACAGCAATGAAGTCAGCCCTGAGCCTCCTCTTCTCCAGACTGCACACCCCCAGCTCCCTCAGCCTCTCCTCACAGTGTTGTGCTCCAGGCCTCTCACCAGCTTTTGTAGTGTGAACCCTACAAAACTCCTACAGGAAGTTATCTATGACTCTAAGAGGAGGTGAGGTTGGGCTGAGGGCCATGAGTTGTCTCACTGCGCTGACCCAGGAGCCAGAATCAGGACAAGGAGCCTTTTCTGTGGACAACTTTTCAAACAGGTAGGGAAAGCTGAGCAAACTAACCCAAGCTTCTCCTTAAGTCTCCCCAAGGTGACCTTGCAATGAGAAGAATGTCTGTCTTGAACTAAAGGTATCAAGAGAACCAAATTCAAGTAGTCTTTGTTGCAGAGGTTATTTTAGCCACCTCTGGATCCAGGCTGGGAAGGTTCATGGTTTAGCTGGATCTGCCAGTGTGTGGGGAAGGATTCAGTGCAAAGGTCTGGTTGACTGGATAGGGCTGGGTGCTAGGTTGGACTGGATGATCTTGGAGGTCTCTTCCAAACTAGTTGATTCTATTCTATTCTATTCTATTCTATTCTATTCTATTCTATTCTATTCTATTCTATTCTATTCTATTCTATTCTATTCTATTTTTAGTCTCCTTGTAGCTGCAGTGTACTTTCCCTGAGCCCTAGATAAAAACTTCCAGCACCCTTCCCTCTAGACACCAAAAAATGCAAAGATCTGATAGTAAATCTGTCCTTAACATTTTGAGCAGGTTGCTACCTTTGAGACATTCCCAAATCTTTCTTGGAAAACATCTTCTGCAGATGTACACTAATTTGTTGGAGTAAGAGTTGAAAGTACACACCAGACCAGAGCCTGGCTGTGAGCACCATGCTCACTTTCTGGCTCTGAAAGTGAGCAGAGGTGCCACAGTGCCAACAAAGCAGTGTTCACACCCCAGCAAGCATGAAACTATGCATCTCCAGGGTCTTTGTCATCTCCTGCTCCCAGGGCTTCACATGTCACTAAGGGGGAAGAGAAGGGATTTGGGGAGTTTTGTACCATCATAGCATGCACTGCAGACAGTAACCCCAAAATAGCCTCCCTTCCATGTACAACCCCCAGATCATAGAATCATGGAATCAGTCAGGGTTGGAAGGGACCACAAGGAGCATCCAGTTCCAACCCCCCTGACAAGGCCACAGACACCCTACCCTAGAGCAGGCTGGCCACAGCCTCATCCAGCCTGGCCTTAAACACCTCCAGGAACAAGGCCTCAACCACCTCCCTGGGCAACCCATGCCAGGCTCTCACCACTCTCATGCTGAACAACTTCTTCCTCATGTCCACTCTGAAACTCCCCACCTTTAGCTTTGCTCCATTCCTCCTACTCCTGCCACTCCCTGTCAGCCTAAAATGTCCTTCCACAGCTTTTTTGTAGGTCCCCTTCAGGTACTGAAAGGCCACAAGAAGGTCACCTGGGAGCCTCCTCTTCTCCAGACTGAACACCCCCAACTCTTTCAGTCTGTCCTCACAGCAGAGCTGCTGCAGCCCTCTGAGCATCCTCCTGGCCCTTCTCTGGACATGCTCCAGCATCTCCACATCCCTCTTGGAATAGAGGCTCCAGAACCGGATGCAGTACTCCAGGTGGGGTCTCAGCAGAGCACAGTAGAGGGGGAGAATCACCTCCCTGGCCCTGCTGGCCACACTTCTCCTGCTGCAGCCCAGGATCTAGTTGGCACTCTGGGTTGCAAGCGTTGAGCTTCTCATACTCCGGCACCTCCAAGTCCTTCTCCTCAGGGCTGCTCTCCAGCCTGGCACTGCCCAGCCTCGATTTGTGCTTGGCATTGCCTCGACCCAGCTGCAGGACCTTGCACTTGGTCTTGTTGAACCCCATGAGATAGGCTTGTGCCCATCTCTCCAGCCTGTCCAAGTCCCTCTGGATGGCATCCCTGCTCTCCAGCCTGTCTGCTGCACCACACAGCTTGGTGTCATGGTTAGAATAGAATAGAACAGAGTAGAATCAGATACCCAAATAACCCTCATCTAGATGTGAATCCAGAATCAAATCCCAATTGTTCTGCACAAACATCCCAAATCTACCCCCAAATGCCCATCCTGACATAAACATCTAATTTATTCCATGCCAGTGGAAATCTCAAATTGATCTCCAAGTCCCTATATAGAGGAAAGTTTCAAATCATTGCTCACCTGGATAGGAATCTGAAATTGATCTGTGAACCTCTGTCTAGGTGAAACTCCCAGATTAGAATCAGAATCAACCAGGTTGGAAGAGACCTCCAACATCATCCAGTCCAACCTAGCACCCAGCCCTATCCAGTCAACCAGACCATGGCACTAAGTGCCTCATTCAGGCTTTGTTTGAACACCCCCAGGGACGGTGACTCCACCACCTCCCTGGGCAGCCCATTCCAATGCCAATCACTCTCTCTGTGAGGAACTTATTCCTAACATCCAGCCTTCCTCTCCAAGGCCTCATCCTGACCAAAAAATGTCCCCAGCAATCGACCCCAGGATGCCCTTCCTGTCTTGTAATGGCAGGATAAGGGGGAATGGGTTTAAACTGGAGGAGGGGAGATTCAAAGTAGGTGTTAGTAAAGGGTTGTTTGCAGTGAGGGTGGTGAGACACTGGCACAGGTTGCCCAGGGAGGTTGTGGATGCTTCCTCCCTGGAGGTGTTCAAGGCCAGGTTGGATGAGGCCTTGAGCAACCTGCTCTAGTGGGAGGTGTCCCTGCCTATGGCAGGGGGTTGGAGCTGGATGATCCTTGAGGTCCTTTCCAACCTAACCCATTCTATGATTCTGAGGAACACCCCTAATCCCTCTCCATGCAGGTGGTAATCCCATTCCACCCAATTCCCAAGCACCTATCTAGCTGAAAAAGTAAAATCTACCCTCAACCCAAATGAAACTCCCAAATCCACACCATCCCCATCCCCCCAAGTCCCTAATTCTAACTAAACCCCCAAACTTCCCCATGCATGGAGGAATCCCAAATTATCCTCTCTCCTGACATTCCAGTTGTAATGCCAAATATCCACATGAAAGCAGGATTTGAAGATCCCCATCCTCAAAACCTCATTCCAACTAAACCTTCAAATCTTCTCAAGCCCCAATCCCAGCAAACCCCCCAAATCCCCTCCCCCATGCAGTTGAGAACCCCAAATCCTTGCCAAACCCTAATTCCAGTGAAATCTCCACACCCCCACATAGCCTCCATCTCTACAAATATCCCAAATCCTTCCCAAACCCCTACCTCAGTGAAACCAAATCCTCTCTAATCTTCCAAGGTCAACTAAACACCCCAGTCCCTTCCATACAGAGGGGAAACTCAGATCCCCACATTGTACTTAAGAACCCCAAATCCCTGCCAAGCCCCCATCCCAACCAAACTCCCAAGTTCTCCCTAATCTCTCCATTCCAGTGAAAACCTCCAACTTCACCCCCATGCGGGTGGGAGCCTCAAAATGCCCAGTGCCAGAGCCCCAAATTTCTCCCAACCCCTACTCCACTGCAAGTACAAATTCCTCCCTAACCCTCCCGTTCCAAACAATCCCCCAGTCCCCTCCATGCACTTGAGAACCCCAAATCTCTGCCAAGCCCCCATCCCAACCAAACTCCCGAGTTCTCCCTAATCTCTCCATCCCGATGAAAACCTCCAACTCCACCCCTATGTGGATGGGAGCCCCAAAATGCCCAGTGCCAGAACCTCAAATTTCTCCCAACCCCCACTCCACTGCAAGCACAAATTCCTCCCTAACCTTCCTGTTCCAAAAACTTGCCCAGTGCCCCCCATGCACTTGAGAACCCCAACCCCCCCCTAAACCCCTATCCCACCGGTTCCCACCCCTCCCTCCCATATTCCAACATCCACCCTCCCACACCACCCCCGTCCCTCTCTTCATCCTCCGAGCCGGGGGCGGAGGCGAGGGCGGGCCGGGGCCACCGCGCACCTCCCCCGGTTGTAGGGAGGAGGGGGGGGAGAAACGGGGCCGGGACGGCAGCGGGTCCGGGGGAGGGCAGCGGCCGCACCTCCCGCCCCAGCGGGGAGAGCGCCGGGAGCCGCGGCGGATACGGCCGCGCACAGCACCATGCGGGCACCGCTGCTGCTGCCGCTGCTGCTGCTCGGTAAGTGCCACCTCCCCGGCCGCTCGAATTCTCCCCTCCAGCAGCTTTTCGCCCCACTTTTTGTCATCTCCTTCCTTTCCCCCTTCCTTCTCCTCTCCTTTTCACCTCCCTTCCCGTTTTGCCCGTTTTTTTCCTATGCTCCTGTAAGGCGGAAAATCAATGGGGAAGGAGACGGAGGCGGATGCTGACTGTCCCTCCGTTCCCCGCAGCTTTCTGATTCCAGGCTGATCAACTCTCTTATTTAGAAGCTGAGCACATCCAGCCCTCCGCGGCAGCTCAACTTGGGGCTCAGGAGCCGCAGTGCTTGGTTGTATCTGCGGCGGTAGGAGCTGAACAGCCTTTGCTTCTAGCTGCTTCAGGGTTCTGGGGTCTTGGGAGAGCGATGTGCAAAGCATTGAGCCTCACAAACCTCTTTTGGCTCCCGTCTGAGTCCCACACCACTTTGTGGTTCCATCTGAGCCTCACGGCCCTCTTATGTGGTCCCGTTTGATCATCGTAACACTTTTTTGGAACCCCATCTGTGCCTCTCGATCCTTTGGGTTCGCATCTGAGCATCTCGCCCCTCTTTTGGGTCCCATCTGAGCCTCAGAACTCTCCTTTGAGGTCTTACCAAGCAAGGGGAGACCTTTGGTTCGGTTTGGTGCAGCTGCTCTTGCACTAGTCCGGTGTGCCAAGTGCTGCACTTACTGCTTGTGGATCCTCAGCTTCGGTTTCTGAGATTTGTGTGGGAAAAGAGGGGGGCAAAACCTGAAGGGAGGCAGCACTTCCCTGATGCAAGTTTGATGGTGGTGCTGGAGAAAGGATGAACTTCCAGAGACCCTTTGCAGTGGGGCAGCTCTGGAGTTGTGTGGGATGCATCACGCTGGGAGGTTTGGGAGCGGGAATGATGTCTCAGGTCCTGCCATAGTGTTGGGGTTAAGAGCGGTGTGGAAACGGTGCAGCAGCAGGTCTGGTTCTTCGGGGAGGGGCAGGGGGGGAATTGTTGTTGGAGGCACTTGCCGTGAACTGTACCAAACTGTAGTGGGGAAAGGAAATGCCCTGATTAGTTTAGAAGTGAATAAAAGCAGGGAGCAGTGGGATATTTTCTTCCTTGTATTCAGGGAAGGTGAGGGAAGGAGGAAGTAAAATCCAATAAAATAATAAATGAAAATGAAAATCAAACAGGAGAAGGGGAAACCTCGCTGTGGGTCGTGGCTCCCAGCAGAGCCTCTGCTGAGCTGAATCTGCTTTTATTTGAGGTAACAAAAGCTGGGGGATGCTGCACAGCTAAAAGCCCAAGTAAAGGCAGGGACCTGGGGCTTTAACTATGGGGTGAACTCAGAGATCTGGTTGAGTTCTCCACCTGCCTGGGTTTTTCCTGCTCCTGTCTTGGGACTCAGTGCCAAAGCTCAGTGGACACGCAGGTGTTAAAGCCTCATCTCTCTCCCTGATGGCAACATGGGCTTTAAAAGAGATTTCTCTCCCCATTAAAACTCAAGAAAATTCAGGCTCATTAATATTGGCATAAAGCAGGAGCTGTTAATGCAATTTTTCTGGCACTGGCCACATTTTAGCTGAGTTGAGCTGACATTGCCCTCTCAGAAGGTTTTGTTCAGGTTTTGTTTGCTGGGATCAGTACAAAACAGGCTTTCAGCAGGAGGATGGTGGGGAGCACCTCTTTCTGTAGCCCTATCAAGTGATCCTATTACCTTTTTCTCAGAAATGATTTTATTAAATCCTTCCAAACAGTGTTTTCTGCCACTCCTTTGCTCCTTCTGAGATTTCAAATAAGCTCCTTCAAGGCGCTTTTATGTTGCTCACTGAGTACTGGCACCAGGATTTTCTTCCTTAAGGGAGTCAAAATAGGCACCTCTCCTTGCTGGATGTTTGGATTTGGGTGTCACAGCAGTGCTTAACTCCAAGGCTGGTTGTGATGGTTTGGCTGTTACCTGTCCTGTCCCTCCCCCCCCCACCCCAGTCTTGTGAAAATCACCCAGACTAGACTCAGCTGAGCTGGAAATTAAGGGATGGAGCTTTACATTTGCAGCTTAGCACAATATACAAGCAGATGCCCAGGCAGACAACCCTGTGCTGGGCTGCATCGAGAGAAGTGTGGCCAGCAGGGCAAGGGAGGGGATTCTCCCCTTTTACTCTGCTCTCGTCAGACCCCACCTGGAGTACTGTGTGCAGTTCTGGAGCCCCCAGCACAAGAAGGACATGGAACTGCTGGAGCCAGTCCAGA
>WAAF01005682.1:30735-62282 GCA_013400475.1 Tricholaema leucomelas
GGGGGGGGGGGGTGGGGGGGGGGGGGGGGGGGAAATGGAAAAGTTTAAATGATCTTGCTGCAGCCTGTGGAGAAAGCTCTCAGGGTAACTATCATCAAGATACTGCGTGCCTTAAGAATGAGAAAAAGCAGAGTAAAGTGATGAGCTTCCCAGCACACATCCAGGTGGCAGTGGTTACGATGGAATAACATCAAGTAACCAAGCTCCTGTAGATAGATAGATAGATACATACATACATGCATGCATACATGCATAGATAGATGCATTTATGGATAGAGGGATAGAGAGAAGTGCAAGGTCCTGCATCTGGGTTGAGGCAATGCCAAGCACAAATGCAGGCTGGGCAGTGAACGGCTGGAGAGCAGCCCTGAGGAGAGGGACTTGGAGGTGCTGCTGGAGGAGAAGATCAACAGGAGCCAACAATGTGCACCTGCAGCCCAGAGAGCCAACCAGAGCCTGGGCTGCATCAGGAGAAGTGTGGCCAGCAGGGCCAGGGAGGTGATTCTCCCCCTCTGCTGTGCTCTGCTGAGACCCCGCCTGGAGTACTGCATCCAGTTCTGGAGCTCCTATTCTAAGAGAGATGTGGAGATGCTGGAGCGTGTCCAGAGAAGGGCCTGGAGGATGCTCAGAGTGCTGCAGCAGCTCTGCTATGAGGACAGACTGAAAGAGTTGGGGCTGTGCAGTCTGGAGAAGAGGGGGCTCCCAGGTGACCTTCTTGTGGCCTTCCAGGATCTGAAGAGGGGCTACAAAAAAACTGGGGAGGAACATTTTAGGCTGTCAGGGAGTGACAGGACTGGGGGGAATGGAGCAAAGCTGGAAGTGGAGAGTTTCAGAGTGGAGGTGAGGAGGAAGATGTTCAGCATGAGAGTGGTGACAGCTTGGCATGGGTATCCCAGGGATGTGTTTGGGGCCCCATCCCTGGAGGTGTTTAAGGCCAGGCTGGCTGAGGCTGTGGCCAGGATGATCTAGGGTAGGGTGTCTGTGGCCATGACAGGGGGGTTGGAACTAAATGCTCCTTGTGGTCCCTTCCAATCCTGACTGATTCTACAGTTCTATACTAAATAAGCAACTAAAGTTGTTCCCCTTGGGCTTTTTACAAGAGGTGTTTATTATGAAGAGAAGCAATGGTTAAAGCACAGGTAGAGGCAGTAAGTTTTTAACCAGGCACTGGAGCATCTAGGAAGGAGCACACTCAAAGCAGGTTGAACTGCACTGCTTCCAAACCAGCATCCTCATTCATGCATTTTTTAAAGCCACCTTCCCACTCTCGTGCTGCTGGTGACCTGATTTGATTTCAGATCCTAAACAACTAAAAATAACAAATCAACAAATTTAAAATGTATTCCCATGGGTTTCACTTGGCAAAGTGGACAAAGTAGCAACACGTAGTAG
The DNA here is from genome assembly GCA_013400475.1 of Tricholaema leucomelas. Lineage (NCBI taxonomy): Eukaryota > Metazoa > Chordata > Aves > Piciformes > Lybiidae > Tricholaema lacrymosa > Tricholaema leucomelas. The sequence continues at coordinate 32,128 of WAAF01005682.1, forward strand.
GCACATGAAATGGCCTCCTCCTGCTTTGTTTCCTTGTAAATGTTTTTGTTTGTTTTGCTTTTGTTTTGTTTTTCTCAGAGAATGACAGAATGATTTGAGTTCATGGAATCGTAGAATCAGTCAGGGTTGGAAGGGACCACAAGGAGCAACTAGTTCCAACCCCCCTGCTATGCCCAGGGACACCCTACCCTAAATCAGGCTGGCCACAGCCTCAGCCAGCCTGCCCTTAAACACCTCCAGCCATGGGGCCTCAACCACCTCCCTGGGCAACCCATTCAAGGCTCTCACCACTCTCATGCTCAACAACTTCCTCCTCACCTCCACTCTGAATCTCCCCACCTCCAGCTTTGCTCCGTTCCCCCCACTCCTGTCACTCCCTGAGAGCCTAACAAGTCCCTCCCCAGCTTTTTTGTAGGCCCCTTTCAGGTACTGAAAGGCCACAAGCAGGTCACCTTGCAGCCTCCTTTTCTCCAGCCCGAACAGCCCCAACTCTTTCAGTCTGTGCTCATAACAAAGGTGCTGCAGCCCTCTGAGCATCCTCCTGGCCCTGCTCTGGACATGCTCCAGCATCTCCACATCCCTCTTGGAATAGGATCTCCAGAACTGGATGCAGTACTCCAGGTGGTGTCTCACCAGAGTGGAGTAGAGGGGGAGAATCACCTCCCTCCATCTGCTGGCCACACTTCTCCTGCTGCAGCCCAGGCTCCGCTTGACTTTCTGTGCTGCAAGTGCACACTGCTGGCTCATGTTGAGCTTCTGGTCCACCAGCACCCCCAAGTCCCTCTCCTCAGGGCTGCTCTCTAGCCAGCCAGTTGGAAGGCATCCTCAAAGTTTATGTAGACCCCTTCCCTTGCAGTAAGCAGTGACATCTTCAACCAGATCAGGATGCTCATCCAACCTGACCTGCCATCTTTCAATGGATGAGGCACCTATCACCTCTCTGGACAACCTGTGCCAGTGTTTCACCACCTTCAGCATAAAAACATTCTTCCTTAGATCTAGTCTAAATCTACCTCTTTCAGTTTTAAACCATCACCCCTTGTCCTGTCACTGCACTCCCTGATAAATAGTCCCTCCTCATCTTTCCTGTAGCTGTCATTTCACTACTGGACAGCCAAAATAAGGTCTCTCCAGAGCCTTCTCTTCTCCAGGCTGAACAACCCTAACTCTCTCAGCCTGTCCTCACAATTGAGAGTTTCCAGCCACTGGACCACTTTTGTGGCCTCCTCTGGCCCTGTTGCCACAGGTCAATGCCTTTCTTGTGCTGAGGATTTCAAAGCTGGACTCAGCACTGCAGGTGGGGTCTCATCAGGTTGGAGAAGAGGAATCCCCTCCCCCACCTGCTGCCCACAAATTCTTCTAATACTGGTTTAAATTTCAGAGGGCTCAGTCCCCTTCTCTGGTTTGCTACAATGCTAGGGGATGTTTGCTCTCTCCACTGCCTCTGTCAAAGGGCACATGGCTTTTTACCAAATCAAAGCAATGCCATAAGCACACCAAAGCCACACATGGCAGTGAAAAGCTGCCATGCTTGTGCCTGCAACTGCTGTGGGGCAAACCCAATCCAGGCAAAAGATACTTAGAACAAAACATAAGGAAAATGGGACATGGCATCACAGATGGTGTGAAGCCAGCAAGGTAAAAATCAGAAGTTCAACTCTGTTTGTATGGAATCATGGAATTATAGAATTGATTCAGTTGGAAAAGAGCTCTAAGATCATAGAATCAACCAGGTTGGAAGAGACCTCCAGGATCATCCAGTCCAACCTAGCACCCAGCCCTAGCCAATCAACTGGACCATAGCACTAAGTGCCTCATCCAGGCTTTTCTTGAACACCTCCAGGGACAGGGACTCTACCACCTCCCAGAGCAACCCATTCTGATGGCTTCTATCCCCTGATCTTCTATCACCTAGGGAGTGAATGACTGCAAAGTGCCTAGGATGCCACCCAAAACTGACTACAACAGAAGTGATGCAACTTCTGGAAGGCAATAGGACATCTAGCAGATACTATTGACCCAGGTCATTGACATAGCTGGCCCTCAGTCTGCCTCAACATCTAACTGCTCAGAAGACACACAGGTTTAGAACAACAGAAGCCGTGGAAGGAAGCAAAACTAAGAGACAGCAACAGTAAGGCAAACTCCATACAAGGTTTAATGAATTAACCTTACAAAAGGCAACAGCTTCAAAACATTTGACATGTTTGTGCAAAACTATTCCAGCATTGTTAGTTCTTTCTTCACAAAGAGTGCCAGCAATCCACCCAACGTGTCCCTGGCTGTCAGATACAACTGCCAATCACAACCAAATCACGTGTAGACAGAGTGAACTTCATTTCCCTGTCCTTGATACTCCCGTGGAATATCAGGGGAAAGTAAGTTTTGAACTTATTAAACCACCTGAGTGTTGAAAATCACTTTGTTTCCTTCCAGTTTTCCAAGATAGCTAAAAGAAAAAAGCCCTCAAGACTGTCAGTTCTTGCACTTTTGCAGGCTTCTGAGATAGTTCCTACCCCTGAACACTACCAAGAGATGCCTCCAACAGGAGAATGCTCTTTTTCTTTCCTCAAGACTTTCAGTTCTTCCACTTTTGCAGGCTTCTGAGATAGTTCCTACACCTGAACACCACCAATAGAGTCATAGAATCATAGAATCAACCAGGTTGGAAGAGACCTCCAAGATCATCCAGTCTAACCTAGCACCCAGCCCTATCCAGTCAACCAGACCATGGCACTAAATGCCTCCAACAGCAGAATGCTCTTTTTCTTTCCTCAAGACTTTCAGTTCTTGCACTTTTGCAGGCTTCTAAGATAGTTCCTACCCCTGAACACTGCCAATAGAGTCATAGAATCATAGAATCAACCAGGTTGGAAGATCATCCAGTCTAACCTAGCACCCAGCCCTGTCCTGTCATCTAGACCATGGCACTAAACGCCTCCAACAGGAGGATGCTCTTTTTCTTTCCTCAAGACTTTCAGTTCTTGCACTTTTGCAGGCTTCTAAGATAGTTCCTACCCCTGAACACTGCCAATAGAGTCATAGAATCATAGAATCAACCAGGTTGGAAGAGGCCTCCAAGATCATCCAGTCCAATCTAGCACCCAGCCCTGGCCAATCACCTACACCATGGCACTAGGTGCCTCATCCAGACTTTCATTCACCTGCTCAAACCAGTAAGTGGCATTATGAAGTCAGTGACAGGTGGTACAATCTACCAATTTATTAATCTTAGTATGACCAGAAGCTAGGATCATGACCTCTGTCCTCACCCACCAGCATCCCTTCCTCTGCACTCCTCATGGAATTCTGTGGTGGCACTCTTTAGTCATAGATGGTATCAGGTTGGAAGAGATCCTTAAAGGTCATCTTTTCAACAGGAGAATGCTTTTTCTTTCCTCAAGACTTCCAGTTCTTGCACTTTTGCAGGCTTCTAAGATAGTTCCTACCCCTGAGCACCACCAATAGAGTCATAGAATCAACCAGGTTGGAAGAGACCTCCAAGCTCATCCAGTCTAACCTAGCACCCAGCCCTATCCAGTCAGCTAGACCATGGCACTAAGTGCCTCCAACAGCAGAATGCTCTTTTTCTCTCCTCAAGACTTTCAGTTCTTGCAGTTTTGCAGGCTTCTAAGACAGTTCCTACCCCTGAACACTACCAATAGATGCATTCAGAAGGAGAATGCTCTTTTTCTTTCCTCATTAAAACCTCACAAAGGGTTCAAAACCTCCTTTAGTGGCAGGGTGCTTTGATTTAAATGGATGTGCTTTAAATGATGGATTTTAATCTCAGTTTAAAATGCAGGAGAAGAAAAGTCTTCATTTGAATGATTTGATTTTAATCATAGGTGTTTTTTTTTCCCATTTACCATTCACAGCTACAGCTTTTAAGCTGGGCTGATCCTCCTCAGTTGCTCATTGTGGAATTGGAGATTTGCAGCCCACCCTTGCCTTTCAGGTGGGTTTCCTAACCAGGTAGGCACACTATGAAGACCTTGGTTTAAGCAGTTGGACACCCTGCCACCAGCCTGTTTAGGGCCCTGACTTATGCATCTTTTAGTTTAAAACTATCACCCTTTCTCTTATCATAGAAACATAGAATGGGTTAGGTTGGAAGGGACCTCAAGGATCATCCAATTCCAATCCCCTGCCATAGGCAGGGACATCTTCCACTAGAGCAGGCTGCTCAAGGCCTTATCCAACCTGGCCCTGAACACCTTCAGGGAGGAAGCATCCACAACCTCCCTGGGCAACCTGTGCCAGTATCTGACCATCCTCATTGCAAAGAGCCCTTTCCTTACACCTAGTTTACATCTCCCCTCTGTCAGTTTAAACCCATTATTCCTCACCTTGTCATTACAAAACCTTGTCAATAGTCCCTCCCCAGCCTTCCTGTAGCCCCCTTCAGATACTGGAAAGCTACTCTAAGGTCTTCTCAAAGCCTTCTCTTCTCCAGGCTGCAGAGCCCCAACTCTCTCAGCCTGTCCTCATAGCAGAGCTGCTGCAGCCCTCTGAGCATCTTCGTGGCTCTCCTCTGGACCCGCTCCAGCAGTTCCATGTCCTTCTTGTGTTGGGGGCTCCAGAACTGCACACAGTACTCCAGGTGGGGTCTGAGGAGAGCAGAGTAAAGGGGGAGAATCCCCTCCCTTGCCCTGCTGCCCACACTGCTCTTGATGCAGCCCAGCACAGGGTTGCTGTCTGGGCTGCATGTGCACACTGCCGGCTCATGTTGAGCTTTTCATCACCCCAGACCCCCAGGTCCTTTTCCTCAGGGCTGCTCTCAGCCATTCCCCACCCAGCCTGTATCTGTGCTTGGGATTGCACTGACCCAGCTGCAGGACCTTACACTTCGCCTTGCTGAATATCATAAGGTTGGCCTGGGCCCACCTCTCCAGCCTGTCCAGGCCCCTCTGGATGGCATCCCATAATGACAGACCCCACTTAGAAAGGTGTCCCCATATGTCTTGTTGGCCACTTTTAAACACTGAAAGGTCACAATAAAGTCTTTCTGGAGCCTTCTCTTCTCCAGGCTGAGCAAACCCAACTCTCCCAGCCTTTCTTCATAGAAGAGGTGCTCCATCCCTCTGATGGGGTTGGGGCATGACCTAGGTGATGATGATTAACACTGATTTTGGGCTCATGGTGGCAATCACTCTTCACCTGTAGAGGAAATGGCTGTTGAGCTGACAAGATGCAAACCAGACTTTCAAATTCCTCTAAGATACATCAAGTCACCAAAGGCCTGGACAACTGCTGCATAAACCTTCCAACACACTCTTCATTTTAGTGCTAAGCAATTCATCGAGCAAGTCTCAAGCATCAATCTTTGCTGGAGTTAGAGACTGAAGTGAATCATTTCACATCCCTTGAGGATTTTGAATAAACAGGAGTCATTCTCTCAAAACTCCTGTTTGAAACAGGAGAGGAAGCAATTTCATTCTTCAGCTGCCTGTTTCCAGTTGTCTTCACATAGCTTATATCTAAGTATAGCTGGAGCAGCTGAATCAGAGAAACCCCTTGTAGGGGTTGGAAGTGCCCTCTGGAGATGGCCTAGTTTTGCTCCCCTGCTAAAGCAAGGTCATCCAGAGCAGGCTGCACAGACTGGATGAGGCACTTAGTGCCATGGTCTAGTTGACTGGATAGGGCTGGGTGCTAGGTTGGACTGGATGATCTTGGAGGTCTCTTCCAACCTGGTTGATTCTATTCTATTCTATTCTATTCTAATCACATCCAGGTGGATTTAGAATCTCTCCATACAAAGAGATTCCACAGCCTCTCTGAGCAGCCTATTCTACTGCTCCATCACCTTCAAAGTAAAGAAGTTTCTCCTTAAGTTGAAGTGAAACCTCCTGTATTATAATTTTTGCCAGTGGGTCACCAGTGAGCAGAGCCCAGACCCATTCTTGTGACCTCCATGCTTTAGATGTTTTAAGCATTGACAAAATTCCCTCTCAGTGTTAGCTCTTCTCTAGACTGAACAGCCCCAGGTCTCTCAGCCTTTCTCTGTATGAGAGATGCTTTTCAGGATATCAGGGAGTGACAGGACTAGGGGGCATGGAGCAAAGCTGGAGATGGGTAGGTTCAGGCTGGACATAAGGAGGAAATTCTTCACCATGAGAGTGGTGAGAGCCGGGAATGGGTTGCCAAAGAGGTGGTAGAGGCCCCATCCCCAGGGGTGTTTAATGCCAGGCTGGAGGAGGCTCGTGGCAACCAGATCGATAGTAGGGGGTCGGGTGCTATGGCAGGGAGGTTGGAACTAGATGCTCCTTGTGGTCCCTTCCAACCCTGACTGATTCTATTCTATGATTCCAATTCTCTAATCATCCTTGTGGCTCCCTGTTGGACTTTCTCCAGCAGTTCCCTGTCTTACTGGTGGTGAGAGGCCTGGAACACAGCACTGTGAGAAGAGGCTGAGGGAGCTGGGGGTGTGCAGCCTGGAGAAGAGGAGGCTCAGGGCTGACCTCATTGCTGTCTACAACTACCTGAAGGGAGGCTGTAGCCAGGTGGAAGAGACATCCAACATCATCCAGTCCAACCTAGCACCCAGCCCTGGCCAGTCAACCAGACCATGGCACTAAGTGCCTCATCCAGGCTTTTCTTCAACACCTCCAGGGACAGTGACTCCACCACCCCCCTGGGCAGCCCATGCCAATGCCAATCACTCTCTCTGGCAACAACTTCCTCCTAGCATCCAGCCTAGACCTCCCCTGGCACAACTTGAGACTGTGTCCCCTTCTTCTGTTGCTGATTGCCTGGCAGAAGAGACCAACCTCCACCTAGCTGCAGCCTCCTTCAGGTAGCTGTAGACAGCAATGAGGTCACCCCTGAGCTGCTGGCCTCTCTTTGAAGAAAGAGGAGGATGATTAATGTCAGGGAGGGGATGCAGCTCCTTCTTCCTTCCTGCTTCCTCTGCTCCCTTCCCTTGCCCTGCTATGACCTGCCTGCAGCCCAACCACCAGATGCTATTGTGAAGAGAAGGGTTTGGGTGGCAGGAAGGCCTGAGGTCCAAAGGTGGCATGAACAGGTGCTTTTTCCACCCAGACCACTTTAGTTTTAAGTTCTATGAGCTTTCCTTTCCAGTAGGTATCATTTAGGACGTTCATAGAATCATAGAATCAGCCAGGTTGGAAGAGACCTCTGAGATCATCCAGTCCAACCTAGCACCCAGCCCTGGCCAATCAATGAGACCCTCCCTAACCAGTGAGTCTCTTCATGCTCAAACTATCTACCTGGACCTACCTGCCCAGGAAGTTTCTGAGGAGGTGGATGTGACCACTCTTGCACACTGTATATGTATTTTAGATCATCTTTGTGGCTGGAATTTCTCAGCACTCAGCTCTGCCATTAAAACCTACCACAGCCTGCATCCCCGACCCGGTGACATGCCACAGCTTCCCATGCTCTCCTGCTCAGCTGTAACCACGCAGGAATCCCACTCCTTGCTGGGCTGCTGGGTGGACAACATTATTCCCCTATTGAGTCATAACAATGAGGTCACTGGGCTGGAAAGACAATGTCATTCAGCAGCCAAGAACCCAGCTGGCTGATCCTGGTTGTGTCTCATCTCCTGTGACAAAACCACAGTTAATTGACTAATCAAAGCCGTTGCAGTCTCCATCTTGGAAGGGGTGGCCAATGTGTGCATTGTTCTTCGTCAGCATTAAGTCAGCCAACTAATAAATGAGACCCTCCTTCATTCTCCACCTTTCTTTGTGCTGTGTAGCTCTGAATTCCTGAGTTTGTTAGTGGGAAAACCTCCTCAGAGATGTGCCATCATGGGATTCAGCTCAGAGCTGTTTGCAGGAGGAACCAAAGACCTCAGGAGAACCCATCCAAAGCTCACCCTGCTCTAACACCATCCAGCCCAAAACAGTTTGGGATGCAATTGCCACCTTTTGTCACATCTTCAATGTTTTGGGTTCCCAGCTCCCATGGGAGTTTGGTATTGCAAAAACCTACAGCACTGAGGTGTCCATGTGCTGAAAAGCTGTGTGTCCACAGTAGAACCATAGAATCAGTCAGGGCTGGAAGGGACCACAAGGAGCATCCAGTTCCAACCCCCCTGACATGGCCACAGACACCCTACCCTAGATCAGGCTGGCCACAGCCTCAGCCAGCCTGGCCTTAAACACCTCCAGGGATAGGGCTTCAAACACCTCCCTGGGCAACCCATTCAAGGCTCTCACCACTCTCATGCTCAACAACTTCCTCCTCACATCCACTCTGACTCTCCCCACCTCCAGCTTTGCTCCATTCCCCCCAGTCCTGTCACTCCCTGAGAGCCTAAAAAGTCCCTCCCCAGCTTTTTTGTAGGCCCCCTTCAGATACTGGAAGGCCACAAGAAGGCCACCTCAGAGCTTCCTCTTTTGCAGACTGCACAGCCCCAACTCTTTCAGTCTGTCCTCATAGCAGAGCTGCTGCAGCCCTCTGAGCATCCTCGTGGCCCTTCTCTGGACATGCTCCAGCATCTCCACATCCTTCTGCTTCCCTCAGCTGAGTGCTCCTGCAGCAACAGGACCTTCACCACTCTCTGAATGAAGATGTTTTGAGCACTGAGCTCCAGTGGCCATTTCTGCTTTTGACATTTCTTGCTCTTATTTTCGCTCTAAGTAAGATCACCCTGTACATGGGTAAGCCAGCAGTGTGCACCTGCAGCCTGGAAGGCCAACCAGATCCTGGGCTGCAGCAGGAGAAGTGTGGCCAGCAGGGCCAGGGAGGTGATTCTCCCCCTCTACTGCACTCTGGTGAGACCCCACCTGGAGTACTGCATCCAGTTCTGGAGCCCCTATTACAAGAGGGATGTGGAGATGCTGGAGCGTGTCCAGAGAAGGGCCAGGAGGATGCTCAGAGGGCTGCAGCAGCTCTGCTGTGAGGACAGACTGAAAGAGTTGGGGCTGTTCAGTCTGGAGAAGAGGACGCTGCAAGGTGACCTTCTTGTGAGTGACTCTTGTGAGGGAGTGACAGGACTGGGGGGAATGGAGCAAAGCTGGAGGTGGGGAGATTCAGAGTGGAGTTGAGAAGGAAGTTGTTGAGCATGAGAGTGGTGAGAGGCTGGCATGGGTTGCCCAGGGAGGTGGTTGAGGCCCCATTGCTGGAGGTGTTTAAGGCCAGGCTGGATGAGGCTGTGGGCAGCCTGCTCTAGGGTAGGGTGTCCCTGCCCATGGCAGGGTGGTTGGAACAAGATGCTCCTTGTGGTCCCTTCCAACCCTGACTGATTGTATGATTCTATTCTACACGGTGTATAAATGTGCCCCGAGGGACACCTCAGGCTAAACGCTGGTTAGTACTTCCTAGGTTGCCATTTCCATCAAACCTTTGATTGTTGTGGGTTTTTTTTTTCCCTGCCCACAATGTGATTGTCTTAAATCAGATTTATCTCCTCTCTGCTGCCCAGGCCCAGCTGAGCAGGAACGCTGGGTGTATGTTTACCGCGGCTGGTGTCCCAGCCCTAAAGCACAGCAGCCGCTTCTTTTGAAGAACATACAAAGCAAGGAAGAGGAGCAATTGTTTGGGAGGAAGTTGAACCATAATGTAATAGACTCCCAGGGGGATTACTATTAGTAATTATTTGTATTGCTCTGGCGCCTAACCAAAGTTGAGGCCTCGGTTAGAAAGGTGCTGGACCGGCCCATAAATGAAGAGAGCTCCTCCAAATGAAGTCTTATCAACTTCTGAAGGTAGAGAGATGGGGGAAACTGAGGCAGGGAGAGGTTTGAAAGTGTAACCAGGGTTGTTTCAGAAAGTTGTGGCTGAGCAAGGAGGTGGAGGCAGTGCGCAGTGTTTACAGGAGCATCCTCCTGGAAATGGTCAAGTTTCCTCTCTCCTACGAAGGGAGACCTTATCGTGGCCTTTCAGTACTTAAAGGAAGTCCATAAGAGAGATGAAGCAAATCTTTTTATCAGGGCCTGTTCTAACAGGACAAAGGGGTAATGGTCTGAAACTAAAAGAGGGGAGGCTTGCATTAGATCTAAGGAGAAGAGAAGGCTTCGAGGAGACCTTAGAGTGGCTTTCCAGTATCTGAAGGGAGCTTACAGGAAGGCTGGGGAGGGACTATTTACACGGTCTGGTAATGTCAGGACGAGGGGGAATGGGTTTAAGCTGGAAGAGGGGAGATTTAGACTGGATGTTAGGAGGAAGTTCTTTCCAGTGAGGGTGGTAAGACACTGGCACAGGTTGCCCAGGGAGGCTGTGGATGCTTCCTCCCTGGGTGCGTTTAAGGCCAGGCTGGATGAGGCCTTGAGCAACCTGCTCTAGTGGGAGGTGTCCCTGCCTATGGCAGGGGGTTGGAGCTGGATGATCCTTGAGGTCCCTTCCAACCTAAACCATTCTATGATTCTATGATTCTAAGAAACCTTTTACACTGAGGGTGGTGAAATGCTAGCACAGTTTGCCCAGAGAAGTGATTGGATGCCCCATCCCTGGAGGCATTCAGGGTGAGATTGGATAGGGCTCTAATCAACACAATGCATTTGAAGATGTCCCTGCTCACTGCACAGGGTTTGACTAAGTGACCTTTAAAGGTCTCTTCCAACTCAAAATGTTCCATGATTCTGTAATTCTATGACACCTGTGTTGCTCACAGCTATGTGTAAGAGGCCACAGGGTAGTGAGTACTCTGTGCTTGATAACCACACACTAAAGCAGCACCTGAAAGGGTCCTCTCTCATTGTCTGCACTTTTCACCAGTGATTCCTGTGCTCATGTGTATTATATTAAGAGGAAGAAGAGCAGGAGCTGTTGAAGGGAACTGAAGGGTGGGTGCCAAGAAGGCCAACAGCATCCTGGCCTGTATCAGAAATAATCTGGCCAGCAGGAGTAGAGCAGGGATTGTTGCCCTGTATTCAGCACTGGTGAGGCTGCACCTCAAATATCAGGTTTAGTTTTGGGCCTCTCACTGCAAGACAGACATTGAGGTGCTGGAAGATGTCCAGAGAAGGGCAACAAAACTGGTGAAGGGTCTAGAGAATAATTCTTAGGGGGAGAAGCTGCAGGAATGGGGGCAGTTTACTCTAGAGAAGAGGAGGTTGAAGGAAGACCTTCTTTCTCTCTACAACTCCCTGAAAGGAGGTTGTAGTGAAATGAGAGTTGGTCTCTTCTTAGTACTACCTGATACTAGATACTTCCTAGTATCAGGTGAGAGAACAAAAGCAAAATGGCTTCAATTTGTGGCAGGGGAGCTTTAAATTGGCTATTTGGGAAATTTTCTTAACTGAAAGCATGGTTCAGCATTGAAATAAATTGCCCATGAAGGGGATGGAGTCACCATCCCTGGAGGTTTTCAAGACATGTGTAGACATGGCACTTTGAAACATGGTTTAATGTCCTTTTTGGTGTTAGGTTGACATTTGGACTCAAGGATCTTAGAGGCCTTTTCCAACCACAATACAGAAATGGTGTGAACAGGAGGAGCAGGGAGGTGATCATGCCCCTGTACTCAGCACTCATGAGACCACACCTTCAGTACTGTGTCCAGTTTTGGTCACCACAGCATAGCAGGGACATTGAGGTGCTGGAGCAGGTGCAGAGAAGGGCGACGAGGGTGGGGAGAGGTCTGGTAAACATCACCTATGAGGAGCAGCTGAGGGAGCTGGGGGTGTTTAGTCTGGAGAAGAGGCTGAGAGGGGACCTTATTGCCCTCTACAACTACCTAAAAGGAGGTTGTAGTGAGCCTGGAGCTGGTCTCTTCTCCCCATTTACTAATGATAGGACAAGAGGAAATGGCCTCAAGTTGCGTCAGAGGAGGTTTAGGTTGGATGTTGGGAGGAAGTTCTTTACTGAGCAGGTGGTCAGGCACTGGAACAGGCTGTCCAGGGAGGTGGTGGAGTCACCATCCCTGGAGGTGTTTAAAAGGAGAGTGGATGTGGAGCTTGAAGTTATGGTCTAGTGATGAAGGCTGCTGGGATGAAGGTTGGACTGGCTGATCCTGGTGGTCCTTTCCAACCATAGTGATTCGTAGTGCTTAGATGTCGTACTGAGGGATTTGGTTTGGTCAAGGACTTGTCAGTGTGAAACTAATGCTTGGACTGGATGACCCTGAAGATCTTTTCCAGTCTAAGAAATCCTGTGGTTCTGTGATCCTGTGGTGCTTTGATTCTAAGAACAGAAGTTCTTCAAAAGGAAACTGAGTCTCGGCACTCTTGAAGAAACAAAATAAAGCCACAACAAGAAGGAGCCAGAATGGATACTCTTTTTTTCTGCAAAACTGACTGTTTGGGGAGAGTTAAATAATGAGGCAATTATGAATTTGCCAACAATAGAAGCTGATCAGATTACACAGCCTGTAAAGCCAGATCGTCACTGGAGCCATTTGGTGGGAAAGAAACTCTGTGCCAGACAGTCTTTAAATAGTTTTGAATAGGAGGGAGGGTTGGCTGTGTCCTTCCCTTCCTAGGCTCTCCCCACCTAAAGAATAGCACTGAGCCTCCTGCCAAGTCCAGTGTGGCCAGTCCATGCCCAAAGGCTCAACTCGCATGCACAGCCGTACGCTGTGTAGGTGCATACGTTGGTGTGTGCCTACAGAGACCTGCAAGTTATCCGGGAAGACCCCACCCTGAGGGAGGTCTGGGTGGGCAGTTGAACAAAAACAAACAGCAAAAAAAAAAGGTGGGACCTGAAATAGAACTGACACACAAAGGATCCCAAGGAAACGTGGAGCCCTCCTCACGGATTCAACAGGAAATCTCTGGGCTGCTGGCTCGGTAACCTCAGCTAGCTGAGGTCAAGTGGGACCTATCACAAACCCTGTGAGGAGAGGCTGAGGGAGCTGGGGGTGTGCAGCCTGCAGAAGAGGAGGCTTAGGGCAGACCTCATTGCTGTCTACAACTACCTGAAGGGAGGCTGTAGCCAGATGGGGGTTGGTCTCTTCTGCCAGGCAACCAGCAACAGAACAAGGGGACAGAGTCTCAAGTTGTGCAAGAGGAGGTCTAGGCTGGATGTTAGGAGGAAGTTGTTGCCAGAGAGAGTGATTGGCATTGGAATGGGCTGCCCAGGGAGGTGGTGGAGTTGCTGTCCCTGGGGTGCTCAAGAAAAGCCTGGATGAGGCACTTAGTGCCATGGTCTGGTTGACTGGACAGGGCTGGGTGCTAGGTTGGACTGGATGATCTTGGAGGTCTCTTCCAAGCTGGTTGATTCTATTCTATTCTATTCTATTCTATCCTGTTCTGTTCTGTTCTGTTCTGTTCTATCCTGCCATCCAGCTCAGCTCTTCTGCAAAGATGTGAAGAGAAGGGTGTGTGGGGATAGCATTTATATCGCTGAGGGCTTGCAAGTGTCACAGGTGTGCCAGCTGAGGAACCTGGCCCCTGCATAGCCTGAAAGAGCAGCAAAGCTGGGGAGAGAGTATTTAACTAGGAATCAACTAAAATGTTATAGAGAGAGAGGCTGGGATGCATGAGAAGGAGGTGGCGAAGAACCCCATCCCTGGGGACATTCAAGGCCAGGGGACATTCAAGACCAGGCTTTATGGGGCTCTGAGCAACTTGATGTAGTTAGGGATGTCCCTGTTTACTGCAGGGATGTTGGACTAAATGACCTTTAAAGGTCCCTTCCAACCCAATGCGTTCTGTGATGCCATGAGGGTCAGCAGTGACTCCTGGAGGTGACTCCTCCATCACTCACCATCACTTGTGTCTTTAGTCACTTAACATCACAGCACCTTTGAGCCTTGATGGACCAAAGCTCATAAAGCTGTAGAATATCTCAAGTTGGAAGGGACCCATACGAGTTATGGGTCCTTGTCTTTGGGCCCAGCATGTCCTGCTGGTGGGCTGGGGGAGGCAGTGTGACTTACAACCCCGAAAAGGTTAAAAGCCAAGCGGCTGGCTGGAGGGGTGTACCTTTGGGCTGGCTGGTGACTCACTGAGGGCGCAGGGTGCACAAAGGAGGGTGAGGCTCCGAGTCTTATCGCCTCCTCTCCATCGCTTTTCCGCTGGCCCTTTCTGCCCTCTGGGTGAGCAACCATCCTTCAAGGCCTGCCCTCAGCGTGGCCCCATGGGGGGCTGGCAGCCTCCCACCAAAATGCTGTCGCAGGAGGGCGACTCCTGCTGTAAATTTTCAGGGGAGGAAAGGGAGGTGCAAGGAGCAGAGGACAACGATTTGCAACGCCACAGCGGTGATGTGTGCCAGCACAAACTGACCTTCCAGTCACCCACCTCCATTTTTGTTCTCCCCTTGTACCAGAACTGCACACCAGGCTAAGGCCTCCTTGTTCCTCTAGCTTTGGAGTGCCCTCTCTTATTTTCTGCCCCTTAGGGCTACTACTTGGACCTTTTCCATACTGGTCCTCCAGAAAACTTCAGCCTCAGGCTGAGTTGGCATCCTTGATGGCACAAATTTGGGCATTAGATCCCTAATGCTAATGCCCCTCTGGGGTTTGGCTTTGTTGGGATGTGAGAATCATAGAATCATAGAGTCAACCAGGTGGGGAAAGACCTCCAACATCATCCAGGCCAACCTATCATCCAGCCCTATGCAGTCAACTAGACCATGGCACTAAGTGCCTCATCCAGGCTTTTCTTCAACACCTCCAGGGACGGTGACTCCACCACCTCCCTGGGCAGCCCATTCCCATGCCAATCACTCTCTCTGCCAACAACTTCCTCCTAACATCCAGCCTAGACCTCCCCTGGCACAACTCGAGACTGTGTCCCCTTGTTCTGTTGCTGGTTGCCTGGCAGAAGAGACCAACCCCACCTGGCTACAGCCTCCCTTCAGATAGTTGTAGACAGCAATGAGGTCTGCCCTGAGCCTCCTCTTCTGCAGGCTGCACGCCCCCAGCTCCCTCAGCCTCTCCTCATAGGGTTTGTGTTCCAGACCCTTCACCAGCCTTGTTGCCCTTCTCTGGACATGTTCCAGAGGTCCCAGAGAAGACAGTAGTACCTACTGGGGTTTGAATTTGGCTTTTTTTCCCTTTAGGAAGAGCCCTCACTACAAGCAGGGGCATATTTCTCCCAAGGAGCAATTGCTAGAACAAGAGGAAAAGCCCTCAGATTACACCAGGGATGGTTTTGGTTGGACATTAGGAAATAATTCCAGACAGAAAGGATTGTCAAGCCCTGAAATGGGCTGCCCAGGGAAGTGGTGGAGTCACCACTCCTGAAGGGATTTGAAAAACCTGTAAATATGGCACTTAAGGCCATGGTTTAGTGGTGAAGCTGGCAGTTCAGGGCTCTTAAAGGTCTCTTCCAAACCAAATGATTCATTGATATTGTGAGTTCCTCTGCTCCCCAGCTTCATGGCAGGAGTCAGTGTGCTAGTCAGAAAAAAAAGGGGATTTTTTTGGCTGCAAAACCTACCCCCAGGAGATCTGCATGCTTGTCCCTTTGTGAGACCCTTGCAGCACTTATCTCTCAGAGAGTCCAGACACATTGCCATGGCACCTAACTTGACTAATATTAGCTGCGACATGAACCCAAATATGAACCCGGCTAACTGCAGAGCAGGGTGAGGAGGAAGATTTGGTCTCTCCTTCTCACCCTTAGCATCATAGAATCACAGTATATTTTGGGTTGGAAAAGACCTTTAAAGGTCATCTAATCCAACCACCCTGCAGTGAGCAGGGACCTATCTAAAAAGAGCAGTATGCCCAGGGAAAGAGGCTGCTTCTCACTGCGCATAGGCAAGCCCACCTCACTCTTCTGGCCACTTATCCCATCCTGCAGTCACAGACTGGCTTGAGTTGGAAGGGATCTTAAAGATCATTCTGTTCCAATCCCCCTGCCACAGGCTGGGGCACCTCATACTAAACCAGGATGCTCTTCCAGCCCCATCCAGCCTGGTCAGGGATGAGGCATCCACAGCTTCTCTGGGAAAACTGTTCCAGTGCCTCACTATCCTCATAGTAACACACTTCTTCCTAATGTCAGATCTAAATCTACTCTGCTCTCATTTAAAACCATTGCCCTAGCACCACAGACCATCATAAATAGTCCCTCTCCAGCTTTCCCGTAGGCCCCTTTCAGGTACTGAAAGAATCATAGAATCAACCAGATTGGAAGAGACCTCCAAGATCATCCAGGCCAACCTAGCACCCAGCCCTAGCCAGTCAACTAGACCATGGCACTAACTGCCTCAGCCAGGCTTTGCTTGAACACCTCCAGGGACGGTGACTCCACCACCTCCCTGGGCAGCCCATTCCAATGCCAATCACTCTCTCTGCCAACAACTTCCTCCTAACATCCAGCCTAGACCTCCCCTGCCACAACTTGAGACTGTGTCCCCTTGTTCTGTCACTGGTTGCCTGGCAGAAGAGACCTACCCCCACCTGGCTACAACTTTCAGGTAGTTGTAAGCTGGATGTCAGGAGGAAGTTCTTCCCAGAGAGAGTGATTGGCATTGGAATGGGCTGCCCAGGGAGGTGGTGGAGTCACCGTCCCTGGAGGTGTTCAAGCAAAGCCTGGATGGGTACTTAGTGCCATGGTCTGGTTGATTGGCTAGGGCTGGGTGCTAGGTTGGGCTGGATGATGTTGGAGGTCTCTTCCAACCTGCTTGATTGCATGATAAGGTCTCCCCCAAGCCTTCTGCAGACTGAACACATCCAACTTCCCCAGCCTGTCCTC
Source organism: Tricholaema leucomelas (assembly GCA_013400475.1). Taxonomy (NCBI): domain Eukaryota; kingdom Metazoa; phylum Chordata; class Aves; order Piciformes; family Lybiidae; genus Tricholaema lacrymosa; species Tricholaema leucomelas. Next base: position 48,684 of record WAAF01005682.1, read on the forward strand.
ACAGGAGAGGTTCTCCAGCCCTCTGATCAGCCTTTTGGTCTCCTCTAGACTCTCTTCAACAGATCCATGGCAGTGAGAAAAGCAGGACAAGGAAAAACAGTAAACAGTCAATGGATCCCACTGCCTGCTGTGCCATGCACCCACTGCCTGCTGCGCCATGCACCCACTCCACAGTCCTGTGACTCGGTCTGGCCACTGTCTTCTCATTGTCCTGCCTTCCTCTGTGATAAACACAGAGCAAATAGCAGGAGCTTCTGGTCACAGAGTCACAGAAACATCCCTGTTGGAAAAGGCCCTCAGGATCACCAAGACCAACCTAAAACCCTGCTCTTCCTGAGGAATCCTGCTCAGGTCTGCCAGGCAAGGTTAGCACATCTCCCAGCCTTTGGAAGTAGCTGGAAACAAGTGAGAGCACGTAGAGGAAATCTTTTTCTCTTCCTCCCCTACATCCAGCCCTCATCTACTCTGCATCTGTCTGATGTGACATCATATCTGCTATCAAAAAGGATTCAGGAAACACCAGCCTCAACTGGGGAGGCAGATGTATCACAGTATCAGTCTCACAGTATCACCAAGGTTGGAAGAGACCTCATAGATCATCAAGTCCAACCTGTTACCACAGAGCTCAAGGCTAGACCATGGCACCAAATGCCACGTCCAATCCTGCCTTGAACAGCTCCAGGGACGGCGACTCCACCACCTCCCTGGGCAGCCCATTCCAGTGTCCAATGACTCTCTCAGTGAAGAACTTTCTCCTCACCTCAAGCCTAAACTTCCCCTGGTGTGGCTTGAGGCTGTGTCCTCTTGTTCTGGTGCTGGCTGGCTGAGAGAAGAGAGCAACCTCCTCCTGGCTACAACCACCCCTCAGGTAGCTGTAGACAGCAATAAGGTCTGCCCTGAGCCTCCTCTTCTCCAGGCTAAACAATCCCAGCTCCCTCAGCCTCTCCTCGTAGGGCTGTGCTCGAGGCCTCTCACCAGCCTCGTTGCCCTTCTCTGGACACATTCAAGCATCTCAATGTCCCTTCTAAACTGGGGGGGCCAGAACTGGACGAAGTACTCAAGGTGCAGTCTAACCAGTGTAGAGTACAGGGGCAGAATGACCTCCCTGCTCCTGCTGGCCACACCATTCCTGATGCAGGCCAGGATGCCATTGGCTCTCTTGGCCACCTGGGCACACTGCTGGCTCATGTTCAGGCGAGTATCAATCAGCACCCCCAGATCCCTCTCTGTTTGGCTGCTCTCCAGCCACTCTGACCCCAGCCTGTATCTCTGCATGGGGTTGTTGTGGCCAAAGTGCAGCCCCCAGCACTTGGACTTATTCAACACCATCCCCTTGGACTCTGCACGTGTCCCATCCCCAGTGTTTGTCCAGCATCAGTGCCCAGTGCAACATTTAGGGGCTTGTGTATGTGGAGACCACCATCAGAGTTCTCCTGAATTCACCTTCTGAAACTGCCTCTGCTCCCCCTTGCTGGAGCTGAGGAGAGTTTGATTTGATGTAACCTACTTCATTTTGGCTAAATTAAATGAGCGCTGATTTAAAGCCGAACAGGAGTGGCCACCTGGTGGGTTGTGTGCACTTGGGCTAATCCACTCTGAAATCATACCTTCTTTTCATTTGAGATTGATTTTCTGGAGTACCTCTGTGCAGACAAGCCATCAGGCTGAATAAAAATCATTCCTGCCTCGGGGCCTCGCGTTCTCACTCCTTCTCAAGTCGTCTGGAGTAGTCCTCCAGGAAAAGCCAGTAACAGATGATTCATCTTTCTGGGCTGAAAAGCAGGAGGAGGAACTTCTGTTCTGTCTTGATGAATAAATTTGTCCCCTTCAGTCACCTCCATGCACCAAGTGGCAGCTGTGGGCAGGAGGAAGGAGGTCAGATGTCCAAGAGGGGCTGCTGCTGTGATGTGACAGCTCATACCTCTAAAGCAAACCGGTAGCATTGGACAAGCAGCTCATAGTGCTGGATTTTCTGAGGGTCTCCTTGTCATCACTTTGCCACCAGCTTTGTAGCTCCTTAGTGCTGACATCAATTCATCAATTAATGGGCCAGTGTTCAACCCTCACAGGATAGGGGCAGTGAGGTTGGGTGGTCTCCTCATGGGGTCAAGGTGGCATTGCCAATCTGGTAGTCTTAGTCTCTTGGTCCTTCCTGTGGGCATAAGATTTCTCTCTAAGTTCAGGCAATTCAAAGCTCTGAATCTATTTATGGTTGGTTGGTTTTAAAAGGGGTTTTTAGCAAACATCTTGGCAGACAAAAGTCTGAGAGAGTATCTGGAGGACTTAGAGCATGGAAGTTATACAAGACAACCCCAGGTGTTTGGTGTGCAACAGATTCATGGTCTTATGGCAGCATTCATAGAATCATAGAATCAACCAGGTTGGAAGAGACCTCCAAGATCATCCAGACCAACCTAGCACCCAGCCCTAGACAATCAACTAGACCATGGCACTAAGTGCCTCAGCCAGGCTTGGTTTCAACACCTCCAGGGACAGTGACTCCACCACCTCCCTGGGCAGCCCATTCCAATGCCAATCACTCTCTCTGCCAACAACTTCCTCCTAACATCCAGCCTAGACCTGCCCTGTCACAACTTGAGGCTGTGTCCCCTTCTTCTGTTGCTGGTTGTGTGGGATAAGCTGCACCAGGGTAAGTTTAGGTTGGATGTTAAGAAAACTTTCTTCCCCAAAGTATTGTCAAGCCCTGAAACAGGCAACTACATGAACTGAGGTTGTAGCCAGGTGGGGGTTGGTCTCTTCTGCCAGGCAACCAGCAACAGAACAGGGGGACACAGTCTCAAGTTGTGCCAGGGGAGGTCTAGGCTGGATGTTAGGAGGAAGTTGTTGCCAGAGAGAGTGATTGGCATTGGAATGGGCTGCCCAGGGAGGTGGTGGAGTCACCAACCCTGGAGGTGACTTGAACATCAAGAAAAGCCTGGATGAGGCACTTAGTGCCATGGTCTAGTTGATTGGATAGGGCTGGGTGCCAAGTTGGACTGGATGATCTTGGAGGCCTCTTCTAACCTGGTTGATTCTATGATTCTATGTTGAATCCCCCATCCTTGGAGGGATTTAAAAGGTGCCTAGATATGGTGCTGAGGGACATGGTTTAGTGGTGGACTTGACAGTGAAGGGTTACTAGCTGGAGTCGATGATCTTAAAGGTCTTTTCCAAGCAATACAATTCTACGATTCCTATCACTACTGGCATCCCTCACCTGTGGCTGGAGCTGCAATGGAATGAAGCAGTACCTAGGATGGACCAGTTGATTCTCTTTGGGTGGAAGATGCTTCTGATCACAATTTTCTGGCAAGAAATAGTCTTTAAGGAGAAATACAGAAGAGGTTGAGGTGTGGCATGGAAGACAATTCAGTAACAATGGTTTTGAGAAAGATGGGTGTGAGGGGCATTGAGCTACTTCTTCCCTCAAGTCCACTGTTTGGTCAGCAACTATTACAGGAAATTAGCTCATTTCTGCTGCCCCAAAAGTAATGCTCAGAGGGAGCAAGGGAGTGAGAAGGAGGCATGTGAGGGCTGCAGGGGAAGAGGAGAGCATCTGAATGGAGATATATGCCTTAGGGTGATTCTTTTTAATAGTTGTCATACTTCCAAATGCAAGAGCAGATAAGCTGAGCTGGCTCCAACACCACAGAAAGAGCTGATGTGGAATTTGTTAATGAAGCAGGTTTCTCCTCAGAAAATGCCTGTTCATCAGAACCTGGATTTTGGGGATGTGCATTGCAGTCCTGGCAGGAAGGGCATCTCAGGCTCTGGATGGGTTTCTTGGTGGAAACCAAGGAGGTTTAAAGTCTGCTGTGTGAATAAAAGAAAGCAAAGCAGATCTGACAGTAGGGGTGGAGCAGCTGAAGCTCACATGAAGTTTGGGTCAAGTCCTGCTCCCTGAGGTATGCCCAGGCTGGCATTGTGTGATGGTTTGGGTGTTACCAGCTCCCCCCCCCCCCACCTAAGAAAATCACTCAGACTAAACTCAGCCAAGATGGAAATTAAAGACTGGAGCTTGCTATTTACAGCTTAGCAGAAGATACAAGCAGGTATTTACAACATATACAGCTAGAGACAGAAATAGACAAGGTAAAAAGTAATACAGAAACACAACAGCCCTCCCAGAAACCAGAGTCCCCAGGAGGGGCTCCCAACCACCCTTCCAGCTCCTTTCCACCCCTCTAACTTACCCCAGACTTTGCCTTACGTGCAAAGTGAGTTTGGAGAATTGGCCAGGGGGGTTAGGAAGCAGAAGGATTAGTCACACAGACAGCAGGTTAGAGAGGGAAGTGCAGCCCAAAGCCAGAGAGCAACTCTGTTATCTATGCTTGTGTTCTTGTTTTTATCAATCTCAACAAGCCTATGAGTGCAGCAGACATCCCCATTGTTTCCTTCTCACAGCTTATAAACTAGTCCCTCTCAACAAAATATCCCAGCTAGGCTCAAACTAGCACACATTGTAGCCATGCAGGAGGAAGCCCTACATGTTCCTCTCCATACTATGATGGTTTGGGTGTTACCCACCCCCCCAACACTTTGAGTCCCCAGGAGGGGCTCCCAACCATCCTTCCACCTTCTCCCACCCCTCCACCTTAGCCAAGACTTTGCCTTATGCTCAAGGTAGTTTGGAGGGTCGGCCAGGGGGGTTAGGAAGCAGATGGATTAGTCAGGCAGACAGCAGGTTAGGTTAGAGAGAAAAGTTCAGCCCAAATAGAATAGAATCAACCAGGTTGGAAGAGACCTCCAAGATCATCCAGTCCAACCTAGCACCCAGCCCTATCCAGTCAACCAGACCATGGCACTAAGTGCCTCATCCAGGCTTTGCTTGAACACCTCCAGGGACGGTGACTCCACCACCTCCCTGGGCAGCCCATTCCAATGCCAATCACTCTCTCTGGCAAGAACTTCCTCCTAACATCCAGCCTAGACCTCCCCCAGCACAACTTGAGGCTGTGTCCCCTTGTTCTGTTGCTGGTTGTCTGGCAGAAGAGACCAACCCCCACCTGGCTACAACCTCCCTTCATGTAGTTTTAGACATTGCAATTAGAACAGTAACCCAGAGAGACACTGCCTTATCTATGTTTGCATTCTTGTTTCTGTCCATCTCAGCAAACCTATGAGTGCAGTAGACATCACCACTGTCTCCTCCTCACAGCCTATCATCTAATTCCTCTCACCAAAATATCCCAGCTAGGCTCAAACTAGCACACATCCAGAAACAGAGCAAAACATCTCAGAGCTTGAAGCACATTCTTTTTTCCCCTGCCACTGTCACTCACTAAGAGCTTACTGGCTAACACCTTCAGGACAAAAGCTGTGGGCTCATACCTGAACATGAGCCAGCAGTGTGCCCAGGTGGCCAAGAGAGCCAGTGGCATCCTGGCCTGCATCAGGAATGGTGTGGCCAGCAGGAGCAGGGAGGTCATTCTGCCCCTGTACTCTGCACTGGTTAGATCACACTTTGAGTACTGTGTTCAGTTCTGGGCCCCTCAGTTTAAGAGGGACATTGAGATGCTTGAATGTGTCCAGAGAAGGGCAACGAGGCTGGTGAGAGGCCTCGAGCACAGCCCTACGAGGAGAGGCTGAGGGAGCTGGGATTGTTTAGCCTGGAGAAGAGGAGGCTCAGGGCAGACCTTATTGCTGTCTACAACTACCTGAGGGGTGGTTGTGGCCAGGGGGAGGTTGCTCTCTTCTCTCAGGCAGCCAGCACCAGAACAAGAGGACACAGCCTCAAGCTGCGCCAGGGGAAATTTAGGCTTGAGGTGAGGAGAAAGTTCTTCACTGAGAGAGTCATTGGCTACTGGAATGGGCTGCCCAGGGAGGTGGTGAAGTCGCCGTCCCTGGAGCTGTTCAAGGCAGGATTGGACATGGCACTTGGTGCCATGGTCTAGCCTTGAGCTCTGTGGTAAAGGGTTGGACTTGATGATCTGTGAGGTCTCTTCCAACCTTGGTGATACTGTGAGACTGTGATACTGTGACAGCAGAGAACAGGACACCTGTTAGCATTATTGCCTTGATTTCACTGTCACTCGCATGCAGGATCTAAAAAGCACTGATCTGAAGGGTCTCTCTTCAACAGAGCTTTTGCACAGCAAGGTAAAGGAGGTTCCCTGCTTAAAACCAGGCCAGTGGCTTTAAATCAGAGTCCAAATAGACTCATTTCCTTCCTGAGTGATGGTGTGGCACTGATTGGATCCAGCCATTAGGTCTCACCTTTGATATTTTGCAGTGCAAATCTGTCTAGACTGTTCTGCAGCAGTTTTTGTTCTGTAAGGGTTTTGGAAAGGACAGACAGCCCTGCACTGGATAATTGGACTGAGGGATTCCAGTCTGAAAATGCTCTGGCAGTGGCTGCTGGACCTTACCCCATTTTCTCACCCTGGAAGCCAAGTTGATCTTTGGCCTGGATGAAACCATTTCATGATGTTGATGATGAGACTGGCAGCAAAGAGGTTGGCTGATGCCAGTTTGGAAGGGCATCTCAGAACCAAAGAATCATAAATGTTTTGGTGTGGAAGGCACCTCTAAGTATCATCCAGTCCAGCTCCCCTGCAGTCAGTAGGGACACCTGCAACTACATCAAGTTGCTCAGAGCCTCATCACACTTGACCTTGAATGTCTTGAGTGATGAGATATCTACCACCTCTTTGGGCAGCCTGGGCCTCTGTTTTGCCAACTTCATGGTAAAAAGAAATTATTCCTACTAACTAGTCTCAATCTCCCCTCCTTTAGTTTAAAACCATCCCCCTCCTTGTCCTCTCATGACAGACACTTCCAAAAAGATCACAGAATCATAAAGAGACCTCCAAGATCATCCAGTCCAACCTAGCACCCAGCCCTATCCAATCAACCAGACCATGGCACTAAGTGCCTCAGCCAGGCTTGGTTTCAACACCTCCAGGGACAGCGACTCCACCACCTCCCTGGGCAGCCCATTCCAATGCCAATCACTCTCTCTGCCAACAACTTCCTCCTAACATCCAGCCTAGACCTCCCCCAGCACAACTTGAGGTTGTGCTCCCTCAGCCTCTCCTTACAGGCCCCTCCCCAGCCTTGCTGCCCTTCTGTGGACATGTTCCAGTATCTCAACATCTCTCCTGAATTGAGGAGCCCAGAACTGGACACAGTACTCAAGGTGTGGCCTGACCAGTGCTGAGTACAGGGGCAGAATAACCTCCCATGTCCTGCTGGCCACACTGTTCCTGATACAGGCCAGGATGCCATTGGCCCTCTTGCCCACCTGGGCACACTGCTGGCTCATCTTCAGCTCCTATCTACCAGTACCCCCAGGTCCCTCTCTGCCTGGCTGCTCTCAGCCACTCTGTCCCCAGCCTGTAGAGCTGCTTGGGGTTGTTGTGGCCAAAGTGTAGAACCCTGCACTTGGCTTTCTTAAATCTCATCCCATTGGCCTCTGCCCACCCATCCAGCCTGTCCAGGTCCCTCTGCAGGGCTCTCCTACCCTCTAACAGATCCACACCTGCTCCTAGCTTGGTGTCATCTGCAAACTTACTGATGCTGGACTCAATCCCCTCATCCAGATCATCAATAAAGATGTTGAACAGGACTGGCCCCAGCACTGATCCTTGGGGAACACCCAGTTCTCAGTGTTTCCTCACAACAGAGGGGTTCCAGCCCCCTGATCACAGTTGTGGCCTCCTCTGGACCCGTTCCAACAGGCCCATGTCTTTCCTGTGCTGACATGACTCTTTGAAAGGGGGAAGGCACCAAGTGCACATTAATAGCACCCTCATGCCACATCCCTCACCAAAATCCCAGCAGGCAGAGAGGGATGATGGTGCTGTTTGGAACCCACCTTCCCCTTAGCAGATGGAAATGAGAGAGCCTCTAGGCAGGCACAGTTTGAAAGCCCTGGAGGCAACCATTTGCTCTGGTAGCCCAGCTCCATTCCAGGATAAATAACAGCATTCTGTGATATTCTGCCAATCTGATCTGCTCTCACAGCTTTCAAAGGAGGTGACAGATTTCCTGTCCTCTGCAGCAACTGCTCTCTGCTCCAGCTCAGACACAGCTGCATTGCAGAGAGTGGATAAAACACTGCTTTTGCCCAGGAACCTCTTGTGATTCAAAGACAAGCCCGGGAGCCTCCTCGCTTGCTTTGGCGTACTCCATACCCTAGCAGAATGCCACCCCTGGAGTTTCAGTCCCCACTTTCTCTGTGACAAAAACCAACCTGCTGTCTGTCCTTATTTAATCAGGAAAGGCTGCAAAAAAAAAAAGGGGGAGGGAGGAGGAAAATAGGAACTTCCTCAGGCCTGGCTCACATCCCTTCCCCTTCCCTGGGCTGCTTGAGCTCCTTAGCTTTCTCATCGCGCCTTGGGAGGAGCAGGAGCCGGCTGGTGTAAGGCTCCAAGCTGGGCTCAGCCCGCCAGTGGTGGGGTGTGTCAGTCACCACTTCCTAAGTTATTCTTCTGGGCTTCCTTTTCTCACTATTAATAGATTTTCAGCCAATCTGAGCTGTTCCAGCAAGGTGGATGTGGGGGGGAGGAGGCGTTACTGAAATAGGAAGCGGGAAGCTGTCGGGCAGGGACTTAATCAGAGGAGCTCCATGGAGAGGTGGTGGCTTGGGGACAGGACATGTCCTTTCGCTTTGCATCTCGCACCGCGGTGCTTCTCATTGTTGCTCTCCAAGCCCTGACCTTTCCAAAGAAGCTACACCCTCTGAGCATCTTCCCCAGCATGCCAAACCCCACACGTCTACTTGCAACGAGGCTACAACCAGAGCAGCGCTTCACAGCGTGGCCGGTGGTGGTGCACAGCCCCTGAGCTGTGGCCCTCACCTCGGAAGCATGGCCCTTGACTGATGTTGTGTGGAGCTAGGCTGACACAAACCAGTGCACCTCCCTGGAGGTGTTCAAGGCCAGGGTAGATGAGGCCTTGAGCGACCTGTTCTAATGGGAGGTGTGTCTGCCTATGGCGGGGGGTTGGAACTGGATGATCTTTGAGGTCCCTTCCAACCATCCCTGGGGGTGTTCAGGAAAAGCCTGGATGAGGCACTTAGTGCCATGGTTTAGTTGACTGGATAGGGCTGGGTGATAGGTTGGACTGGATGATCTTGGAGGTCTCTTCCAACCTGGTTGATTCTATTCTATTCTAACCCAAACCATTCTATGATTCTATATATTTGAAGGCACAATGCTCATCACCACCTAAACCTGTGGGGTTTATTGCAAGGTGAGGAAAAGAGCAGCTACTAAACCTGGAAAAGGGCATTGGGCTGCTGTCTGTGCTCCAGAAACATGTCTCTAAACATCAAACCAGCAAAGGATGAGGAGGTCTGGGTCTGCAGGAAGACCCATGAAAGACATCCATAAGCATATTCCCAGGGTTAAAAAGAGACAGTGAGTGGGCTAAGTGGTGAGTAATGACAATGTCACCCAGCAAGATGAGATGGTTCGGTGGTGAGACACTGACACAGCTTGCCCAGGGAGGTTGTGGCAGCTCACTCCCTGGAGGTGTTCAAGGCCAGGTTGGATGAGGCCTTGAGCAACTTGTGCTATGGCAGAGGCTTGGAACTAGATGATCTTTGAGGTCCCTTCCAGCCTAAACCATTCTATAATTCTGTGATCTTTTCTCACGCATTTGGATGGCTTTTCACATTCCAGCATCTCCTGACCTCAGCACTTCGACACCAGCTCCATCCAGCAGTGCCCATAGCAGTGAGGATTGACAGTGACACTTCCAACCTCACAACTGTTGCTCACTGGGGGCTGAACATGCCCATCTTGATCATGGAATCACAGCACCAGAGAGAATCATTGGCTTTCTTGGCCACCTGGGCACACTGCTGGCTCATCTTCAGCCTACTATCCACCAGTACCCCCAGGTCCCTTTCCTCCTGGCTGCTCTCCAGCCACTCTGTCCCCAGCCTGTAGTGCTGCTTGGGGTTGTTGTGGCCAAAGTGCAGAACCCTGCACTTAGCCTTGTTAAATTTCATCCCATTGGCCTCTGCCCACCCATCCAGCCTGTCCAGGTCCCTCTGCAGGGCTCTCCTACCTTCCAACAGGTCAACACCTGCTTCTAGCTTGGTGTCATCCACAAACTTAATGATGACTCAATCCTCTCATCCAGATCATCAATAAAGATGTTGAATAGGACTGGGCCCAGCACTGATCCCTGGGGAGCACCACTGGTGACAGCTGCCAACTGGATGTGGCACCATTCACCACCACTCTCTGGGCTCAGCCTTCCAGCCAGTTCCTGACCCAGCACAGAGTGAATTTGTCCAAGCCAGGAGCTGCCAGTTTAGCCAGGAGCTTGTTGTGGCAGACAGTGTCAAAGGCTGTGCTGAAGTCCAGGTAGACTACATCCACAGCCTGCCCCACACTCACCAGGCAGGGAACCTGATCATAAAAGGAGCTCAGGTTGGTCAGGCAGGACCTGCCCTTCCTAAACCCATGCTGGCTGGGCCTGATCCCTTGGCCATCCTGTAGGTGATAGAGTGGTTTGTGTTGAAAGGGACCTGTACAGGTCACCTACTCCAACTCCCTTGCATTTATCAGGGACGTCTTCAGCTAGATCAGGCTGCTCAGAGCCCCAGACAACCTGATCTTGAATTTTTACAAAGATGGGCCAGCTGCCACCTTTCTGGGCAACCTTGATAGCTAGCAATAAGGGAAAGTTCTCTCCCCTCCAGGGTTGTCCCCATTGTACTTACACCGTATCACAGTCACAGTCATGGGAAATGAAATCATGTTTTTGCAGTGGACTCATTTCCTCCAGGCTGTTTGGCCACTGCACACAGATGTGTGTGTGGACAACTTGTGTTCTCCTCCTAGAATCATAGAATCAGTCAGGGTTGAAGGGAACCACAAGGATCATCTAGTTCCAACCCCCCTCCACAGGCAGGGACATCCTACCCTAGATCAGGCTGCCCACAGCCTCATCCAGCCTGGCCTTAAACACCTCCAGGGATGGGGCCTCAACCACCTCCCTGAGCAACCCATTCCAGGCTCTCACCACTCTCATGGTGGATCTCCTGTGGGTCTACTCCACACCAACACAAATGAGTAAAAGTTTGGGAGTTTCTGAGTGATATGTGTGAGAGGAAAAGTGCAGAGCAAAGCATTAAGCTGCCTGCAACCAATGCTATCAGAATACACCAAGAGGTGCCAGAGAACCTTACTTTCCTTAAAACTGGAAATTGGCAACAGTCCAAAAGGTGAAACCAAGTGGCTTTACTGTGCCAAAACACAGCCAGGAAGGTCAGGGGCAGGTAGAAAACTGCCTCCTGGAAAACAGGCTGGAAAACTCTGGCTGAAACGCAATTGAGGTTTTTTTTTTGGGGGGGTGGGGTGTGGAAAGGATCTCCTCCTGCTAAGGGGAGCAATGGCTTAGAGGACCACTCCTCCATCCTTCTTCACTCTCATAGCATGCATTAAATCCTTTTATCTCAGGAGCTCCCAGCATGAAAGGGTCATTTGTTGCCTGCAGTAGGACGGATGGTATCTTTTGTGAGGAATTTTCATGCTGAAGGGGCATTGAACATAATCCTGTCTGGCTGATATTGCCACCAGGCTGTGGTTGCAGGGGTTTTCTCCTCCTTGGACCAGATCCTTTCAATTTCTTCTATTGAGGACAGTCATCAGGCAATACTGGCTACCAGCCCAGGCAAACAGGGGCTCATTACCAGTTATTACCCCTGGCTCTGCTGCTGAGATTTGGCACGGGTGGACAGTTAAAGAGGAAGAGATAAAAAAACAGTTCTCTGGGATTTAAAAGAGTTACAGTGCTTGTGGAAGGAGAATGGTGACTTCTGGGCTTGTGATGCTCTGGGCTTGTGGTGCAGTCAGGCTGCACCTTGATTAGTGGATTAAGTTTTTAGTCCTTCACTGTAAGGACATTGAGATGCTGGAGCAGGTCCAGAGAAGAGCAACAAAGCTGGTGAAGGGAGTAGAGCACAAGTCTTGTGAAGTGCAGCTGAGAGAAACAGGATTGCTTAGCCTGGAGGAAAGGAGACTGAGGAAAGACCTTCTGGCTCTCTACAACTACCTGAAAGGAGGCTATAGTGACATGAGAGTCTGCTCTCTTCTCCCAAGTGACAAGTGACAGCACAAGAAGAAACAACCTCAAGTTGTGTCAGGGGAGGTTTGGGTTGGACATTCATAGAATCATAGGTTGGAAGAGACCTCCAACATTATCCAGGCCAACCTAGCACCCAGCCCTATGCAGTCAACCAGACCATGGCACTAAGTGCCTTATCCAGGCTTTTCTTCAACAGCTCCAGGGATGGTGACTCCACCACCTCCCTGGGCAGCCCATTCCAATGCCAATCACTCTCTCTGCCAAAAACCTCCTCCTAACATCCAGCCTAGACCTCCCCTGGCACANAAGTCCCCACCCCTGGAAGGATTAAAAAGCCATGTAGATGTGGTGCTTAGGGGCATGGTTTAGTGATGAACTTACCAGTCCTGGTTTAATGGTTGGACTTAATGATCTGAAAGGTCTTTTCCAAGCTAAATGACTCCATGATTCTTCCTTTCTTTCTGCTTGTTCTGTATTTGTTTCTACTTTGGTGTTAAGTATTTGCTAGGCTGCTGAAAATGAGAGCAATGACTCTGCACAAACCAAGCCTTCTGTATGCAGTGAACCTGGGAGAGACCAGCAATGAAAGTTGGGTTTCTTCAGCCTGAATAAAATGGATCTTTTCCCCATGCTGCAGTGAGACAGACCCTGATAAAAACAACTAATGCTGAGCCCAGAGCAATAAAATTGCAGGAGGGTGCACAGCCCATGACTGCAGCAGCACCCTGCTCCTTGCACAACAGCAGGGAGAAGACAGTGAAATTCAGAAGCACAGAACAGTTTGGGTTGCAAGAGACCTTTAAAGGTAATCTAGCCCAAGCCCTCTGCAGTGAGCATGGACATCTTCAGCTAGATCAGGTTGCTCAGAGTTCCACCAAAACTGACCTTGAGTGTTACCAGGAATGGGGCTCCAACCACCTTTCTGGGCAGCCTGTGCCAGTGTTTCACCCCCCTCATCCTAAAGAATTTCTACCTTCTCTGAATCTTCTTTGTTTGGACCTCCCCTCTTTTAGTTTAAAACCATCACCCCTTGTCTTGTCACAACAGGCCCTGCTAAAAAGTCTGTCCCACAGCTTTCTACCTTTAAGTACTGAAAGGCAACAAGGTCTCCCTGGAGCCTTGTCTTCTCCAGGCTGACCAACCCCAACTCTTTCAGCCTCTCGTCATAGGAAAAGTGCTCCAGCCCCCTGATAATGTTTGTGGTCCTCAATGTAATGGTGATTTAATACAACTGGGCAGAGAAGGTCAATTTGCTGACAGATGGATGTTCAATGATCTGTGGAACAGGTGTTGGGGTGGATAAGGGCACTGAATGCTCTTTGGACAAGTGGACAAGTGGAGTCCCTCAGGGATCAGTTTTGTTCAACATCTTTGTAAATGCCAAGGACAATGGCACTGAGTGCACCCTCAGCAGGGTTACTGATAACACCAAGATGTGTGGTGCAGCAGACAGGCTGGAGGGCAGGGATGGCATCCAGAGGGACCTGGACAGGCTGCAGAGGTGGGTACAAGTCAAGCTCAGGAGGGTCAACAAAACCAAACGCAAGGTCTTGC
>WAAF01005682.1:62314-125151 GCA_013400475.1 Tricholaema leucomelas
AGGTGGCCTTCTTGTGGCCTTCCAGTATCTGAAGGGGGCCTACAAAAAAGCTGGGGAGGGACTTTTGAGGCTCTTGGGGAGTGACAGGACTGGGGGGAATGGAGCAAAGCTGGAGGTGGGGAGATTCGGACTGGATGTGAGAAGGAAGTTGTTGAGCATGAGAGTGGTGAGAGCCTGGAATGGGTTGCCCTGGGAGGTGGTTGAGGCCCCAAGTCTGGAGGTGTTTAAGGCCAGGCTGGATGAGGCTGTGTGCAGCCTGCTCTAGGGTAGGGTGTCCCTGGGCATGGCAGGGGGGTTGGAACTAGATGCTCCTTGTGGTCCCTTCCAACCCTGACTGATTCCATGATTCTATGGAAGGCAGATCTCACCCAGCCACAGTTGTGGCTGCTCTCACCTGGCATGTTGTAAGTCCAGCTTGAAGTGAGGATATCTGTTGTCTCAAAAAGTGTCAGGATTACAGCCTGCCTGAATTTCCTCTTCTGGTGGCCATCTCCATGGCTGCTGTTTCCCACAGCCATTGAATTTATGCCAGCAGCAACAGTTCTTCAAAATCTCCTGCCTTGAGAGGAGTTGGCTGTGGAAAAAGGGAGAACACAAATAGTTCATAGTAGCCCAAACGAGTTGGGGTGGAAGTTAGGAAAGAAACATCACATTCAGATCAAGTCTGGGACAGGTGATCATTTGCAAAGGGCCTCCTAACTTAGGAGGAAGTTCTTCCCAGAGAGAGTGATTGGCATTGGAATGGGCTGCCCAGGGAGGTGGTGGAGTCACCATCCCTGGGGGTGTTCAAGAAAATCCTGGCTGAGCCACTTAGTGCCATGGTCTGGTTGACTGGATAGGGCTGGGTGCTAGGTTGGACTGGATGATGTTGGAGGTCTCTTCCAACCTGCTTGATTCTATGATTCTGTGATTCTAATGGTCCAGTACAGCAGAGGGGGTTTGTAGGGAGGGAACATGGAGAGTTTTTTCTGTCTCATAAATCATCTGAATTGCCACTTGCCAAGGAGTTGCAGGTCATCATGCATCAAAGGGGAATTATTTCTATCTCTGTGGCTCTTAACACCAACTGACATCCCCCAGGTCCACGTAGCAGGATGAGTAGTGTCCTGCCTTCCCACATGCTCAGTGCCTATTGTGTCCATCCATCCATCCATCCATCTAGCCTCCTGCATATGGCTCCCTGCTTCCAAACAGGAGTCTTCTGTCTCCTCAAGTTGCTTTGAGCCCACTTAAATTACAGCTCATGACTAAATGGGAAGAATAATTTGATCTTTTAACATCTCTTGACCTTAGCAGGAGAGGAGTGCTAAGAGTGGGTGTGGAGGTATGGAAAGACAAAACACTGGTAAGCTTTAGTGGGCATCAATTTGAGTCTTGGTTCTTCTCACAGTTGCTTTTTTTGGGGCTATGTCATCCTGTGTTCCTTGGAAGAGACCCTACTCCAGGCAGGACAAGCCTGCAGGATCACATTAGCTTTCTCCAGCAGCAGAGCAGCTCCCTGTTGTGGCTTTTGCTCCCCATTTTTTCCTAAATGGTAAATTTCTAAATCCTAAAAATGGTACAAACACATCTGCAGCTCTCTGGGGTGGGTGAGGAAGCTCTAGGGCTGAGATATCACTTTTTTATCCTGTAGAGTCCTAACTGGCCCCTGCCAAAGCATGGACCTGTCCCTTTCTTTTTTTGGCCAAGTTGAATTGTCATTTCTACCTCTCCTTTGATGCCTGTTTGCTTCCTGACTCTGGGATGGAGCCAGGGCATGAAAAAGAACTGAGAGCAGAGGGGGATTTTCTCCACCTTCCTTCCAACCCTTTCTTTGCTCCATCTCTTTTCTACTGTTCCTACCTTTAGAATACTTTGTTTGTTTTTAAGCCTCTCTTGTCAAATCTCCTCTCTATTTCTACAGCCCTGTCTGGATGCTTTTCTGTGCAACCAGAGCTAGATTGTATGGTCCTGCTCTGGCAGAGGGGTTGGACTTGATCTGTGGAGGTCTCTTCCAACTCCTAATATCCTGTGATCCTGTGAACCTCTAACATCCTGTGATCCTGTGATCCCATTTTGTGGTTAACTGGAAGCCTGGTTTCTAGTTGGGTGCAGCCACAGGTGAGGATCCAAGATAGGCAAGATAATAAGACAACTAAGGAGGTGGCTAGATGAAAACTCCCTCCTCTCTTTAATACCTAGGTTTCACCTGCTAGGTCTTCTTGCCTGTATTTTGCTTCCTCACCTCTTTTCTTGCAGACTTTGGTTAGTCTGTAGGCAATATGACATCTCCACAAAAGCTCTTTTCCTTCAGAGGGAGTGGAGATGCTTCCTCATAAATCCAGGGTTTCCTAAAATAGTTCATGTTGCTATTTCCAGCTAAGCTCACTCTTGGTGGTGTTTGCAGAAAAGGCTGCTTGCTATCAGCTGGTGGAGAAGCAGGAGCTGTGTTTCAGGAGAGCTACACATTTCTTCTCCTGGCTCTGCATTCCCCCTGAAGCGGTCAGACAGCTGGACTAGATGGTCACTGTAGGTCACTTCCAAGTGAAATACTCTCTCCTCTTCCCAGTGCCTACACAGAGCCCAGCCATAGCTCCTCTGCCTTCTCCAAACCCATCCTATCCAGTGTCCAGTTCTGGACTCCTCAATTCAAGAGAGATGTTGAGGTGCTGGAAGGTGCCCCCCAGAGAAGGGCAGTGAAGCTGGAGAGGGGCCTGGAACACAGCCCTGTGAGGAGAGGCTGAGGGAGCTGGGGGTGTGCAGCCTGGAGGATAGGAGGCTCAGGAGTGACCTCATTGCTGTCTACAACTACCTGAAGGGAGGCTGTAGCGAGGTGGGGTTGGTCTCTTCTGCCAGGCAACCAGCAACAGGACAAGGGGACACAGTCTCGAGTTGTGCCAGGGGAGGTCTAGGCTGAATGTTAGGAGGAAGTTGTTGCCAGAGAGAGTGATTGGCATTGGAATGGGCTGCCCAGGGAGGTGGTGGAGTTGCTGTCCCTGGGGTGTTCAGGAAAAGCCTGGATGAGGCACTTAGTGCCATGGTCTGGTTGATTGGACAGGGCTGGGTGCCAGGTCGGACTGGATAATGTTGGAGGTCTCTTCCAACCTGCTTGATTCTATGAAGACCATCTAGCTTGACCCCACTGCCTTAGGCAAGGACTTCTGCTGCTAGACCAGGTTGCTTGGAGCCTCTTCTAACCAGGCCTTGCACGTTTCCAAGGATGGGGCATTCACAAATTCATCTTAGCTCAAAGTTCATCTCAGTGTTTTTACTTCCCTAGGTGTCAGCTCTCAGGATGCTCCAACTCTTGCAAGCCAAGGAGGGAAGGTCACCACAATGCCTACAGCCATCACTACAAGCAAACCAGGAGACCCATCACCCATCTCAACCATGTCAGCTGTAGTTCAGGGGACCAGCCCTGCAAACAAGCCAGAAAGTTCATTGTCCTCCTCTGTGGTAATAGCCACCACTGCTGCCGTGACCATCATTACAACTCCACCACCCACCTCTGAGAAACCATCTTTCACAGGTCAAGGGCTCACCTCCCCAGACAACCCAGGAAACCCACCACTCATCCCCACATCAACACCCCACCCATCTCAGCAGAACAGCTCCCCAGCCAGCTCTAGAACTTCACCAGCCATCCACGCTGTAACCTCCAGTGCTGCCCAGCAGAAGACTAGCACTTCAGGCAACTTGGGAGGCTTGGCAGACATCACTGCTCAAAGTCCTGCCCCCAGTTCTGTGAGCAGCACTTCAGCCACCACAGGAAGTTTAGGAACTGGCATTACATCCTCTCCCAGCCTGAAAGCTCAGGGAGGCCAGTCTGTGGACCAGTCGACCAGCACCACTGCAAGCACTGGAGTGCCAGTGACCAGTCCTGAGCTCAAGGATTCTGGTGTCCCTTCTCCCACACCTATCTCAAACCAGCCTGACTCTTCTTCCAGTTCTCCAATTCCAGGACTGGCCTCTACCAGCACACTTGGAAGCACTGGCACTTCTGTTACCCCTCTTGGTGGACCTGTGTCCTACCCCACTAGCAAAACCTCTCCGTCTTTACCACCTGAGAGCAGTGCAAAGGTCTCAGAGGCAACCACCACATCAACTTCAGGAGGAGGTAATAGAAGAATAGAACCTTGATTCCTTGTACTGGGTGGCACTTCCGTGGGCTTTTCCCTTGGCTACACTAAATACCTCCTGTCCTGATGGGGTGTTGTTAGCCACAAACCTTCCTCCTAGGAAGGCGGCGTAGGTCACCACCTCTTAGCGAGGGATACCACATGGACTCCACACGAGTCAGTGTGAATCCCACCAGAGACCTTTACTGCTCGTTCTGACTCCACTGATAGAGACCTGAGCATAGAGCACACACCTGCACATCAGCATAATCTAGGCAAGAGCAACCCAGACTTTTAGAATAGAATGGTCTTCATAGAATCAAGCAGGTTGGAAGAGACCTCCAACATTATCCAGTCCAACCTAGCACCCAGCCCTGTCCAATCAACCAGACCATGGCACTAAGTGCCTCATCCAGGCTTGGCTTCAACACCTGCAGGGATGGTGACTCCACCACCTCCCTGGGCAGCCCATTCCAATGCCAATCACTCTCTCTGCCAACAACTTCCTCCTAACATCCAGCCTAGACCTCCCCCAGCACAACTTGAGGCTGTGTCCCCTTGTCTTGTTGCTGGTTGCCTGGCAGAAGAGACCAACCCCACCTGGCTACAGCCTCCCTTCAGGTAGTCGTAGACAGCAATGAGGTCACCTCTGAGCCCACTCTTCTCCAGACTAAATACTCCCAGCTCCCTCAGCCTCTCCTCACAGGGCTGTGTTCCAGGCCCCTCACCAGCTGTGTTGCCCTTCTCTGGACACGTTCCAGCACCTCAACATCTCTCTTGAATTGAGGAGCCCAGAACTGGACACAGCACTCAAGGTGTGGCCTGAGCAGTGTTGAGCACAGGGGCAGAATAACCTCCCTCGTCCTACTGGCCACACTGCTCCTGATACAGGCCAGGATGCCATTGGCTCTCTTGGCCATGTTTTTCTCATTAACCAGGTGTCCACTATCTCTCCTCCCCTGTGGGAGGGATCCTGAAGCTGTGGGAACCAAGGCCGAATGGTCACAGACAGGCTGATATTATTCCTTCTCACACTGCATTCCCACAGGGTGTCATCCTCTTGGCTCCTTCTTAGAACTGCCAGCACTGTTGTCTCCATCACAACTGGTTGTTTAGGTCCCTGTTGTCATCACTGGAGATTGAGTCAATGCAGTCAGTGAAATTCAAGTCACGAGCTACAGGATCACAGAATGTTAGGGGTTGGAAGGGATCCAAGGAGATCATCCAGTCCAACCCCCCTGCCACAGCAGGACCACACAATCTAGCACAGATCACAGAGGAACACATCCAGACAGGCCTTGAAAGGCTCCAGAAAAGGAGACTCCACAACCTCTCTGGGGAGCCTGTTCCAGTGCTCTGTGACCCTGACAGTCAAGAAGTTCCCCCTTGTGTTGAGGTGAGACCTCCTGTGCTGCAACTTACACCCATTGCTCCTTGTCCTACCCCAGGGAGCAGTGAGCAGAGCCTGTCCCCCCACTCCTGGCAGCCTTCAGATACTTACAGACATTTATCAAATCCCCTCTCAGTCTTCTCTTCTCCAGACTAAACAGCCCCAGGTCCCTCAGCCTCTCCTCATAAGGCAGTGCCCTCCAGTCCCCTAATCATCCTTCTAGCCCTCTGCTGGACCCTCTCCATCAGATCCCTGTCCCTCTTCAACCTGGGAGCCCAAAACTGCACACAGTATTCAAGATGCAGTCTCACCAGGGCAGAGTAGAGGGGAAGGAGAACCTCCCTTGATCTGCTGGACACACTCCTCCTAATATACCCCAGGATCCCATTGGCCTTCTTGGCCACAAGGACACATTGCTCTGCCATGGTTAACTTGTTCTCCACCAGCACCCCCAGGTCCCTCTCCAGAGGACTGCATTCCAGTGGCACAGCACTGACATTGGGTTTTGGATGGACCAAACTGTGCCCACAACATCATCAACTGCACTTACTTGAGGTTCTGTGGCTGCAGAAGGGAGCAAGCAGTGATGAGTTGAGGGCTGGAGACTGGCGTTGCAGAGCTGGTGAAACAGATTGGCAGCGCCCCAAATGCTGGCTGTGGGAGGTCTCTAGTGTGGCTGACAGCTTAGGGAAGGCTGTCTGGGCAGGCACAGGAATAAGCTTTAGATGGCTAAGGAGATTTTGCAGCAAAACCCTGAGCCTAAACCCTCTGAAGAGTCTAAGCAGTAGGGTAGGATGTTCGCCATTTCTGGGGGAGGGTTGGCTGCTGGCTTCTGTCTAAGCAGCATTCGGAGTCTCCATGTGGTGTTTAGGATCTTGCTGAACATTCTGGAGCTTTACAGAGTCACCTTAGTTCATAAGTGTCCTGATAGGGCACATTTCAGGGTCCCTATCAGTATTCTCTCTCGTAGTCTTTATGGGGAAGCAAATGCATGGCTGTCCCTCACCGTGGAGCCTCCAGGGAACCTTCCAGAGTTGTGGTGCATTATGGATTCAGCACACATCTGGCTCTGAATAAAAGCTATGGTGACCCTTTATTATCTTCCTCTGAAGAACGTTGTTCTTGAGGCAGTTTCCAGTTGTCTGCAGTATAGAAGACACCCCCAAAAAACATCTCCATCCTTCCAGCTGTCAGCATCACTGAATGGGCCAAGGTCTTAGTGCAAGACCACCTTCATTGGCTTCACTCAAGTCATGTGTTGAGCACATCTGAAGGCATAAGGAGGTGAAATGAACATCTTCATAAATTGTGTTTCCTTCTCTCCCTGCTCCATGTGATTGTTCCTCATTAAAGGATCATTTATGGAATTAGGTTAATTTGAAGTTGAGGATTCAATTATAAAACAGGAAGAGGTCTAAACCCCCTTTACATCTAATAAATAGGTGAAAGAATGCAAAAGAAACAGATGAGTTTGAAACTACTTCTCTGCTGAAGCTACCAGAATGCATCTGAGAGAGAAATACTCCTCATTTTTACTGTGGAAGAGGCAGGAGTCCCAAAGAGCAGAGTGCCTGTGAACAGAACGTGGACATTTGAATTCACTTTGTCACCATTTAAGGATTGATTAGGAACCTGGGGATGGAGATCCAGTTCTTTAAAAGGACTTGGGAAAGCAGAAGGCTGCCATGCTCCTTGCACTACTCCCATTGCACTGTAAGATGCCTCAGACCTCAAACAAAAGCATCTGAGATGATTGCAGGTATTTGAGACACCTGCGTGGGAGTGGTAGATGTGGATATGTGCCCCTTTGGGTTTAGCAGGCAGGCAGGCAAAACACCCTAGGCTGTCCCCACAGTGCTAGGCACTGCTGCTAAGGATGTGCCTCTGGACTTGGTCCACAGCTGATAGAGATGCAGTCAGCAGAAGTTATGGCTCTTCATCCCCTCCTACCTGAAGGGAGGCTGTAGCCAGGTGGGGTTGGTCTCTTCTGCCAGGCAAGCAGCAACAGAACAAGGGGACACAGTCTCAAGTTGTGCCGGGGGAAGTCTAGGCTGGATGTTAGGAGGAAGTTGTTGGCAGAGAGAGTGATTGGCATTGGAATGGGCTGCCCAGGGAGGTGGTGGAGTTGCTGTCTCTGGAGGTGTTCAAGCAAAGCCTGGATGAGGCACTTAGTGCCATGGTCTGGTTGATTGTCTAGGGCTGGGTGCTAGGTTGGCCTGGATGATCTTGGAGGTCTCTTCCATCCTGGCTGATTCTATGACAACTCTGTCAGATGTATCCTCTACACTGTCTTTCTCCTTGTGTTTTTGGTGTTTGGTTTTGGTGTGTACTGGGGACCCAGACCAGAGAAGCCCAGAAGCTGGATCTGTGCCGACCAAACCTTCAAGTGCTGACCAGAGCCCTGCCACTGAACAGCCACCGACCGCAGCCCCGGGGAACCAGACCGAGTGCAGCACATGTGGCCAACATCACCCTAACATTTCTCTGCAAAATGAGGTAAGGACACCCAGAGGGAGGTGGGCACTTTGTAGTGCTGTCTCTTCATATTCAGCTGGCGTCCCCTGTGCCATTCTTGCTGTGCCTGTGTTGGAGAGATCTGCCTTAGATGGCCACGAAATAATTCTAGATCATAGAGTCATGGGAAGGTTAGAAGGGACCTTTTAAAGGTCTTCTAGTCCAGCCTCTTTCTCCTGTAGCTTTCTAGTGAAGACACATGGTGGATGGAGGTAAAGGAGATTATGGTCTAGGTGCTGAACAAAGAAGAAATGAAATTTGGGAGGAGGGAGGGAAGCATTGTGGACAGCAGTAGCTGCCTGGGTGTGGGCTTGGGCTTGAACTTGATGAGAAGGCAAAGACTACAATTCAGTGTGAACCTCACATGGTTCATATTAGGAGAAAATGGTTTGGGAGCTGGGGAGGTGGGGGGGATGTCTTGAAGAGCAAGGCAGGACAACTGAAGATCCCAGTGCTAGAAAGGAGAGAGAGGGATTCTGCTCCTAGCTGCTCATCTCCTGTAGGGTGGGCCCACACCATGGCATGGATCCTCCAGCTGCCTAAGCCAATTCCTGCTTTACTCTGTCCTGCATCTTAAGCCTGGTTTGGGGAGTGCATTAGCAACCATGCCAGCTATCTGTGCAAACACTTCCCAAACATAAAGGGTTGTGTGAAGGGCTCCCAGACTTGGCTCATTTCCACACAGTGGAGCAGAGCTTTGGCTGGGATGTCTCTGGCTTGAGGCAATCTGTCATATCTGTCACTAACCATCCTTCCAACCTATATCAACCCTTTGAGAGTTACTTTTCTTTTCTCTTTCCAGGTCATCTGTAAAGACCAAGTGCAAAACAACGTGCCCAACATGTATCTGAAAGAAGCCAGAACCTGTGTAAGTACCACCCTTTGGAACTGCTGTGTAAGATCAGCAGCCACGTTGCTGTTGGAGATCAGCTTTTAACCTGTGGTGCTCTGAGCATGGAAGCCTACAGAGATAAGAGTAATTTCATCAAAATAGGATGCAACCACTCTTGGGGGGTAAAATGCTACATGAAAACCCACACTCAGCAGTATCAGCCGGTGGGGGATGTGACAGGAGGAGAAGATGCCCGTGTGGTCTTCAAGTAGACCAGCTGAGTCCACCCAGGTCCCATGAACAGAGCAATGAAAGATTTTAGAGGGTGGAACCTTCTAAGGGGGAAGCTTTTTGCCTTTGCAGAGAGTCCAGAGGTTCATCCCAAAACCAAAGCAAAAAAATGCAGAGTTCTCCCACAGCTGTTGTGGACTGGATGAGACCTTGCATATCCCAGCTGGAGCAGGGTGGCATCCAACTGCAGAGCAACTGGGAAGAACAGCAGCCTGCAGTTTGGGACTCACTGTGCTCCTACATAGAACCTTAACTTGAGAGCAGAAGACTCCATTTCATTTGTTTCAAACCTTCTACTAGACCAGGGAGCAATAAAACATAGTGTGAAGGCTGGGAAAAGGCAAGCCCAAGCCAAGACTGCACACCATGATCCTTCTTCTAGTGCGTGGGTACTGCCTACTGCCTTGTCTGAGGGACATCCACCTCTAAAATGATTCCTGTGGAAACTGTGAGCTTCCTGTAATGGGGAAGATGCGATATATTGAGATACTGGAAGGTGTCCAGAGAAGGGCAACAAAGCTGGTGAGGGACCTGGAACACAAACCCTATGAGGAGAGGCTGAGGGAGCTGGGGGTGTGCAGCCTGCAGAAGAGGAGGCTCAGGGCAGACCTCATTGCTGTCTACAGCTACCTGAAGGGAGGCTGCAGCCAGGTGGGCTTGGGCTCTTCTGCCAGGCAACCAGTAACAGAAGAAGGGGACACAGCCTCAAGCTGTGCCAGGGGGAGTCTAGGCTGGATGTTAGGAGGAAGTTCTTCACACAGAGAGTGATTGGCATTGGAATGGGCTGCCCAGGGAGGTGGTGGAGTTGCTATCTCTGGAGGTGTTCAAGCAAAGCCTGGCTGAGGCACTTAGTGCCATGGTCTGGTTGATTGGCTAGGGCTGGGTGCTAGGTTGGACTGGATGATGTTGGAGGTCTCTTCCAACCTGGTGGATTCTATGATTCAACTGATAACTTCCAAACAGGTGGAAGTTTTAACTTTATGATATAGAGGAAGAGGCAACACCACATGGCTGGTGTGGTATTGACAGAGTGATTGCATCTATCTGAGCTGTGGCTAGGGCTCAAGAGGTGGGTTTTGGCATCATAATGCTCTGGTTTCTAGCTCTCAGCACTGCTACAGCAGTGCAAGCATTGGGAAATTGAACACTTCCAGGGACAGTGACTCCACCACCTCCCTGGGCAACCCACTTCAATGTTGCATACTCCAATATAGAGTACTTCAGTATTGAGTACTTCCAATATTGAGTACTTCAATGTCCTTCTTGTAGTGAGAGGCCCAAAACTGAGGAGCGTTCACGCACCAGCAAGCTAGGGGGTGGGTGTACAGCTCAGCTTGGCATCATCCATCACTCCTATCCACCCACTCCGCTGCACAATGGCAGGTCAGATCTGGCAAGCCAGCAAGTCTGCTGCCCTGTTTCCCTTAGGTTTCTCTGGGCATCGTCAGGAGCTGAAGCATTGTTAGTACAAACCAGCAGCAGCTGCAGAAAGGCCGCGAGGATGCATCCTCCCAGAGCATCGCTGCCCTCAGCTGCCAGAACACCTCCCACCCCCTTGCCACTAACTTTCCACTCGGCCTGCTCCTGAAAATGGCAACGAATTTAATGCCTCCCAAGCCGAGCAGATAACAGAGAAATGGCACTATCTGGTTTCCCTGCTTTGTAGGCCTGGTAAACAAGTTTCAAGCCAAATCTTGACAGAGAAGTGAAAAAATCCTTTGCATTTCACAGCCCGTGGGAAAACAGGAAAGTGAGCGCTATAAGGAGGATTGGTCCAGAAACGGCTCCAGTCCTGCTCTGCAAGAACGAGACAGGGCTGAAACCTCAGCTCCGGAGAGAAGCTGAGGTTCACTGAGGTCATCGTGAGGGTCTAACGGTGGGGCTGTGGCCAGATCACACATAGCAGAGGAGAAGGCAAAGATCAGCCCACCCCGGGCATGGCTGGGCTCAAGGGGCAGCACCGGAGATGCAGGAAGCTCAGGAATCTGAAACTAGGTACTGCAGGCATTGCCCCCTCACTGCACCTCAGTTTCTCCTGCTGCAGTAAATTTAACTTAAAAACCCACCTGAGCTTGTAAATCCTAGAAGAAGCCTCACAAACATTCAAATGTATGCTTAGTGCCACTTTATGGGCCAAAGTACTTTATGGACTAGCTTATTAAGAGCATCTTTCTTCTTCGGGTGATGCTTTTAACCAGTGCTGAACAGTTTGGTTCATGTTCTCTCACCATCTCTCCTTCCTCTTCTCCTTCCTTTGGTTGCAGCAGGATTTTAGTGAGTTCTTTAATGAGGCTTATGAGCATTCCTTAGAATCATAGACTCAGTCAGGGTTGGAAGGGACCACAAGGAGCATCTAGTTCCAACCTCCCTGCCCTGCCATGGCCACAGACACCCTACCCTAGATCAGGTTGGCCACAGCCTCATCCAGCTTCACCTTAAACACCTCCAGGGATGGGGCCTCAAACACCTCCCTGGGAAACCCATGCCAGCCTCTCACCACTCTCATGCTCAACAACTTCCTCCTCACCTCCACTCTGAATCTCCCCACCTCCAGCTTTGCTCCATTCCCCCCAGTCCTGTCACTCCCTGAGAGCCTAAAAAGTCCCTTCCCAGCCTTTTTGTAGGGCCCCTTCACATACTGGAAGGCCACAAGAAGGTCACCTGGGAGCCTCCTCTTCTCCGGACTGAACAGCCCCAACTCTTTCAGTCTGTGCTCATAGCAGAGCTGCTGCAGCCCTCTGAGCATCCTCATGGCCCTTCTCTGGACACACTCCAGCATCTCCACATCCTTCTTGTAATGGGGACTCCAGAACTGGATGCAGTAAAAAGGTGGTTGGTGGCACCCAAGCTGTAGCTGAGCCACACAACCCTGTGACCACTTCTCAGAGGGCCAGCATTTCTCCTCCATTGTGTCTCCAGCTGAGACATGAATACACCCAGAAAGCTGAGTCAGAAGATGCTGTCCCCAGCCTGCTCCAGCCTGGGGGTGCAAAAGCAACAGTGAGACCATCTAGGCACAGCCCCAAGTGTTTTGGGGCATCTGCTGTGTGAGACCCACCAGTCTGGGGACAGCAGAAGGGTCTCTGGTGCAGGAAGATGGACACCCTCACTGAGCAGGGTCATGGTCCCCCTCACCCTGTCCAGCTGACAGGGGTGGTTTGTTGACTCAAGTGCTGTTACCTCATTCAGGGATGTTAGTTTTAGGTCCCCACCAGTGTGGGAACCGGATTCGAGCTGCTCGGCAGCGCCTGTCAACTGCAGCCAAGGAATGCGAGCGGCTCCGACGGCGGGAGGGGAGAGCAGCCAGGGCCGTGGTACCACTGCCAGGGCATCCCTGATGGCTCCTGCAGCTTTTGCATGCCACTATTCCCACTCTGGAAAGAGTAAATCCCTCCAGGTCCTTCTCACAAGGGAGTTTAGGTGCTGTTCGTCCCCCAGAAGCAAAGCAGCTTGGTGCTCAGCTGGGTTTCAGCCTCGCATCTCATTTTCCTTCTCATGTGGAAGAAACCCAAACAACCAAAGAACATTTTAAAGGCCTGTTTCTTCTCCCCATGGGATGAGGAGGGGAATTGGGTTATTAAAGGCTGACAGAAGACAGAGCTGTGGGAAAAGCTGGGGAAAGAGGGTGCAGGGAGGCAGCAAAAACGGCTTTCGTGGCTCTGCCAAGCAGAAAAAGCTGCACAGGCAGGGACCGATAAGCTGCAGGACATTGAAAGAGTAGGAGCACAGCCCAGCGTCCAAAGATGATAAAAGCACCGCCCTGACCAAGCTGTAACCCTTCTCTGCCCTGTCCTGCTGGGGATGAGCTTTCTGAGGCATGCTGCCTTGCCAAGGTCTTGTCTTGCTGCTAGTGGGCACAATGCTGGTCTTCCATCCAGCTCCTTTCCTTGGGATGGTTTGGGGAATCTGCCGTGCAGAACAGGACCTCAGTGTGTCAGCTGAACATGAGCCAGCAGTGTGTCCAGCTGGCCAAAAAGGCCAACAGCATTCTGGCTTTGATCAGTAATAATGTGGCCAGCAGGAGTAGAAAAGTGATTATCCTCCTGTTCTTGGCACTGGTCAGACCACACCTTGAGTCCTGTGTCCAGTTCTGGGCTCCTCAATTCAAGAGAGATGCTGAGATACTGGGATGTGTCCAGAGAAGGGTGACAAAGCTGGTGAGGGGTCTGGAGCACAAACCCTATGAGGAGAGGCTGAGGGAGCTGGGGGTGTGCAGCCTGGAGAAGAGGAGGCTCNCTGGTTTCAGTTTTGGGACCCTTACTACTCAGACACTGAGGTGTCGAAGAGCTTTAAGAGCAACAAATGTGGTGAACAAGTCTTGTGAGAAGCAGCTGGGCTTGTTTAGTCTGGAGAAAGGGAGGCTGAGGAGAGACCTTCTTGCTCTCTAGAACTAACTGAAAGAAGGATGGAGTAAGGGGGAGGGTCAGTCTCTTCCCCCAGGCAACAAGTGAAAGGACAAGAGGAAATGGCCTCAAGTTGCACCTGGGAAGGTTTAGGTTGGGCATTAGGAAAAAATTCTTGCCTAGAAGGTTTGTCAAGGTCTGGAACAGGCTGACAGGGAAGTGGCGAAGTCACTGTCCTTGGAGATATTAAAAGCTGTGGAGATGTGGTGCTGAGGGACTGTGATTTAGTGTCAGTCTGGGCAGGGCTGAGTCAACGCTTGGACTTGGTAATCTTAAAGGTCTTTTCCAACTGAAACGATTCTGTGATTCCAGGGTGAGAATTCAGCAGAGGGGCCTGGGGAATGTTTCTGCCCCTGTGAAGCTGAAGGAGAGCTGAAGGCCAGCAGAGGTTCCCAGGGCCAGCTGGGGCCTCACGATGCTGAGCTCACCCTCGCGCTGTGCCCGGGACTGGTCTTCCGCCTTGGCAAGTGCATCCTGTCTCCGCTGCTGCCTCCCAAATATTTGGATAAGGTGGGGTGAGATTAGTGCCTTCCTCAGCCAGGCAGCTCCCGCCCTGGCCATGGAGCAGGCAGGATGGAGCTGGCCAGCGGGGCAAGTGGGACCCGGCCTGCATAGCGCTGCAGAGGGAGAGGAAAGGCAATGGTACAAGTTACTGCAACGGGACTCCAGAAGAAATTTTTTCACCATGAGAACAGTCAGACATTGAAAACATCTCCCAGGGGAAGTAGTGGATTGCCCTAGAATACAATAGAATCAACCAGGTTGGAAGAGACCTCCAACATCATCCAGTCCAACCTAGCACCCAGCCCTAGACAAACAACCAGACCATGGCACTAAGTGCCTCATCCAGGCTTTGCTTCAACACCTCCAGGGACAGTGACTCCACCACCTCCCTGGGCAGCCCATTCCAATGCCAATCACTCTCTCTGCCAACAACTTCCTCCTAACATCCAGNAGGCCAGGATGCCATTGGCTCTCTTGGCCACCTGGGCACACTGGGCACACATCTTCAGCCTACCAGTACCCCCAGATCCCTTTCTTCCTGGCTGCTCTCCAGCCACTCTGTCTCCAGGCTGTAGCGCTGCTTGGGGTTGTTGTGGCCAAAGTGCAGAACCCTGGTTCTGCTCTGGGCTGTTGGAGCCAGCCAGGACATGTGCCACTTGGTTTTGATGTGCATGGAGGACCTTGCACCCCCAGCATCTGTGCACGTAGGAGGGCCATCATCTCTACCTTGGTGAGCTCCCAGCTCCTGTGAAGAGCTATCAAAAGCCTTAGAAGCAGCTCAGTGGAGACATGGGCTCCAACCACACCAGCCCAGACTAAGCCCTCCAGAAATGTTCCAGTTTATCCAAAAGCAAAACATGTTTCCTTGTCTCTGCAGAGCCACACAACTGTGGCCCTGAGGAGGACAGGGCCTGCATTAATGGGGACAGAGAGTAGCAGCAGGAGTGATGGGTGGGCTGTAGATGCCATGGGGGGCTGCAGAGCCCTGTCCTGCTCCCACTGTGGCCCTTCAGCCTCCTCTGCCACAGCTTGACCCCCCTCCACCCCACCCCGGCTTGCTTCCCTTGGGAGCCTGCTATTCCTGTGACACCAAAAGCTGCAGCTCTCAGCTAAGGCCAGCACAGGGCCCTGGTGAGGAACAGCAGCTGAGAGCTCAGCTTCTCAGAAAGAAACCACTTTCAAACCTTTCTTGTTCCCTGGGAGGCTGATGGCAGGTGGGCAAGGCAAAGGGATGGGGAAGGATGGGGGTGGCCACAGCACCCCTGGTGATGGGGTGGGATCCTCCTCAGCAGTGTGGGCAGGAGGCAGAGGGAAGGGATTCTGCCCTTCTGCTCCACTGGTGAGAACCCACCTGCACTGCTGGGCCCAGCTCTGGAGTCCTCAGCACAGGACAGACATGGACCTATTGGAGCAGGGCCAGAGGACACCACAGAAATGACACCACTCTGCTGTGAGAGCAGGCTGAGAAAGCTGGGGGTGTTCATTCTGGAGAAGAGTAAGCTCTGAGGAGACCTTACTGTGGCCTTTCTGTACTTAAAGGTACTGACACAAAGCTGGGGACAGGGCTTTTATCAGGGATTGTTGTGACAGGACAAGGGCTGATGGCTTTAAACTAAGCAAGGAGAGATTTAGGCTAGAGAGAAGGAAGGAACTTCAATGGGACACAGGCTCAAGTTGTGCTGGGGGAAGTATAGGCTGGATGTTAGGAGGAAGTTGTTGGCAGAGAGAGTGATTGGCATTGGAATGGGCTGCCCAGGGAGGTGGTGGAGTTGCTGTCTCTGGGGGTGTTGAAGAAAAAGTCTGGATGAGGCACTTAGTGCTATGGTCTGGTTAATTGTCTAGGGCTGGGTGCTAGGATGGACTGGATGAGCTTGGAGGTCTCTTCCAACCTGGTTGATTCTATGATTCCATGGGAATTTTTTCCATGGGATGGTGAAACACTTGCCTGGAAATGTCCAGAGAGGTGGGAGATGCCCCACCCCTGGAGGCACTCAAGGTGAAGCCTGATGGGGCTCTGATCAAGTCGATCCAGTTGCTCAGCGGAGGGGAAGTTGAACTGGGTGACCCTCAAAAGCCATTTGCAACCCAAACCACACCATGATTCTATGCTCGGTCTCTGTCTGGGGGGACAGTGCTGAGCTCTTGCTGTCACTGCAGGCCGAGTGGAGGACTGCCAGCACCAACAGCTCCTTTTTCCAGAGCTTCTGCTCGACAGCCCAGCACACATTCAACGCCAGCAGGGAAGCATGCACCGTGACGCTGACCTCCCACGAGCGCCGCGCCCAGCACTGGGCCGTGCAGGCAGTCTTGCACAGTGAGTAGGATGACACCACCCTGCCTGGAGAGGGACAAGATGACTATGGGATGAGAGGTCCCCAGCACACGGATGGCACCTGAGTGGTTTCTTTCCTTGGGCTGCTCCATCTCAATGGCTTGAGAATGGCACAGTGAGCCCAGAAATTACCTTTGCTCCCCAGTGAATGCACCAGACTCCTGTGCCACCCATGGCAAACCAAGGCAGGGACCAGGCTCCAGGAGAAAACAATTCCTCCTGACTGGTCACCATCCTGTACCCAGTATAAATCCTTTCCCAGGGGAGCAGAGACTTTCCTGGCTACATGAGAGCTCAGCCTGGAGATGCCCAAGTGCTGCTTTAACACCAGGCTGCTGGGAGGATGAAGACACTACACTGTCCTAGTTCAAAGGGCAGGAAGGACTGAGCTCTATCCTCTTTATCACCATCAGGGCAGAGGCTGGGCCGTGGGTCCAGCCTCCAGCACCCAACCATGGGTGGGGCAGCCAGACCCTGGGAACTAGTTGTGCACCTCTCTGGCCTGGCCTGGAGTAAGTGGTTATAGCCCCTTGCTGGTCAGAATAGCGATACCAGAGGCGGTGGGGTCTCTGGTTCCAGGAGAAGAGGTCCCAGCTCTTTGGCCACAGAGGTACCTGCAAGGGTTGGCTTCATGCCCACACATTTCCATCCACCACCTCCATACAGGGGGCTTCTCCATTTATGGGGAGGTGGTGGCACAACCTGCCCCCTCTGTGCTCACCGCAGCCTCTTTCTCTCTCCCCCCCAGTTCATTTGGACCCTGAACAAGTCCTTGAGGAGTTGAAGGAGAAGAAGAAGTTAGAAGAGGTAAGTGGTTGCCCAGCACCTTCCCCGTGGCTGTCTCCCGAGGCGGGTGGCACAGGAATCCCTGCCGGGGCCTGACCCATCCCCTCTGCGGCAGCTCGGCATCGCCAACATCACCTACGACAAAAGGGAGCAGGAGATGGTAATCAACGACGAGTTCAGCACGCCCCTGATCATCACCATCGTCACCCTGGCCGGCTCCCTGCTGCTCATCGCTGCCATCTATGGCTGCTGCCACCAGCGCTTCTCCCAAAAGAAGGACCAGGTGAGGTGGGGGAGGGGTGGGACAGGTATCCCAGGACCTTTTTTGTCCCAAAGACATCTTCAGCAGATGAAGGTCGTCGGTGTTGCCATCACTGCTGGTGGAGAGATCCTGGCTTGTCCAGCCGGCATCATCCTTGCGTGTTGCTCAGAGGGTGCCCAACTGCTGTGGATGCTCTGGAGGGACAGGAGCTGCTCTCTGTGGTTGTTAGGGAAGGAAGCAGACAAGATGAAAATCAGGGCCAGGGCAATGAAGTTGTGGTGGTGGAGTAGGACAAGGAGCAGCACCTATCCTCGCTGCCACCCAGGAGAGCTTGGTCATAATTTGGGCAATGAAGGCTTTCTTAACTCAAAATCCCTCTCCAAACCCACCTCTATTCCCCATCCCTCAAAACAAAACCAGCTCTCAAAATACTTCTGTGTGTACTGGAGCAGAGTTGGGTGCCCAGCATCATGCTGATGTTTTCCAGGGGTGCCAGTGGCTGCAGGAAGCCCACAGCTGGTTGCAGGGTGTCAGGACAGCAGGACAACTGCAGCAGGGCATCGATGCCTCATGGCTCAGCCTTTAGGAGAGCTGGGGGCCAGTTCTGGCCAGGGCCAAACATCAGAGCAGAAGGTTTTAAGGAAGGGCAGATATGGCAACAAATATCATAACATCATTTTGGTCTCAGGAAGCAACTCTGGATGATTTTAGTGTAGCAACCACCTGTGAGGACTGCCTGTTCCCAGGCCCTGCAGTGGAGACAGTTCTGCTACGTCCCCGAAGTCTGCAACAGCTCCTGCTCCTCTTGCTGAGTCTCTGGAGGAGACACAGCAACAGAAAGAAGGCAGGGAGAAGGGAAGAGAGAAAGGAAGAGAGGAAGAAAGGAAGAGAGGAAGAGAGGAAGAGAGGAAGGAAGGGAGAAAGAGAGAGAGAGAGAAAGAGGGAAAGAGAGAAAGAGACAGAGAGAGAGAAAGAAAGAGAAAGAGAGAGAGACAGAGAGAAAGAAAGAGAAAGAGAGAGGGAAAAAGAAAGAGGGTAAGAGAAGAGAGAAAGAGAAAGAGAAAGAGAAAGAGAAAGAGAAAGAGAAAGAGAAAGAGAAAGAGAAAGAGAAAGAGAAAGAGAAAGAGAAAGAGANGAAAGAAAGAAAGAAAGAAAGAAAAGAAGAGTCCAAATGATGCAATTAGAGTGAACAAACCTGGTGGAGAAGCAAAGCTCTGCATCTTACTTGAAGTGTTCCATCCTTTCTGGAGGGCTAAAGGAAGGATGAAGCAGACTGCTTTAAATGGCTGCAGTCTAACAGAGGTGAACACAAAAGGCAGGGAAGAGCAAAGCAGTTCCGGGGACAGACTTGTCTTTACAGGGCCTGATTCTTCGGGAGGGAATGGAGGGGGATGTAAGGCCTTGACAGATGTTTAACCTCTGCTGGGGTCCTCTTGGAGCTTATGAGGTTTCACAGCTGAAATCTTCCTGGCTGGGCTGAAAAACTTCTCATCAGGGACAGGGAGCAGTGTGACACTTTGGTGTTGTTCAGAAAACAGGTAGAAGAAATAAGGCAGATTCAGTAATGGGAAGGGATGTCCCTCAACACAGAATGGAACCAAAGAGCAGCTCAGTTTGGAAGAGACCTCAAAGCCTGGCTGAGGCACTTAGTGCCATGGTCTAGCTGACTGGACAGGGCTGGGTGATAGGTTGGACTGGCTGATCTTGCAGATCTCTTCCAACCTGCTTGATTCTGTGATTCTACCTTAAAGATGATCTCATTCCATCCCCACTGCCCATAGGGAGGGACCCCTTCCACTAAACCAGGTTGCTCAAAGCCCCATCCAACCTCCCCTTGAACAATTCCAGAGAGGGGACACAATACAGAGGGACAGGTAGCAGCCCTGGCTGGGTGCTCTGGAGGTCAATGCCCACCAGCCACGGGGAGAGGTAGCAAAACCAAAGCGAAGAGACCCTCAGTATGGCTCTCGCTCAGAGCATGGGTAAGGGCCTTTTGTCAAGCAATTGCAGCGAGGAGTCAGAAAATCAAACACATTTCTCCTTCCTGGATTTGGTTTTGGGTGGTTTCTCTGCTATTTCCTTCTGCTTCTTTCCCAAAAGTGACTTGAAAGGGTTTTTTTTTATTATTATTTTTATTTTTCTCCAACCTTCCCTCCCTACCCCCACCCCCACTCCCCCCTCTTAAACCCTGCCGTTGTTTTCCCTTGGAAATAAGCAGCACATCCACCCTGATCTCCCCGGGTTTGATGATGGACATGTGGCCCTGATCTTTAATGTGAGTTCCAACGCAGGGATCGGAGGGGCGGGCGCCGCATCCGTAACCCCTGCAGCTCTCACCTCCGGTGCTTGGTAGGGTTCAGGAGCTTTTAACAGGACTAAAGCCCAGCTTTAAAGACCCCTTCCCCTTGCTGTGTGCCATGGGGGGTGTGTGTGTGTGTGGTGTGTGCCTTGCCATGTTGGGAGAAAGCATAGCCCAAGCTTCCAGCCTCTGGGGCTTCCACCAGCAACTCCACAGGGTGAAACGGTCCCCATGAAAGCCCAGGTGCCTCCTCTCTAAGCATCTCACCATCCTTGCCTACATCCCCCTTGCCATTTGTAACCCAGGGGACTCCCCCAGCAGCACCTTTGCAGCCCCCCTGCTAGCACCAAGCCCTCTGGTTTTGCTTCTCCATCCCTCTCCTTCTCCATGGATTCCCTCTCACACCTGTCTCCTGACATTTATTAGGAGCACTGCAATAGAGCAAGATGTAAATCCAGGCAGAGAGGTGCCCACAGAGAACCCCTGTGATCCCCAGAAAGGGACTGGCCAAGGAGTGTAGATTCCTGATGAATGTCTCCAGGGCAGGGCAGGGATGAAGGAACTACTGGAGTGAAAGCAAGATTAGGATAGGCTGAGGGTCTGCCATGGGTTGAAGGGCTGAGTCAGAGCCTGAAGCGTGGCATACCAGAAGACCAGGGTGATACAGTGCTTGATTCATCTTTCCCTGCCTGATTTCCACTGAGAGCTCCAGAAGGAGGAGAACTGCTGCTTACAGAGGGGCAAATGGGCTGGCAGCATCTGAGAGGGGCAAATGGGCTGGCAGCATCTGCAAGGTGGGACCAGCCCACAGGTCAAGGGGGAGAAAAATATTAAAGCAGCTAAAAAGAGGCACAGGAGCAAAAAGGAGAGGGGAAGAACGGAAGCAAGTTAGTGAGGCAGGAGCTAGGAAACAAGTTCAGGACCAGGCAGTGATGCTCAGCCTCTTCCCAAGGTCCTGGGGGGACCAAGCCATGGCCAGGCTGAAGCTGGCAGCTGCTCCTGGAGGTTTTCTACATGTCTCTGGCTGCATTTTCCTTCTTCCTACCATTAGCAGTCTCTCTCTTGCCAACTCCATGCCCTCCCGTCGCTGTGTCAGTGCTGACTGCAGCCCTCAGCCTCAACCTCATCATCAAATTCTCTCGCTGTAGTTACATCCATCTCTAGGGGGCAGTGCCCACAGCTGGCTGGGAGGTGACACGCCACCATGTGGTGGCACACGCAGCACAGCCAAGCTGTTTTTCATGGGGGTTTCTGGGTTTTCTTTCCTCGCAGCAGCGCCTGACCGAGGAGCTGCAAACAATGGAGAACGGTTACCATGATAATCCCACGCTAGAGGTGATGGAGACCTCCTCTGAAATGCAGGAGAAGAAAGTGAACCTCAACGGCGAGCTGGGGGACAGTTGGATCGTTCCTCTTGACAGCCTCATCAAGGAGGACCTGGAGGAAGAGGAGGACACGCATTTATAGGATGCAGAACTTGATCAAGCAGAAAGTGACCACCCCTCCCCTCCCACCCCCCAAAAAAAGAACCCAGAATCCCTACACACACAGAGCTCCAAAACAAAACTCCCAACAAAGCCCAGACAGTACTTTAATAAACTAATCATGGCCCCTTATGCCACTATGTGGAGTGCAGGATTGAAAAGGAAGGGACAGGAGAAGACACCTCCAGGGTGTATTGTCAACACAAGCCACCATGGTGGCTGCATTCAGACAAGCATCCTCCATCACCCGTGGGTGCTCACCAGGACCTACCATGCCAGACCTGACCAGCTGTGGGCAAAGGCAGTGGCCTTGCTCCTGAAGAGATCCTGGTGTCTCCTCTAAGGGTGTCCCCTCCCATCCTGCAGGATGGAACCACAGCAACCTCATCCTGTCAAGCAATTTAACAAGCAGAAGAACTACATGTAACTAGGATGGGTGAAGGAGCATCTCCTGAGAGCAAACCAACACCTGGCAATTAGAGCTAGAAAGATCCTCTGGCCCACGCATTTTAGTCATCACTCTGCCCTCCCTGACACCCAGGCATGGAGCAGAGGAAGCTGGCACAGCCTGTTCCTTTCCAATCCAGTTCCCATCTTCCCACCACAAACCAGTGCACACAAGAGAGCCCTGTGCAGCGCCACAGGCTAAGGAAAGCATCCAGACCTGGCCAACGGGAAGGATGTGGCGGTGCCAAGTGATGCTCAGTCCTGTGCCACCACCAGCTGTGCCACAAAGGGCTGCAGGATGCATCCTGCACCCAGCCGAAGACCTGGAGAATCCCAGCAGCTTGCTGCACAGGTGCAAAGGGAAGGAAAAGGAGTTGAGGATGCTCTCAAGTTCATTCCTCCCGGGAGGGGTGTAATGAGACTAAGAGCAATACCTGGTCACCAGCCCAGGCTGGGAGTTTCATGGTGCAGGAGCTCAGCTCCAGCTCTGCTGCTGCACTTCCCAACAGAAGCGTTGGTTGCCCCCCAGGAATATGCAACAGCACCTCACAGCTCACCTCCATCCCCCCTTGAGACCGTGGGGTACACGCACAAGGATGGTTTGTGGTTGTTGTGGTCATCTTGTCCTGCATGTGCAGCAGAGGAGGTAAGAGAGCGATGGAAGCATGAGCCAGGTAGCTTGGTGGCATTCAGGGTTTTCCATCGGTGCAGCCCTCAGTGTTTCCTCCCCACAGGGTTCATAACCTCAGCCCACATTCTCAAGCTCTTCTTCAAAAGCCAGTAAGATAAAAGAGACCTGCAATGAAACTTCCAGCTCAGCAGTGGAGCTGGGACTGAGCTTTGTCCTGCAGCCCTTGGCTTCTTGTCCAGGTCTCCCTTTGTTGTAAGTCTTTAGAAGGGAAAAAGAAAAACATGCAAGGAGGAGAAAGTGGCTGGAGTGAGGCCATTTCTGGTTTTCTGCTCCCCACCACAGCTCCTAAACAGCTCTAAAAGGATGGGGAGAGTTTCACACCTTTGTTCTGGCTTTAGTAAAGCAGAGATCAGAGCAGGGCTCCATCCTGCAGCAGGAGAGGGCAACCAGAACGTCACTTGGGTGAGTGCATCTCCCAACACATGAGGATGGTGGTGGTCCCAAGCCCTTTATAAGGCAGAGGAGCTGCAGATGAAGAGCAGTGGCCAAGCACAGCCCTTCCTCTCCCCTGCCTGCCATTGACCATTGCATGATGGGGTGATTTCCTTCAGGCTCAACCACCAAGTCAACGAGATGGAGATCTGCTTCCCATGGCTGCCACAAACAAGAGGAAAAGCAGAGCTGAGCAATGGAAAACTTGGTGAAAATACACTCAAACCCAGAGTGCATTTTCAAGTCAAGGCAGACCTCAGGAGTACTCATGAAGGAGAGGGTCAGGGTGGTTTGCTCAGTCCCAGGACAGAAGCTGGCAGAAGATAGGTCTTCTCCAAGGGTCTGGCTCTTCTCCCATCTCTCCTGCAGCAAAGGGCAGAGGTTGAAGTGTTCAAGCCTATATATTTTTGTATGTAAATATTCCTGCTATTCTTTAGCAATGTATTCAGCACACTTCACTTACCTGTGCACTGCACTGGGGGGAAGCAATTTTGGAGGGGAGGGAATTATTAAAAAAAAAGAAAGGAAATAAGAAAAAAATTAAAAGAAAAAAAAAAGATAAAAGGAAAGAAAAAAAAAGGAAAAGAAAAAAGAGAAAGGAAAAAAGAGAAAAGAAAAGTTAAAAAAGGAGAAGAGGAAAAAAAAAAGGAAGGAACAGCTAAAGGTCAGGCTGGCAGGGAATCAGCACTGGAGAGGAAGCAGGAAAACACCTCCCACCCAGATAACCCCATGCCACAGCTTTGTCCTCACTCCAACAATGTCAAGTTGGGCTCTTTAATGTTACAGCAAGACTCAAAGGACAGATCTTGGCGTTTGCAGTCACTTCTGTGAGTGCATTTCCTTCCCAGTTGCCCCAGGGAGATGAGCAGCAGGTTAGTGACAGACCTTGAGGGTCTGTCCCTCACAGAACCTAAATGCAACAAAACCACAGGACAGAAGACATGTTAGGAAGAAGTTCTTTCCAGTGAGAGTGGCGAAACACTGGTGCAGGTTGCCCAGGGAGGTTGTGGCTGCTCCCTCCCTGGAGATAGAATAGAATCAACCAGGTTGGAAGAGACCTCCAAGATCATCCAGTCCAACCTAGCACCCAGCTCTGGCCAGTCAACTAGGCCATGGCACTAAGTGCCTCATCCAGGCTTTGCTTCAACCCCTCCAGGGATGGTGACTCCACCACCTCCCTGGGCAGCCCATTCCAATGCCAATCACTCTCTCTGCCAACAACTTCCTCCTAACATCCAGCCTATACTTCCTCCAGCACAACTTGAGGCTGTGTCCCCTTGTCCTGTTGCTGCTTGCCTGGGAGAAGAGACCAACCCCCACCTGGCTACAACCACCCTTCAGAAGTTCAAGGCTGGGTTGGATGGGGCCTTGAGCAACCTGTTCTAGTGGGAAGTGTCCCTGCCTGTGGTTGGGGGGTTGGAACCGGACGATTCTTGAGGTCCCTTCCAACCTAAACCACTCTACGAGGCTTTGGCCGTGGGGGCTGGCGATGCTGTAAGGACACCCCTGGCAGAGCATCTCCAAGCTGCTGGGTTTGGGTTATGTGCCTAAAGTTCCCCCTTCCCAGCAAAGAGCTGCCAAAGTGCTTTAATCAACCAGGTCCAAAGACTTTGCAGGCGAACCCCACAGAGGTTTGAGAGGAAGCAACCTTCAAACTTTTACCCGAGCAGAGACCCATGAAAATAATAACTGCTCAGCAAGTGCTTAGAGTGATTTATCTCTGAATAGCAACTGTACCTCTATTTATTGTTTCCAGACACCATATTTTTAAACCACTAATATTTTATAGTAGATTTCTTTGTTGTTGTTTGTTGTTGGTTTCTTTATTTTTCCTTCCCCTATTTAAAGAACTATTTCCGTGGGACACACAGACACAGACATGTGCACAAAAAGAAAAGGAGTGAAAAAAAGAAAAGGAAAAAGACCAAAAAAAAAAAAAGTTTGGGTGTTTGTTTGTTTTGTTTTTTTTTTTATGTTGAGAATATTCTTTTTGGAAACAAACAAGCAAAAAAAAAAAAGAATAGTAATTAAAGAAGGAAAAGAAAGAGGTAGGAAATGCAGCAATGAGCAGCTTTGGCCTTAATCCTTCCCTTTGTAGACTTGTAGCCATAATTGTTAGACCAAAAATAATAAACCATCCAAAACCTTTCCTCCCTCCCTCCCTCCCTGCTCTTCCTCCCTTCCCCACACTCCTCGTTTCTCCCTGCTCTTCCTCCCTTCCCCCCCCCCCTCGTTTCTCCCTCCTCTCCCTCCCTTCCCCCCCCTCCTCGTTTCTTCCCGCTCTTCCTCCCTTCCCCCCCCCCCTCGTTTCTCCCTCCTCTCCCTCCCTTCCCCCCCCTCCTCGTTTCTTCCCGCTCTTCCTCCCTTCCCCCCCCCCCTCGTTTCTCCCTCCTCTCCCTCCCTTCCCCCCCCTCCTCGTTTCTTCCCGCTCTTCCTCCCTTCCCCCCCCCCCTCGTTTCTCCCTCCTCTCCCTCCCTTCCCCCCCCTCCTCCTTTCCCCCTGCCCTTCCTCCCTTCCCCATACCTCTTGTTTCTCCCTGCCCTTCCCCCCTTTCCCACACTCATTTCTCCCTGCCCTTCCCCCCTTCCCCACACTCCTCCTTTCTCCCTGCCCTTCCTCCCTTCCCCACACTCCTCCTTTCTCCCCAGACCAGCTTTAGCACCTGGCACGTCCTACAAGGAGATGATTGCTCTCACCTTCTGGTGAGAGCTTTACAAGCAGCTCAGGTGTCCTTGCAAGAGACTTTCCTATTTTTGGATTCACAAGGAACCTGTAAATATTTTAGGGCCATTTATTTCCCTGCTCACAGTGCCATGACCCAACTGATGAGGTTGACTGTGACTATTGCCTACAGGAGAAGACAACCCTTAAGGGACTGCAGAAGGAGAACCTATTTCCCAAGGTTTGGAACAGGTTGCCCAGAGAGGTGTCAGAAACCCCATGCCTGGAACAAACAAAAATCCAGGTCAGGTTGTCTGGGACTCTGAGCAACCTGATCTAGTTGAAGATGTCCCTGCTGACTGCAGGGGGGAGTTGGAGTAGATGACCTTCAGAGGTCTAACTCAACCCATTCCATGATTCTAAGGTGGCTACCCGTTGAATCTTGCACATACCCTAGAGCTCTTACGTACTGTATAGCAGCATCTCTCACGGGGACAGGAGTCTGATTTACACTGGAATTTACTGAGGAACTGGACTGTAGAGATTCTTCTTGCATTTTCCTACAAATATATTTTGAAAGCATCATGTATTTCTGACAATAAACATTCTTATGTAAAAGGCTCCTTTCTTGGCTGAGTCAGAAGCTGGGGAGGGGGAGCAGAGGTTGGGCTCAAGAGACACAAATACCCAAGAGGTAGATGTTACAACTGGGCATAAATGTTTTCAAGGTTGTTTAGGAACCCAGCACAGGCTCTGCATGGTCCTGGTCACAAGAACACGTGAAATGAATGGAAAAAGGGGAGTAAAACCAACCAAGGCTTTCAGAGGTCATGGAGGACCTGGTATTTTTCCAGGATCCAGACAGGATCACAGGATGTTAGGGGTTGGAAGGGACCCAAGGAGATCATCCAGTCCAACCCCCCTGCCAGAGCAGGACCACACAATCTAGCACAGATCACAGAGGAACACATCCAGACAGGCCTGGAAAGGCTCCAGAGAAGGAGACTCCACAACCTCTCTGGGGAGCCTGTTCCAGTGCTCTGTGACCCTTACAGTCAAGAAGTTCCCCCTTGTGTTGAGGTGAGACCTCCTGTGCTGCAACTTACACCCATTGCTCCTTGTTCTACCCCAGGGAGCAGTGAGCAGAGCCTGTCCCCCCACTCCTGGCAGCCTTCAGATACTTACAGACATTTATCAAATCCCCTCTCAGTCTTCTCTTCTCCAGACTAAACAGCCCCAGGTCCCTCAGCCTCTCCTCATAAGGCAGTGCCCTCCAGTCCCCTCATCATCCTTGTAGCCCTCCAGCAGATCCCTGTCCCTCTTAAACTGGGGAGCCCAAAACTGAACACAGACCTACAAGAAAGCTGAGGAGGGACTTTTTACAAGGGCTTGCAGTACCAGGGTGAGAGGCAATGGTTTTAACCTGGAAGAGGGCAGACTTAGACTGGAGATTAGCAAGAAATTCTTCACAGTGAGGGTGGTGAGACACTGGAGCAAGTTGCTCAGGGAAGCTGTGGATGCCCCTTCCCTGCGGGTGTTCAAGACCAGGTTGGATGAGGCCCTGAGCAACTTGGTCTAGAGGAAGGTGGTCCATGGTGGGAGGTTTTGAACTAGATGATCTTTAAGGTCTTTTCCAACACAAGCCATTCTATGAGGCTATTATTCCCATGCAGAACAATGTAGTGCAGTGGTGCAAAACCAAGTTCCCTTAACTAAAGAAACAAAAAACTCCTGGGAGTGGGATGCTCACTTGATGTGGGTGAGGGCAGCCCCACCATGGTCAGGGCACCTGTTTGAACTGACTGTGCCTTCAGGATCATGGAAGAAAGGGCAAGAGAACAAGCCCTTATTTCTGGCATTTCATGCTAACTCAGTCCTCACCGTACACCTCTCAGGCTCTGGAGGGGATCAAGCCTTGCATCTCTCAGCCAAAGCAGCCTAACAATCCAAAAGGAGGTTGCAACAAGGGCAGGATCAGTCTCTTCTCCCTAGCATTAGGCGATAGGTTGAGGGGAAATGGCCTGACATTGTGCCAGGCAAGGTTTAGGTTGGAGACTAGAAAAAAAGTCTATACTGAAAGAGTGGTCAGACATTGCAACAGACTGCCCAGGGAAGCGGTGGAGGCACCAGCCCTGCAGGTGTTCAAGGAAGGTGTGGACAAGGCATTTTGGGACATGGCTTAATGGTCATGGGGGTCTTAGGTTGATGGCTGGATGGGTGGGCAGAGGCCAGTGGGATGAGATTTAACAAGGCCAAGGGCAGAGTCCTACACTTTGGCCTCAACAACAAACCCAAGCAGCACTACAGGCTGGGGACAGAGTGGCTGAGAGCAGTCAGGAAGAAAGGGACCTGGGGGTGCTGGTAGAGAGTAGCTGAACAGGACCCAGCAGTGTGCCCAGGTGGCCAAGAGAGCCAATGGCATCCTGGTCTGGATCAGGAACAGTGTGGCCAGTAGGACAAGGGAAGTTATTCTGCTTCTGTACTCAACACTGGTCAGGCCACACCTTGAGTGCTGTGTCCAGTTCTGGGCTCCTCAATTCAAGAGAGATGTTGAGGTGCTGGAAGGTGTCTGGAGAAGGGCAACAAAGCTGGTGAGGGGCCTGGAACACAAAGCCTATAAGGAGAGGCTGAGGGAGCTGGGGATGTTTAGTCTGGAGAAGAGGAGGCTCAGAGGTGACCTCATTGCTGTCTACAACTACCTGAAGGGAGGCTGTAGCCAGGTGGGGTTGGTCTCTTCTGCCAGGCAACCAGCAACAGGACAAGGGGACACAGTCTCAAGTTGTGCTGGGGGAGGTCTAGGCTGGATGTTAGGAGGAAGTTGTTGGCAGAGAGAGTGATTTGCATTGGAATGGGCTGCCCAGGGAGGTGGTGGAGTCGCCATCCCTGGAGGTGCTCAAGAAGGAATTGGCTGAGGCACTTAGTGCCATGGTCTGGTTGACTGGCTAGGGCTGGGTGCTAGGTTGGACTGGATGATCTTGGAGGTCTCTTCCAACCTGTCTGATTCTGTCATTCTATGATCGTCAAAGGTCGTTTCCAACCAAAACAATTCAATGAAGGAGGGCCACCACACAAGCAGTGTGAGCAGTTCAGAATCTCCATTTGCCTTCAGGTGCCCAAAATAACTCATTTGTCCCAGGCTGAATGTCTATGCAAAGAGAAGAAAACAATTAAAAAGGCATTTTAATTGCCTCAGACATCAGTGCATGTTCTAACTCAGTGTTCCTCCCTACTAAAAGCTCTTACAACACATGCTGGATTGATGGGATCCTGAGCCAGTGCTTCACTGGTTTCAGGGAACAGGGTGTTTTAACATGTGCAGTTTTGGAGCCCCCAACACAAGAAGGACATGGAACTGTTGGAACAAGTCCAGAGGAGGGCCACAAAGATGCTCAGAGGGCTGCAGCAGCTCTGCTATGAGGACAGGTTACAAGAGTTGGGGCTCTTCAGCATGGAAAAGAGAAGACTTCGAGGAGACCTTATAGTGGCCTTCCAGTATCTGAAAGGGACCTACAGGAAAGTTGAGGAGGGACTACTGACAAGGTCTTGTAGTGACAGGACGAGGAGGAATGGGTTTAAACTGGCAGAGGGGAGATTTAGACTAGGTGTCAGGAAGAAATTCTTTCCCGTGAGGGTAGTGAGACACTGGCACAGGTTGCCCAGGGAGGTTGTGGCTGCTCCCTTCCTGCAGGTGTTCAAAGCTAGGTTAGATGAGGCCTCGTGCAACCTGTTCTAGTGGGAGTTGTCCCTGCCTAAGGCAGGGGGTTAGAAGCAGATGATCTTTGAGGCCCTTTCCAACCTAAACCCTTCCACGATTCCCTGATTCTCAGCTGTGCTTCAGGGCAGAGAGACAGGCCAGCTCCTGCAGCAGGAACAGTGCCTGCTGCCCAGACACAACACCCCACCAGCTCCACAGCTTCTGCAGCACAAGGCCTCCAGAGATGCTTTTGCATTCTCATAAGCAAGCACAGTCAGAAGGAAGAGATCTGAGAGCAAGACCCTTGCTAGCATGTACATTTTTATTAAGAAAAAAAAATGAACAAAATACATTCTCTCCTTATGTACATTACATACAACTTAACTACATTTGGAGATACTCCTTGTCTCACCCATTCAGTTCTGTACAGCACGGGGCTTACAGGGCAGCAGGAACGCTCCAGGCTGAACAAAGACCATCCATTCCTCTCTAAAGGGCAGGATGGGGAGCCACTGGAGACCAGGAATGCCAGCTGGCACCACCGTGGGCTCCACAAAGGACTGGTCGGTATTTGATTTGCCTGTTAACCCACGTGTGCAGTTGGTACTCATTACCCCACAGATGCTCCTTTCCAGCCCAAGGCTGTCTGCACCTCCCAGTTCAGCTCTCCTGTGGTCAGGCCTCCCACATGACAACTGCAGGACAGACACCAAAGGGAATTCAGACAGACATCATAATCAGCAGGATTGCTGTAAAGATGTGTCAAGTTGGAAGTCAACACAGAAAAAAAGAACAGGGATAAATTTTGGACAGAAGGTAGACAATTCCAAAGCACTACCTAAGGAAAATCATGAGGGTGTAGAGGATGAGATATCAGACACTGAAAGTCTCAGACAAACTAACCAACACTTGTATAGTGTTATGGAAAGAGCAGAGGCAGCAGCTCAAATACACAGCTTGAAAAAGCACCTCTACACAGGTGATGGTGTCCAGCCAGCCAGCTTATTGTGCTCAACCCCGAGCCACCCAGACAGCACATCTGAACCAGAGACCATTTCAGCAGTTTCAAAGTACCATGTTCAAAAGGGAAGGTTTATTGAGCCTGAATACTACTAACGTGAGGCATGTTGCAGCTCAGCATCTAGCCCATCACCACCAGCCCACAACACCACCTCCCATTAACTGAGAACTAGCCAACAGGCTTCCATTTCCTAGCCCTAGACAAAGTGATCTGCAAGGCTGGAGGCCTCCAAGGCTCACACTCCCATAAACAGAGCTGTTTACATAATTAAGCTCTGTTCTCTGGCTTACGGTCTCCCTAGCATCCCCTCATTTCCTGCTGTGGAGGAGGCTGTGCTGGAAGACACAGCAGCAAATGCAGCTTTGGTAAATAGTAACAGCCACCAATAACGAGGAGGTTGTTTTCTTTTCCACTATCCAGCAGCTCCTGAAGTGAAAAGTGTTTTGCACACGAAAACAGCAACAGTAGGGAGAGAGGGGAGGAGGAATAGGAATGATGAGGGAGAGATGAAGGAACTACTCAGCCGCCACGGCTAGTCTGCCTTCCCAAATACCACAGCAGGTGAGGGGGGAAAACGAGTCAGCAGTAGAATAGTTATCTCCTCCATGGTTAGATAAAAGCTTTTCTCC
This sequence comes from Tricholaema leucomelas, assembly GCA_013400475.1. Lineage (NCBI taxonomy): Eukaryota > Metazoa > Chordata > Aves > Piciformes > Lybiidae > Tricholaema lacrymosa > Tricholaema leucomelas. Next base: position 93,084 of record WAAF01005682.1, read on the forward strand.
AGCACAGGAGTTCTCCACAGTGCTGGGGGAAGGAAATCTTGCTTTTGAACAGCATGCATTACCACAGGCTAAGCAGAGGTGGAAGGATCAGCCGCTGCTCAGGCTGGAATATTTGCAGTGAAGTCACTGACTTGCAGCTAAGCACAGGTTAATGAGAGCCATTTTGCCCTTCAGGAGCTGAGTGAAGGTGTTTTTGTCAAAACTAAAACCAAAACCACCCCAAAAAAAACTTAAAAAATAAATAAATCACTTTCCAGCCTCAAAGTGGCTTCTTCAAGACCCTGCTAACATGCTGCAGCACTTCGTTTTAGTGACACACCAATTAACTGATGGATCCCTTGGGCAGCTGGTTATAAAGTCAGGATATTTAAAGTGTTATTTCCTCATCATTTGGGAGGAAAAACCTGTCCACTAGTATTTGGGACATGGAGAAGACTGCAACCACTGGAGCCACTGTTGTGGTCCAGCCTCCCCATCATCACGTTAATTAAAAGGCAGCTAATATCCCTTAATCTGACTGGCAGCTCTCATCAGACAGCTCAGAGCTCTTCTGGGTTTTAACAGCCTCTTAAGACTGTCAGACCTGGTCTAAGAGCTGACTGGTGTTGTACAACCTGCAGTAAGTCTGAGCAGTGCCTTCCTTCAACCACTGCAGAGGGATCACAGAGAGAAAAAAGGAGAGAGAGAAAAAGAACGGATTAGTCTCTCTGGCATCTTCGAGGTGGAGAGGGACAAAGTTTGAGCAGAAGCTCTAGGAGCAGAAGATCCTGGCATTGCATCATCTCCTCTTGAAAAGAGCCAAAGAATCCAGCTCACATGGGAAAAAAAGCTCTGAACAGCAGACCTACTTGTAAGAGAGTCCTCAAAATCCTTCCACAGAAGACAGATAACATATTAAACACAGGAGTCACCACTACTTTATCTACTTCTCATTCCTTCTATGCCCTGCTACACTGAAGATCTACCAACCAAACACCCCAGCTAGCAGCTGCTGAAAGATTCAGGATGAAAAGCAAGCAGCAGAAACCTAAGACAACTTGTGGGTTGGTATCATCAGCTTTTTCTCTGTCAAACACCTATCACAGTCTTGGGGCCACGCAAAATGAATCCTACTGAGACATCAGGGATGGTTCATCACAGCACTGAACGGCCACGGAGCGGCACAAGTGCGGAGATGCACACTGTGGTGTCACAGCTGGGCAATCCACTTCTCTGTCCTTAGCCTGGAGGAAGAGCAGCCCTTGGGGAGGACATAAAGCACACAGATCTGCCCTGACATTTCTCCAAGGACATGCAGTGACAAGATAAGGGGTAATGGATTTAAACTGAAAGAGCATGGACTTACATTAGAAGGAAGGAATTCCTCACTGCGAGGGTGGCAGAGAGGTGGTAGATGAACACCTTCAGGGATGGGGCAAGGCTGGGTTGGGCTTTCAGCAACCTGGTTTAGAGGAAGGTGTCCCTGCCTATGGCAGGAAGGTTGGAACTACATGATCTTTAAGGTCCCTTCCAACTCAAACCATTCTATGATTCTATGACTGTTTCAAAGGCAGCAGTAAGGAGTTTTGCAAAGGAAGAAGGGTGGGTAGGATGGTGTGACATGGAGAAAGCAATGCCTCAGTAACCACCATACAGCTCTAACCTTTAACTGCTGCATTAATCTGTGGGGAATCTAAAGGCACAGCACTTCAACAGCTGTACAGAGGGAAAGAAAAATCAGAATACATGGAGGAATACCCAAGGGATCATGCTCTGACCACCACACTGGATGGACAGCACGTAAGCCAGTGACAGATACTTCCTTCTGAACAAGTAGTAAAGCCCAAAAAAAGCTAACCTGAGAGTAACACTTTAGAGGTATTCCCTTCTGCCACTTTTCCCAGGAATGAACAGTGATACCAGACTTGAGTTGAACAGAGTCAGCTGATTTCTGACAGCTCTCAAATACCTAAAGAGTCTCAAAGTCTTCAGTAAAAGCTGTGCTGAGTTATAGCAAACAGCTGGAAGCCAGGACAAGACGTACCTCTGTCTGCAAAAAGTGTAAATTAGGATTTCAGGGTACTGAAGCGATACAGGGCCAGCAGCTGAAGCAAGTCTGTAGCTGTAGCTATTTGGAAGCACAGCACTGAATTTGGGTCACAAGAAGTATCTGGAGTTCAAGTATGTGATAGCAAAAGAGACAGCAGCAGTATGCTACCTCTAGGATGTGTGCCTGGGGAAGCTGCAGACCTCTACACCTAAGCCATACAGCTGGTGTTATACACAACCCACACCATCCTCTGCAGAGGTTTACACATATAATCAAAGCCTGTGTGGCTAATCCAGAACTCCACCTCTGCCAGAAGACCAAAGGATACCTGCTGGCATCAACTCTGCTGTGTTCTTGTGGGACTCTCAGACAGCAATAAGCAGGTCATTAACTGGCTTCCACTCTAAAACTGCTTTTGGATGCATTGCCTACAGATTAAAGCATCTGGAGTCAATTTATCCAAGCACTGAGCCATGTGCTATTATAATGGTTCCAGTACAGTAAACCTCCCTTTTTTCTCTCCAAATTCTCATTAGAATAGAGGCTTTCAGTAAAACAGGGATTTTGCCTATAAGTCATTACCACTACTTGGAATAATTTCCAGTATGACCTTTTCCAAGGCAGGATATGATCAGCTCTACCATACCCACAGGCATTCAGATACACTAACAAGCTTCTGACAGTAGGTTTATATCTCAACACTATTTACAGCTTATATACTACTACTGATCTAGATCATAGGAACAAGTCATGTAGCTGTTCTTAACACAGCTCCTTTCCCAAGAGAAGACCCTTCTCCAATTTCTCATGTGTACTCATTAAAACTGGCCAAGCTTAAAGTTTCTATAACCTTCTTCCTAATCTTCCTGGGCACACCTCAGTGTCTGTAATAACCACAGCTGTAAAACACCACAAGCACCTCCAGAGACATACATGAATTGCTTTTACTGTCAGGACTTCACTTGACAATAGCCAAACGTTCCTAAGCTCTGAGCCAAACACAGTTAGGCAGCTAAAACTCAAAGCATACACCAGGACTCAAGGTTTCACAAGATGGGTTTTTTTGTCCACTTCTAAAAAGATGCCAACTGGAAACATATCTGATTTTTGCCACTGTCTCCAGAAGCAGCACAGCATCACAGAATCATGGGATACCTTTGATGGGAAGAGATCTTCAGGATCATCTAGACAAATCTTCAACCCAGCAGTCCAAGGTCACCACTAAACCACATCCATTACACAGAATCACAGAATTTCTTAGATTGGAAAAGCCCTTCAAGATCATTGAGTCCAAGCATTAGTTTCACACTGACAAGTCCTTGACTAAACCAAATCTCTCAGCACAACATCTAATCACTAGGAATTGCTATGGTTGGAAGGGACCACCAGGATCAGCCAGTCCAGCCTTCATCCCAGCAGCCTTCATCACTAGACCACAGCCTCAAGCTCCACATCCACTCTCCTTTTAAACACCTCCAGGGATGGTGACTCCACCACCTCCCTGGGCAGCCTGTTCCAGTGCCTGACCACCTGCTCAGTAAAGAACTTCCTCCCAACATCCAACCTAAACCTCCCCTGATGCAGATTGAGGCCATTTCCTCTTGTCCATTACATCAAGAGAACATAGAGAGATGCAGAAGCATTCAAATTTAAGGCTGCACAGAGATAATTCAAGCTAAAAAAAAAGTTTTGCTCAACAAGCTCTACAAAAGTATCTCCTCCTCAATTCTGAAACAGAGGAGGCAGCAAGAGAATTAACAGTATTAGTGTTTAAGGTACCTGCCACCCTCCTGTGTCTGAAACAAGCAGCATTAACGCTCATCTTTCTTCCAGTAAGAGCAGCAAATGAGCTTGAAGTGCTTCTCAAAACGCTGCTCTGAATTGATCAGCGTTGCCTGCAGCACTCACAAGTGCAGGTTTGCACAGCAGGGAAAGCTCAGCCTATGACTTGGTGACAAAGAAAACTCCCTTCTAAAAATGTGCACGTATCAGGAAAATGATTCAGAAAGCAGCTGTTCCACAGAGCCCTGTGGAGAACACTCTTACAGAGTCTTTACTTTGCTTTGGAAGGAGTCTGTTCTGGAAGAAGGAACAGCTAATGGAGATCCTGACACTTGTAGCTGCTGAATAAAGATGCAGATGAAGCTGTTGCCACCAGCCCCACGCCTCTGCAAAGAGCCTGCCCTCCTGCAAAGAGGTGGGTCCACTTGACTTCCTGACTACACAAGTTCAGGTTAGGTTAGTGTAATTAGTGACCATAAAGTTTAAGCAGTTTAATTTAAGCCTGTCATCACATCCTTACTCTCCATAAATCTATTTTTCAGCCTGTTCTTTAGGAGATTTTCCTAATTTCACTCTAGTTGCCACTGCACAAAGCAAACACCTTCCAAGGGCCTTTCAAAATGGGTCTTCACATATGGATTTTCCAAATGGAGGGCATGATTTTGCTAAAGGATGTTCTGGTGGGAGCCCCTCCAGCCTGACCCCTGAGCTAGTGTGCACATGGAGATACCCTGGGGAGACAGAACCAAATCTCAGTCAACAGGACATGACTACCTAAACTAACATGTACAAGTTGCTGTCCAGAAAAAGAGCAAGCCATTTTTTTCCAAGCTCTCCTTCCTCATTACACTCAGCAAAAGGAAGAGGTTGTAACAAATAAATACCTCACAAATGTCAACTTTAAAAGAGCAAAACAAAAACTAATTTCAACAACCACTTTGCATCACCTTTTGAGTCTCCCTGAATCAATATTAATAGGGTTCTCCAAAAAAAACCCAAAAGGCAAGAAGGTGGCTACAGAATCACAGAGGTCTTCTCAATCACAACAATTCCAAGACTGAGTCCAACCTTCGACCTAACATCACTATGGCCTCTAACCCATGTCCCAAAGTGCCATGTCTATATATATATATTTTTTCAACACCTCCAGGGACAGTGCCACCACCAGGACTCTGCCATGTCTATAACCTCATTTTTAACAGTGTTATCTAAGCAGGTCCTTCTGCCACATGGAAACATCTTGGATCACACTGTGATAGTCGTGCTTGCCTAGAGAAGTCACAGAATCATAGAATCAGTCAGGGCTGAAAAGGACCACAAGGAGCATCTAGTTCCAACCCCCCTGCCATCCCCAGGGACATCCTACCCTAGATCAGGCTGCCCACAGCCCCATCCAGCCTGGCCTTAAACACCTCCAGCAATGGGGCCTCAGCCACCTCCCTGGGCAACCCATTCCAGGCTCTACCACTCTCATGGTGAAGAACTTCCTCCTCATGTCCAGCCTGAACCTACCCATCTCCAGCTTCGCTCCATTGCCCCCAGTCCTGTCATTCCCTGATAGCCTGAAAAGTCCTTCCCCAAGTCACTTTGGGAGAAGTTTTAAGGACTTCTGCCTTGTGATTACTATGGATGGCTGTACAAGACAAGCATCTATATCTAATCTATACAACCAAAACTCAAATCTGGAATATTTTTTCCTCCCCCTTGGAAAAAAATGTCACTTGATAGGAACAACTTTGCATGAAGAATAGGTCTGTGTTTTCCAGTGAGATGAGCTACTCAATCTTGTAACAGCATCTATGCTGAAGACCAGGGCCAGTGAAGAGCCAAAAAAGCATCTAAATCAGGAGTGAAGCCTGGATGCCTGTATCAAGTCTATCCCACCATGACTTACTATATAATTACAAAACACAGCAGAAATGCGTCACTTTGGCTTTAAGGACCTCAGCCATCATAAATGAGTCCCTCCCTGCCAAGCCCTGATGCTTTCATAGAATCAACCAGGTTGGAAGAGACCTCCAAGATCATCCAGTCCAACCTAGCACCCAGCCCTAGCCAGCCATCTAGACCATGGCACTAAGTGCCTCATCCAGGCTTTTCTTGAGCACCTCCAGAGACAGCAACTCCACCACCTCCCTGGGCAGCCCATTCCAATGCCAATCACTCTCTCTGTGAAGAACTTCCTCCTAACATCCAGCCTATACTCCCCCCAGCACAACTTGAGACTGTGTCCCCTTGTTCTGCTGTAATATTTACAAGTTCACACTATTCAGAGACAAACAATTGTAGTGCAAAGATTACATGCTGTTAAATCTATAAAGTCACCTCTTAATATAAAGGCAAATAGAGCATGTTTGTTTTGCCTAATGTAAAAGTCTCAGCTACATCCTGCAAGCAGTGAGTGTGAGGTTTGAAGACCTCTCACACAGAGCTCATGGATTTGTAACATCACATGAACATCATCAGGTGGCTCTTTTCAGATCAAGTGGACTTCCTTTTGATTGGATATCAGTATTTCTCTAATTACCAAATCTAACACTTTCCTAGAACATCATCAGGATCTTTAAAGATCTGTGTGCAACTAAAGTCAAACTCTGCCTGTAAGTGCTTATTTTGGAAAGAAATTTCTACTTCACTGCTCGAAATTGTCGATCAGTTTTAAAATCAGGTCGTGTAGTACACACCAAAGCAAAGAAACCATTTCAATTTGACTCCTAGCTTTAAGGACACAGAACCAAGACAGACTCTTGGCAAAGCCACAAGAAGCCTTCACTTTGGATTAACCTCTTTGGCCACAGGGTGCCTCTGCTGCTCAAGAAATACTCCGAAGCTGAGCAAATGCTTTCTGCTGATTAATCTCCAGCTGTAATCCATAAACTGTACTCGTGCGAGCCAAAATTGATCTGCTTGGGATGAAGGCAGGTCAGGATTTGATCATCCTGAAGTGCTCTCATTAGTTGGCATTGTCAGTCCTGCAGAAGCAACACTGCCCCTTGCTCAGACAAATCACTCATTTCTGCTATGTTACAAAAACCCCAGCCAGGCTGTCAGGCTCTGCACGCACCCCTGGCACGGAGGACAATGAGTTGTGATCGAACTTCTATGAGACAAATCAAGCTTGACACAATGCCCTGCTCAGCACCACTGCTGTTCACAAAGTTTGTGGCATTCTTCAACCTCCACTGTTTGCTCCACTGGGCTCAAACTGGTTGTGTCTTTTGAGTTTGGCTTCAAAGGGCTGCATACAGAAGTTTATGAATCATAGAATCATAGAATCAACCAGGTTGGAAGAGACCTCCAAAATCATCCAGTCCAACCTATCACACAGCCCTGTCCAATCAACTAGATCATGGCACTAAGTGCCTCATACAGGCTTTGCTTCAACACCTCCAGGGACGCCAACTCCACCACCTTCCTGGCCAGCCCATTCCAATGCCAATCACTCTCTCTGTGAAGAACTTCCTCCTAACATCCAGCCTAGACCTCTCCCAGCACAACTTGAGACTGTGTCTCCTGGTTCTGTTGCTGATTGCTTAAGATAAGAGACCAACCCCCACCTGGCTACAGCCTCCCTTCAGGTAATTGCAGACAGCAACTAAAGTTGCCATACAGTAGAAGAGCTTGATCAGAAAATTGTCACCAAAAAAGCAAATAATCACCTGACTGAAATTGCAGAGCATGCAGGCAAAGAGACCAGGCAGTAAGGGAGCACAACTGCACCACAGTGTTAAGTACTAGAGGGCTGCAGCTTTTTAGCTGGTCTTGTCAAAAGTGCTCAATTCTATCTCAAAAGCAACACCCTAACTGGAACATTCCCACCCAGTATCTATACATTTGTACCATATAAACTTTACCTAGTTAACAAAACTTCAAAGGTAGCAGTGATGTAAAACTTTCCAGGTCACTAGAGGCAGGGGGGGGGGGAGAAAAAGGGCAATATTTGAAAGAAACAATTTAATCAGATTTCATGTCCTGCACTAGGTACTGAGTGGATTCTTCCACAGACATCTGATTTGCCATCTGCTAAAGTGTACAATGCCTAAGCAGTCTCCAGTTACAGGTTACACAGCATTTGTACAGTCCTCCCTGAAAACAAAGCCAAGCTCAGCCTCTAACATACTGTTCCTCTCCAAGTGATTAAACATTACCATGAGTTTTTTAATTATAACTCTAACGTACCAGGGCTACAGTAGTCACACAAAGAACGTGATAAAGAAGCAATACAAAGCAATCAAAGCAAGCAGACACTCAAGCTCTGGGAAAAAAAAAAACAGAAAGACACTTCACTAACTTTTTATTTGAAGAGTCCAAATCATCTTTGCAAACACAAAGCTTCCATCAAGTTCAACAGGAGCCGTGTAGCCACAGCGGGCGCAGCAACGATACCCTACCGGTATCAGCATGTTCTGGACGTAAAGCTTTGCAGTCTCATACAAATATTTACAGCTGCCAGTCCGTACTGAACGCTCACTGGCACTGAACGTGGAAGGTTTCTAATGCTGGGGAGGCAGATCCTTCATTCCACTTCACAGTGCAGCGCCAAGCCCTTAACCCTAGTTATAAAGAAGGCTTTCAGCAAGGAAGAATATATTTTTTATACATATGCATCAGCTTGCTTTCAAAGAGATTTATGCTAAAAAGGCCTCCCTCACATTCAGATCTAGGTCTAAAATGCGTTTAGAAGTGAATGAGCCGCACTACAGAGGAAGGAGACAAGCTGTTGGGAGCAATCCTCTTTACACTGACACAGACAAACGCACAGAGAAGCACAGGTGCAAGTAAACGGAGACAATCTGCTTCAGAAATCCTACACCCAAGCCGGGGTCGGGTTGCAGAGGCTGGGTGTGTGCGGGGCGGAAGACCCAGTTTTGCCAGGCTCAGCGAGGACCCGCAGGGTTCCTCACGGGAAGCGCGCAGCAGCGAAAACAGAACAAGCCCTGAAAAGGAACCTGTGCAGATGACGACTGCACTCCTGTTTTCTAACGGTTTCTCTGAGGCTCCCACTTGCCTGTCAGTTTTAAGTAGAAGGCTCGAGAGAGCAGAAGACAGGCGCGTAGGTATTCAGGTTTGCATCAGGTATCAGATGCAATTAAGACGCTTCTGTCAGCCTGATTCTGGGACAAGGAGACAGGTAATTTGTAGCATGTGCTCCCCTTCACATGACACACTGTGATTACAAGACTCAAGACAAGTACAGGACTATTACCTCAACGTGTGCCTGTGTCCCACCACCAAGTTATTCAGCTGCTGAGGATGGAGTTGTAGGATAAAGCAATACCTCATGACCAGCCACTAATGAGCAAAGAACAACCTTCCCCCCCCCGGCTTCCTCATGAACCCCAAAATAAAACCCATCATCTTTTAATTCCAGACAAATATCAATTTTACTCTACAAGCAAAAAAAAAACCAAAAAAAAAAAACCAAGTGCTGCATGATTGGGTTTTATTTTTTCTTCCTTCTTCCCCCCCCACCTTTTCATCTTACATTTGCTAACTCAAAATCCAAAGTCAGAAAAAATATATATATATTTAGTTGGAAGTACGTCAGTTACATTTTATTAACCTACTCCAAGGGAAAAGCTTCAGGGATTCACCATACAAGTATAAAACCCCTTCCAAACACTGAGGGATTACTATGTTACTTCATCCCAGCAGTCAATCAATGCAGTAAAAAAAATTAAAATACTGAAAGTGGATGCTTTTCCCCCTCTTCCAGGTGTCCAGTGATTGCTCCGGTTTACAGCGTGATGAGGTCTACCAGGTTGCCTTTAGGAGGGGTCATGTTGTCTGGAAAGAAGTTGACCAGTGTATCAAACAGCTGAGTTCTCTGCGCATACGTGTGGTCAACGTCTGAAAATCCTGGGGGAGCAAGCAAAGAAGAAAGCCAAGTCAGTGCTCACTACCTTAAATGTTCCTTTCAGTGGAGTCGCCATCCCTGCAGGTGTTTAACAGAAGAGTGGATGTGGCACTTGAGGCTATGGTCTAGTGATGAAGGATCACAGTATCACAGTATCACCAAGGTTGGAAGAGACCTCACAGATCATCAAGTCCAAGCCGTTACCACAGAGCTCAAGGCTAGACCATGGCACCAAGTGCCACGTCCAATCCTGCCTTGAACAGCTCCAGGGATGGCGACTCCACCACCTCCCTGGGCAGCCCATTCCAGTAGCCAATGACTCTCTCAGTGAAGAANGATGAAGGTTGGACTGGCTGATCCTGGTGGTCCTTTCCAACCATAGCGATTCATAGTGATTAGATGTTGTGCTGGGGGATTTGGTTTAGTCAAGGACTTGTCAGTGTGAAACTAATGCTTGGACTCAATGATCTTGAAGGGCTTTTCCAATCTAAGAAATTCTGCGAGTTGTTCATTTTGGATAAATGGTCATGGAGTCACATAATGGAAGGGGTTTGAAGTGGCCTCTGGAGATCATCCAACCAACTCACCTGATACATCAGATTGCACTGGATCACATCCAGGTGGTTTGGAATCTCTCTAGAGGAGAAGACTCCACTGGATGAGTGTGATGGTTTGGGTGTTACCCGCCCCCCTCCACTTAAGAAAATCACCCAGAGTAGACTCAGCCAAGATGGAACTTGAGTGAAGCTTTATATTTACAGCTTAGCACAAGATACAAGCAGGTATTTACAGCAGATACAGCTATAGGCAGAAATAGACAAGTTAGAAAGTAATACAGAAACACAACAGCCCTCCCAAAAAACAGAGCCCTCAGGAGGGGCTCTCAATCATCCTTCCACCGTCCTCCCACCCCTCTACCTTACCCCAGACTTTGCCTTACGTTCAAGGTGAGTTTGGAGGATCGGCCAGGGGGGTTAGGAAGCAGAAGGATTAGTCACATAGACGGCGGGTTACAGAGAGAGAAGTGCAGCCCAAAGCCAGAGAGCAAACTGTGCTATGTATGTTTGTGTTCTTGTTTTTTATACATCTCAGCAGGCCTATGAGTGCAGTAGACATCCCCAGTGTTTCCTTTTCACAGCCTATAACCTCATTCTTCTCACCAAAATACCCCAGAGCTAGGCTCAAACTAGAACAAGGCACTTCGTGCCATGTTCTAGCTGATTGGACAGGGCTGGGTGATAGGTTGGACCGGATAATCTTGGATGTCTCTTCCAACCTGGTTGATTCTATTCCATTCCATTCTATTCTATTCTATTCTGGGCAGCCTCAAACTGAAGTTTTTCCTCATATTCAGATGGAACTTTCTGTGTTCCAGTTCATGCTCATGGCCCCTTGTCCTGTCTCTGGGCACCACTGAGGGAAAGCTACAGGCGTATATAGACATGTTAACAGTTTTCTACTTCTGCATCAAGCAACAAAGCTGCCAGCTCTGCATCCCACTATGTGCATGATCCCCCTGAGATCCTACCACTGCAAGCCAACACAGCAATCAGAACGCAGTGAAAAGCAGTAAGCAAATGGCTGTCAAGCTCATTGACAGTCCTGAAGAAATAGAAGTGAGAGTCCTCAGGGGACTGCTCTCATGTCCCAGAAAACAAAATCCGTGTAGCTATTTTTATTTGGTGCCTCATTTCTTCTGTCCTCAGGCTTCCCTCATTATCTGTCCTACTGTCTTAATCAGAGCTGGTCCTTGGTACTGTTTGCAGTTTTCCTTGAGACAAGCTTTGCTGATGGTGGGAGCCCCAAGCTGGAGTTTCTATTTATTGGACTGGCAGCACAGATCCAGGCTGCAGCTTGGCACAAAGGTCCATTACAAACTGGTTTGGTGAAGTGCTGCCTCCCAACAGCTCAGACACATTGTTTATCCCAGTCGTCATACTTAAACCATCAACACCAAGAACAATAGAGCAGGCATGCAACGATTTCCTCTGCTGTGTGTGACTTCAGTCGCTGGTATCTCAGAGGAATGCTTTTTAATTCAGTGAACTAACTCTTCAGTTAATCAAAGTCGACCAAGTTAATCAAATCAAGGAGGGCTTGGGGGTTTGGGTTTTATTTTAGAAACACCACTTGCTGTAGGCACCCTCCTACTGAGTAAAGTTTTGTATTGTGTCAAGAACTAATCCACCTCTCAGAACACTTCAAAACAGGGAAAAACAACAACTTTCTGAAACTTGGGGGTTTCTTCCTTTATGACTTTAATCTTACAGCATCAAGCGGATAACATCTTATAGAATCGTAGAATCAACCAGGTTGGAAGAGACCTCCAAGATCATCCCGGCCAACCTAGCAGCCAGCCCTAGCCAGTCATCTAGACCATGGCACTAAATGCCTCATCCATCTTCCAAGCTTTTGAATCACGTCTGAGATAGACAGAATGAAGTGTGAACTGAACTTGTAATAGTCATTATTGCAAATATTGGTTTAGAGTAGACAGACTGTTCTCAGCAGAGTGAGACAGAAGTGGATTGTGCTAGTTTGACCCTAGCTGGGATATTTTGGTGAGAAGAATTAGATTATATGCTGTGAAAAAGGAAACAATGGAGATGTCTGCTTCACTTGTAGGCTTGCTGAGATGTATAAAAACGAGAACACAAACATAGATAGTAACAGAGTTTCTCTCTGGCTCTGGCTGCCTCCCTTCTCTCTCTAATCTGCCGTCTGTGTAACTAATCCCTCTGCTTCTTAATCTCCCTGGCTGATTGTCCCAACTCACCTTGAACATAGGCAAAGTCTGGGATAAGGTAGAGGGGTGGAAAGGAACTGGAAGGGTAGTTGAGAGCCCTTCCTGGGGACTCTGGTTTCTGGGAGGGCTGTTGTGTTTCTGTGTTACTTTTTAACGTGTCTATTTCTGTCTGTAGCTGTATATATATTGTAAATATCTGCTTGCATGTTGTATGCTAAGCTCTAAATATAAAGCTTCATTCTAATTTCCAGCTTGGATGAGTCTAGTCTGGGTGATTTTCTTAAGTGTGGGGGCATGGGTAACACCCAAACCATCACACACCCTCAGTAGCCTCTCCACCCAGCAGTGCAGACTGCACAGCAGGATACTCCTTCTCTCAATTCCTCAGGCTGGGAATTCTGTGTTCAAAAACCAAGCCATCCATACTCTCAGCAGGAGCTTGGCATCTTGAGGACAAGATATCATTACATGTAAGTTATGCCCATAGCCTTTCTATAGCTTGCTCAGGATTAACGTCTCAACAGTTTGAAAGAGTTAACTGGACAGAACGGCGAAACAAATCAGGGTTTTGGCTCAGCCCTCCTGTCTCCAGCCCTACACACCACTGTTTTCTTCACTCTTGATATCCTGCCCAAAGAAGTAGTTTTGCAAAGAACAGAGCAAACCAAACTACTCCAGGAATTGCAGTTATCACAGCAAACAGAGCTGTAGCCATGCTGTGACATTCCAAAGTGACATGACAGGAGGCGCATTATTCTGACCAATGCTTCTGTTTATTTGGGTAACAGTGAAGCATCAGATGTAATAAGAGACACAAAATGATCCCAGGAGGAGTGGCTTTAAAACCACTGGTGACAGATGTTTTAAATATGGGCTGGAGGCATCGGACAGTGGTCACTATAAATCATCCCTCAAACATTGCATATTCCAACCAAAAAAATACCTACAATATTCACACAATGTAACATGTGATATAAAACCCAGTAGAATCCAACAGGAATTATCAGAGGGAACATTCTTCTGATACACAATACTCACCAAGAGTGGTGAAATCCGAGCCAGACTTAAATAATGCTGAGGCAAGAAGCTGAAACTGCAGAAAAGGAAGTGGAGGGAAAAAGAAAGGGAAAAAAAAGTGTTATTAAATTGCACAGGAAAAAAAAAACCAGAAGATTCCCAGAAGTTCAGGTTGCTGGATCTCCTTTGCACAATCCTTCAAACTACTGTGGCACACAGATAAGTAACGGCAGCAGAGATTTCCACAGGAGCAATACAATTTGTTTCCTTGGCAGGGCAAGTTGGATGGTTTTTCCTACAATCAGAGCAGTGTTGATGCAATGAAAGGTATTTGACTAGGAGCCCTAAAACCTAGAGCTTTTATGTGTGTTTTTTTGCCTATCTGGTAGACACCACAGTGCAGAAGCAGCATAGAACTTCTTCCACGCAAGAACAGTCCCAGGGATGAATATGGTAGCTTGAGCAAGCAAAGATTAGATGGCACGACAATAGGGTGACTGCTGCAGCACAGCATGAACTTCATGATCACACAGAAAGCTTTAAATGGCAACAACCTCCCTGAACTACCAGAGAAGCTCATATCACAGATTTAAGGCAACAGCTTTTTAACTTAGAGAAAAAGTTCTTTGCTTGGGAACATCAAAATCACAAGTAGAAGTGTTTTAAGTAACACACTGCTTCATTCTTCTTTAATGTCTAACTGAGAGAGCATCTTCCTCTGCCCCAGCTGCTGTTTCCAGTCACCCACGTTGTGGCAAAGCTGAGTGCTTTGTCATGTTTCCTTACAGAATTAGTCGATCCCTTAAAGGCTTGGATTTTTTTAATCTCCTCTCTGTGTGTCTTTACAGCACACAAGGGAACAGAAGAGAAGCAAATATCTTGAAGGAAGGAGTGGGAAGAACAGCCAGGAATTACATATCCATCAGTTCAATTTAAATGTCAAGGGGAAAAAAAAAAAATTGGGAACATGGGCAATTTGCCAGTATCTAGGAGTGGAGAAGGTGACAATCACCACCAACGTGGATTTGGCAACAACGAGCTGTATCACATCAATCTGATTTCTTCTACAAGGCAGCAGGCCCTACGGATGGGACTTGGCAATAGATATTGTCCCTTTTGACTTTCATAGGGCTTCTGATGATTGCATATGATATTTAAGGCAAATTATCAAGGCTTCACATAGATGAAGCTAACAGGGAACAGCAAAGACATCAAATAATTTTACTGTCCGTAGCCATCAACGCTTTGACATCAAAATGGAGCCATGAATCAGAAATGATTCATCTGTGCCCCAGGGTCAGCATCATTCTATGTGTTCAGTGATAACCTGCTTGACAGAACGGGACACGTTCACCAAGTCCACAGACCTCACACCTGCCAGCACGGCAGCAGATAGGCATCAGACTGTTTTTCCATTTCATCCAGCTTATGATGATGGATCAAGGTACAGTTCACTAAGGCCAAGTGCAAACCAACCTAAACAGGAAAAATCAGCTATACAAAGCAGGTCTGAGTACATGAGCTCTGTGAAAACACAGTTAGGAGTTATAATGGGTTAAGTATCATCCTACTGCAAAAAGGACAAATGCATAGAAAAGGAGCAGGATCTTCAAACATATCAAGCACTCCTGCTGTTAGCAAGGCCATAAGTCTCATCTACGCTAAGGCAACCACTTTTGGATGCCCTGCATCAATTAGCAACAAGAGGAAAGCACTAGAGAAAAATCAAGTGGTTTGAAAATCAAGCGCTATAAAAGAAGTTCAAAGGAATCAGGTCTGCAGAGCCTCCGCAGAAGAATGTCCAAGGATGAAATGAGTGTAGAAGGCCACTACAAAAAGGTGAAACTACAACTAAGAGGAAGAAGTCACAAAAACACCTGAGCAGGGTGAGTTTTTAACACAACATCAGGAACAAAACAGTCTAAAAGAAGGACTGTTATGTGTTGGAACAAGTTTGCATCTCTGGGAGAGCCTCTTATGTGAATCTAGCATGGAGTAATCTATGGAGAGGTTAAAAGGACAGAAGACTGACACATTGAGAACAAGCAGAAGATGTTAGTTCAGTACGCTCTCGAGTGTAAGGTCTGGTGATGTGAAACCAAAAGGGATGGCAATGACACACATGTATTTCACCGCTGGCCCAACCTGTAAGAGCCACTTGGCTCCGAATCAGCAACGTACTTAACCAGATGCCCAGCATAAATAGCTCCAAAAGATCCAGTAAAACCCGTAGCTAAATCTGTGCTGCTTCTGATAGCAAATGCCATGTCCTGGCCATCCTCCCCTCCCACACAATTGCCTCATGGGCCTGCTGCCAGCTGCCTGGTAGCACACAGAACCAACTATGCCAAGACCAGGTATAGCTTCCAGGGGTTCCCGTGCCTCCCCCAGCCAGCCACTCTGCTGGAAACAGAAAGCAAGACCATGCTTGCATCTGGGTTTCAGGATGCCCAACTAAGAACGTATGAGCAGGATCCAGCTAGTAACTTGCTGAACTGAGATGAAAAAATGTGTTGAAGAGACCCTCTGCCAAGAATTCCAGCCTCCTCTGCACAGCTGATTTTCACAGCTAGGGGTTTCTTTCGAGCTTGGTGGGGAAAGGAGGATCTTGTCTCCTGCACTGATGACACCGCGCTTCAGTTAACCTTGAGCTTTGTTGTTTGTTTTGAAATGATATTTTATGTACCATCTCACATTTTAAAAGCCCTTCCTGACAGAAAAGTCAAACACATAAGATAAAAACATGTCACAGACAGCAGAGAGCCTGAGCTACTTCACTCTGCATTTGCATTACGCCAGCTAACAGTCTGAGGTTCTCCCAAAGGACCTCTGCATTTTTTCCACTTCACAGGGACTGTTACTACTTGCTCAAGTCCAGGTCTCCTACAGCTTGTTCAAAGCATATATCCAATGCATTATTTGCTACATGGAAGTTCAAGCTCTGCGTAAAGAGGCATTTCTTCATCAGTTTTTCTGTCATATTGTTATCCTAAGAGACAGCACTCCACATGGTGATGAATTTTGGGTCCCAGAATTGAACCTACCAGAATCTGACTCTTCAAAATGTGTAATATTAGGCAGCAGCTTCTGAGTTCAGTCGCAGCCAGAAAAGCAAAGACCTTAAGCAAAACACACCTCAGATCTCTCCCATCAGGCACCAGAATGAAAGACTCAATTAATGACAATATTTGCTTAATGTCACACAGCAATTCTGTTAAAGAGGCAGGACCAAAACTCAATTATCCAGCAGAAGCATCCAACTGCTCTAATCATACCACCACCCAGTTTCTTCTGACAATCCCTGAGGCTCACTGGCTTCACCCATTCCAAATGAAATCTCTATTCAAAAGACAATTCCCTTCATTATATAATTAACTTCTATCCTGGAGATTCAATCACCTTCTGAACTGAGAAGGGGTTCCTTTGAGATAAATACATACCTTTGTCAGCAACATGGTCAGTGGGATTGAGTGCACTCTCAACACGTTTGCCAACAACACCAAGCTGTGTGGTGTGGTTGCCAAGGCTGAGGGACAGGATGCCATCCAGAGGGACACAAGCATGCTTGTTAGGTGAACCTCATGAAATTCAACAAGGCCAAGTGCAAGGTCCTGAATCTAGGTCAGAGTAATCCTTGGTATCAATACAGGTTAAGGGATGAAGGGATTGAGAGCAACCCTGAGAAAAAGGACTTGGGGATATGGATGGATGAAAAGCTGGACATGAGCTTGCAATGTACATTTGCAGACCAGAAGACCAATTGTATCCTGGGCTGCATTCAAAGCACCATGGGCAGCAAGTCAGGGAGGTAATTTTGCTCCCTTTGCTCCATACTGTGGAGTGCACACACCTACAGTGCTGTGTCCAGCTCTGGGCCTCCTAGCCTGAGAAAGACATGCTCAAGCAGGTCCAGAGTAGGAACAAGATGATCAAGGGGCTGGAGTACCTCTGCTATGGGGACAAGCTAAAAGAGTTGTGTTGTTCAGCCCACAAAAGGTTCCAAGGAGACCAGATTGCAGCCTTTCAGTACTTAAAGCAAGCCTGTAAGAAAGATGAGGATGGACTCTTCATCAGGCAGTGCAGGGACAGGATAAGCAATGAGACACTGGAACAGGCTGCCCAGGGAAGCTATGGACACAACTGTTCCTGCAAGACAAAGCCAGGCTGGATGAGGCCTTGACTGCCCTGCTTTAGTGGAAGGTGTTCCTACCCATAGCAGGACAGTTGGAACTAGATGATCATTAAGGTCCCTTCCAACCCAAACCATTTTATGACAATATATGGTTTTAATATAGCCTTTACTATGGCTACATTACTTATATATATGATGCATTGGTTATATACATCTGGCTAACTAATGTAAGGTTAACTTATTTAATCATCCATGGTCAGAGAGAGAGCAAATGAAGACCACATAGATAATATTAACTTATGACCCTCACGTCTCCAGCACCACTGCTCATTTATCAGTTGTTTGTGCTTGAGGTTTTTCATCTACAGCAAAAAAGCCCTTCTGCCACGTGGCAACCCATGTCAGTTTTAGTGCATTTGCTGCAGGCCTCTGCCTTTTGCACCCATGAAATCACACAATAGAATCATAAAATGGTTTAGATTGGCAGGGACCTCAAGAATCATCCAGTTCCAAACCCCTGCCATAGGCAGCAACACCTCCCATTAGAACAGGTCACTCAAGGCCTCATCCAACCTGGCCTTGAACACCTCCAGGGAGGGAGCAGCCACAACGTCCCTGGGCAAACTGTGTCAGTGTCTCACCACCCTCACTGTAAAAAACCCTTTCCTAACATCTACTTTGAATCTCCCATCTTCCAGTTTAAATCAATTACCCCTTGTCCTGTCATTGCAAGGCTTTGTAAATAGTCCCTCCACAGCCTTCCTGTAGGTCCCCTTCAGATACTGGAAGGTTACTATAAAGTCTCCTGGAAGTCTTTTCTTCTCTGGGCTGAAGAGCCCAACTCTTGTAGCCTGTCCTCATAGCAGAGCTGCTCCAGCCCTCTGAGCATCTTCGTGGCCTGCCTCTGGACTGGCTCCAACAGTTCACAGGATCACAGAATGTTAGGGGTTGGAAGGGACCCACAGAGATCATCAAGTCCAACCTCCCTGCCAGAGCAGGACAATACTATCTAACACAGTTCCACGTCCTTCTTGTGCTGTGGGCTCCAGAACTGCACAGAGTACTCCAGGTGGGGTCTGACGAGTAAAGGAGGAGAATCCCCACCCTTGCCCTGCTGGCCACCCTGCTCTTGCTGCAGTCCAGAACACAGCTGGATGTCTGGGCTGCACATGCACACTGTTGGCTCAATGGTTAACACCAAAGGAGAATGAGTAACTCCAGTTTGGGACACTTGGATGAACCAGACCTAATTCCTTCTCTGCAATGTCTGCATGTGCTCAGAGCACAGCCTAAACCAGTTTCTCAGCTTTGACCAGTTCTGCTGGGATGATGTCTCACAGTGTAGGCTCAAAGAAGCAAGCCGAAGCTCAAATTCTTTGAGGACAGAGCTGTCACTTGCTAAAGTAGGGAAGGCTGAATGCTGTTTTTGCTCCAAAGCCTCTGCGGCTGCAGCTCTCAGAGTCTGAGGCTTTACAAAGAATCACAGCAGGACACGAAGAAGTGAAACATGCTTTTCTTAGCTCCTTCCTAGAACTGTATTTCCCATTTGGGCTTCAATTTTCTCAGAAGTATCACTCTAAGGCAGATTCAAACAATACTTCTGGGCCCTGCTGGCTTTATCTAGCAAATTTCATAAAGACAAGGTCTTAAGAATGGAAAGTATGAAGCAGCCTTGAAGAGGGGCCTCCAGCCTCAGTCTACAAGCTTGTCAGGCTTCTGTCTCCTACCATGCTCCAAGATAAATATGCTGCAAGTTTTACTTGCACTTTGTATCTCTTTGACAGCAGTTACGGGATTGAGCTTCACCAGTAGTTGAAGTACAAAATCATCTTTATTCTGATAGCACTGGCTACTTTTTTGTATCATCTTGATTTCTTCTACAGCTCACTAAGCAGCAGCAAAGTTCTGAGTATAATTATCCCAGTGTTCAGAGAACTACACCTTTAGCCTTGTAGATATCTACTGACGTTTCTGTGCTTTAGTAGCATCTGTTTTTTTGACCCTTGACATAAGTATAAAACTTGAAACTCACTTGGATTTTTTATTTAATCATCCTTTCATCTCTAAAAACCTTTACCTATAAACTATCATCAAATGTAAATCTGTGTGCATATCAAACAGGAGAACACTCATAGGATCAACCAGGTTGGAAGAGACCTCCAAGATCATCCAGTCCAACCTAGCACTCAGCCCTAGACAATCAAGCCTAGACCATGGCACTAAGTGCCTCATCCAGGCTTTTCTTCAACACCTCCAGGGACAGGGACACCACCACCTCCCTGGGCAGCCCATTCCAATGCCAATCACTCTCTCTGCCAACAACTTCCTCCTAACTTCCAGCCTAGACCTCTCCCAGCACAACTGGAGACTGTGTCCCCTTGTTCTGCTGTTGGTTGCCCGGCAGAAGAGAACAACCCCCACCTGGCTACAGACTCCCTTCAGGTAGTTGTAGACAGCAATGAGCTCTCCTCTGAGCCTCCTCTTCTGCAGGCTGCACACCCCCAGCTCCCTCAGCCTCTCCTCACAGGGCTGTGTTCCAGGCCCCTCACCAGCTTTGTTGCCCTTCTCTGGACACCTTCCAGTATCTCAACATCTCTCTTGAATCGAGGAGCCCAGAACTGGACACAGCACTCAAGGCGTGGCCTGACCAGTGTTGAGTACAAAGGCAGAATAACCTCCCTTGTCTTCTTGGCCACACTGTTCCTGATCCAGGCCAGGATGCCATTGGCTCTCTTACCCCCAGGTCCCTTTCTGCCTGGCTGCTCTCCAGCCACTCTGTCCCCAGCCTGTAGTGCTGCTTGGGGTTGTTGTGGCCAAAGTGTGGAACCCTGCCCTTGGCCTTGTTAAATCTCATCCCATTGGCCTCTGCCCACCCATCCAGCCTGGCAAGGTCCCTCTGCAGGGCTATCCTATCCTCCAAGAGATCAACACCTGCTCCTAGCTTGGTGTCATGCCACCAAAAAATGCCATTGTTTTATACAATTTTCATCTCTCCATAAACTAGAATACACAGAGAAATTCCTGTGTGCTGTAGGAATTTATCCTCCTTTACAGTGCCAGAGATATTAATCCACTGCCAGTTAAAAAGATTCACTGATCAGAGAACACTGAGCTAGCTGAAGGGCTTTAAGGGATTTCAAGCTGAATAACAGTTAAATAAAACTGGATCTGCCTCTGCAACAGCAGAAACAGAGCTGGCATAGAGTCTGCAGTTAGTAAAGCAGACACCTGTGCAATACCTGTTACTTGCAGGTATCTGCTTCACTTTAGAATAAGAAAAAGGAAATCAAAATATAATCCTATTAACATTCCTAAAAATTCACAGCAAGGGAATGAAACTGTGCAGCTATGTTCCTACTATCAATCATTCATGCTACTTTAAACAAAATTGGTTACTGGTGCCAAAGTAAGTTTTGAGAACAGTCTGTTTGTTTTCTTTGGCATTCAGCTCAAAACAGCTGAAGAGACTGGTCTAACTAAGTTAGAGGAAATTACTTCTATTACAAAGCAAGTAAGCCTTATTTTGAAGTGAAATTCTGTTTGGAATATTATATAACAGTACTCCATATCTCAAGCCATACAACAAAACCATACAGACCTGCCCCCATGAGAACTGTTGAAGATAAACCTGGTAAGTTCGGTCCTTCTCAAATTTATCTGTTGTCCTGGGAAGGGATAAGAACAGCCAGAAACCGATTCCCTTAAGATTTGACACACTAAGAAGCCTCACAACATTCAGTGGCTGGAGCCAGCAGAGCAAGCCACCAGACAGATAGCCTTTGATATTAATTAAGACCATCTCCACTACAAATGGAGAGAGAGCATGTAGGTGTCTGGCTTGAGATAAACAATCAAACTAGTGCTTGAAATTTGATCTGGAATGCAAAAAACCTGCGTCAGTGCTCTGGAAATCACAAGAGCTATTTGAAGATGCAATGCCAGAGCAAAAAGCCAGCTGAATGTGATAACCGGAAGGTAAACTGACGTCAACTGGAAATACACCCAGTCGGTACCAGGGCAGCAGCTGGCTCTGTGCCACGTACCCAGCACTCTTCCACTGTAAAAAGCTTTGGAAATTGTGACCAGCACAATTTAAACAACAACAAAGTTACCACGCACCAAACAAACCAAGAAGACGCACAAACACCAAAAAAACAACAACAGAAAGTACCAAAACTCCAAGCCAAAAGCCAAACAAAACAGCTTCTTGGAAATCATTGCATGTTTTTAGGAGGCCACTGGAACAGCAGTTTTAGTTCTGTTGATGGATTGTGTTAATCTGATAGGCCACTATGACAGACAGAATTTCATAGAGTCATAGAATCAGTCAGGGTTGGAAGGGACCACAAGGAGCACCTAGTTCCAACCCCCCTGCCATGGCCAGGGACATCCTACCCCAGAGCAGGCTGGCCACAGCCTCAGCCAGCCTGGCCTTAAACACCTCCAGCAATGGGGCCTCAACCACCTCCCTGGGAAACCCATTCCAGCCTCTCACCACTCTCACTTCCTCCTCACATCCACTGTAAACCTCTCCACCTCCAGCTTTGTTTCATTCTCCCCAATCCTGTCATTCCCTGAGAGCCTAAAAAGTCCCTCCCCAGCCTTTTTGTAGGCCCCCTGCAGATACTGGAAGGCCACAAGAAGGTCACCTGGGAGCCTCCTCTTCTCCAGACTGAACAGCCCCAACTCTTTCAGTCTGTCCTCACAGCAGAGCTGCTGCAGCCCTCTGAGCATCCTCCTGGCCCTTCTCTGGACATGCTCTAGCACCTCCACGTCTCTCTTGTCATAGGGGCTCAATAACTGGATGCAGTACCCCAGGTGGGGTCTCACCAGAGAGCAGAGGAGGGGGGAGAATCACCTCCCTCGACGTCCTGGCCACACTTCTCCTGATGCTGCAAGTGCACACTGCTGGCTCATGTTGAGCTTCTTGTCCAGCAACCTATTGAATTTGGCTCAGATCAGGCATTAGGTCTGCAGAGAAAGGGTTCACTGTATATTCACTCAGCTGGATTCAGCTACCTAAGCTCATGCACTAGATTATTAATGTGCAGAACACACCAGTATGCTTTAGGAAGAGACATAATTTTTAACATGTAATTCTATTTCTACTTTGTATGATAAAGCTCCCACTTCTCCCTAAAAATCTCAGAGGAGCCCATGAAGTCAGATAAATTCTTTCTTACAAGGTGGACAAGTTAAATACTGCATGCTGAACTAGAAGAATCAAATGTAGAATAGCAAAGGATTTCCTCTACCAGATGGCTTAGTTACATGGTTTAGTGGTGGGCAGTGCTGGGTTAATGGTTGAACTCCGTGATCTTAAAGGTCTTATCCAACCTTAATGATTCTGTGTACATAATGTGCAGTCTTTATGGCCATTCCTTTGGTCTGGTGGTGACAGCAGGCAGCATGAACTACAACAAGAGCAGCTTACTGATCACACCACAAATGTTTTCTCTACAGGCAATAAAAAGGCACAGACAGACATAAGACCCTGGCAGGGGGGTCGGAACTGGATGATCCTTGTGGTCCCTTCCAACCCTGACTGATTGTATGGTTCTAAGATGCAAGTTCTCTTTAGGAACAACTGGCCAAAGAGAGATATGACTTTTTCAGCCATAATGGGGCTGCTAGCACACAATACAAGAAGGACATGGAACTGCTGGAGCGGGTCCAGAGGAGAGCCACGAAGATGATCAGAGGGCTGGAGCACCTCTGCTATGAGGACAGGCTGAGAGAGTTGGGGCTCTTCAGCCTGGAGAAGAGAAGGCTTCCAGGAGACCTTATAGTGGCTTTCCAGTATCTGAAGGGAGCCTACAGGAAAGCTGGGGAGGGACTCTTTACAAGGTCTAGTAATGTTAGGACGAGGGGGAATGGGTTTAAGCTGGAAGAGGGGAGATTCCGACTGGATGTTAGGAGGAAGTTCTTTACAGTGAGGGTGGTAAGGCACTGGAACGGGTTGCCCAGGGAGGTTGTGGATGCTTCCTCCCTGGAGGTGTTTAAGGCCAGGCTGGATGAGGCCTTGAGCAGCCTGCTCTAGTGGGAGGTGTCCCTGCCTATGGCAGGGGGTTGGAGCTGGATGATCCTTGAGGTCCCTTCCAACCTAAACCATTCTATGATTCTAAGTATGACGTGGAGAAAAAGGGAAACGAGCAAACACAGGACACAGCTCTATAGTGGGTGACAAAGAGAGTATGAGAATGGTTGTTGTATGTTACAGGTTGTTTAAAGGATTAGATAGGAAGAAGGAAGTGCTACCAACACTGGGAATACAAAGCACGATTGGGCCAAGTCTTTCTGAAGCATGTTGCATGGAGAAAAAGGTATTTTTCAACCTGAAGAAAAGCAAGATTATCAGTTTTGCCTTTCCTGTCCTAGAAACAGCTAGAAAGGATGTAAGCTACTTGGTATGGGACAATGCAAATGATAAACCATCTAACAGAGCACTTTTCAGGCACAGCTCTTAGATATTTTATTGAGTCACATTTTTATGAAGAGTAAGCAGAATTTGAGACAAATGTGATCAGTTCCAAGATCCTGACACGAGTAAATGTTTTAATTCTTCCAACCTACAATTCTACACTCTGCATTTACAAGAAGCACACTCTCCCAAAAGATTTTAGTGTCTGTATAACAATCTTTTCTTTATCTAAAGTAACAAGTTGAAACCATCAGATGAAGTGATTTAATGCAGAGACTCAACACAGAGTAACAGCATCCACAGTTTTGTAAGAAGACCTGATGAACAGTTCCAAAGTCGTCAAACACAAGAAGAAACTAAGAACCTGGTGTCCTCTTCCTCATCTACCCATCAGGAGCTAAATGCCTGTCCATCTAGCTGGCTGGAAATTAATGGCAGCATCAAACCAACCACCTCATCTGACATTTCTCATTATTTCTTTCATCCTTTCTGTAATGTGACACATACTGTGGCAGCCAAATCAAAACAGGAAATGGGAGCAAATTCCTGGAACAAATAAAAGAACATGCCTACTGGATAATATTCAAAAGGCAAAGGAAGTAAGATTTTAAGGTTAGAGAGCAACATATACACACAATCTGCTTCCAGAAATACTTATCATCATCTAGAGAAAAACTCTCTTTCCCTCCCCTAGAGCTATTTAATATCAACAAACTAGACAGCTAAGTGAATAAGAGGTTCTATTCACTTTCTACCACACAACCAACTACAGGCTCGTGACATTTCAGAGAGTTTACATTTCAATTAAAGCTCCCAAAATACACACCAGGACACTGGAATTAAAACAAAGGCCTAGCCTTCACTATTTGGAGTACAAAAGCTATTTTATCTGGAACTGCAGTTGTAAAATGACTCTTTCCAAAGCAAGTGTGATCTTTAATGCAGAGAAATATTTGATACAGCAAAGTGGCATGCACCTGAAGTGGCATTGCAGGCTGAATAAAAACAAGGTTAAAAAGGCTCAAACAATTGACATTTCTTTATAGCTATGACTGGAATAGTTCATCATTACCTCCTTTGTCTCCTCGGGGTCTGAGTGATCCACAGTTACATACAAATCATTCTGCAGGTACTTCAGTGCACTAAGAGGGTCAGTCTGAGCTTTTTCTTCAAACCTGCCAAGACAGAAAACTTGAGCACAGCCATTTCTTTTAGGAATAAGCACAGCTATTTCTAGAAATAGGAAAATCCATCTAGGAAAATTTTCATCCCAATATTTTCAAACAAAACAATGTTAATGGCAGCTTGGACTCGTATTTGCTTTCAGCTCAGACTGAAACACAGAGGAGGGATTTTTGGGTTTGTAAGGAAGTCACAAGGACAAAGCATTAAACTCTTAATAGAAACATTTGAAAGCACAGGTACAGCAACTTAGCAAAACAGAAAGGCAAATCATGTGGTGCAGTTTGTTTTCCACAAATCACAGCATGAGTAGCACCTCAGACACGGTCAATCCTTGAACACTTCATTCCCAAGGATATTTACTTTCCTGACTGTACAGAAGAGCAGAGATGGAGAACACTCCCCACTTCTGACAGTAGAAAAAGGGATAAGGAGCGTGCAAACCCCTAGCTACAACAAACACTGCATTTTAATATCCCACATTTGGAAAGAGCACACATATGTAAAATTCCTGTGCACCATCATTGTTTTCTCATTTTCTTTTAATAAACACAAACTGTAAGTTCTGTGAATCATAGAATAAGCCAGGTTGGAAGAGACCTCCAAGATCATCCAGTCCAACCTATCACACAGCCCTGTCCAATCAACTAGACCATGGCACTAAGTGCCTCAGCCAGGCTTTGCTTNTATTCAGGGCTCAGCATCCTCAGTGAGCAGAACTACTTCCTGCAGCACAGAGCTGGATGGGTAAGCCTCAAAAGACTGAGGCTTAAAATAATCACAGAATCATCAAACAGGTTTGGTTGGAAAAGATCTTTAAGATCATGAAGCCCAACCATAAACCTGGCACAGTCAGGTCACCACTAAATCATGTCCCTCAGTGTCATGTCTTCATGGCTTTGAAACACCTCCAGGGATGGTGGCTACCACTTCTCTGAGCAGCACATTCCAGGGCCTTGTGGTCTTCTCAGGGAAGATATTATCTATTTTTCCCTCCTATCAGCTAAGTGCAGTATCACACTCTTGTTTGCTATCTTCTGAATCACCAATACACAGTATTAAGCCTTTCCAGGAAAACATCTCAGACAATTCTGGATTCCAGAGATGAGAACCCTATAAACTATGTTGTCACTTAGTTAACTGCCTTGTATGAACTGCCTCAGAGGAACACAAGGTATTTAATTCATAATATGCTTACTTCAGTTATCTTTAAGAGGGTATAGTTTGTCAAACTGTAAGGTGTGGTCCTACCAAACAGATACCATCATATTGTTGGGTTTTAATTTGGGTCATCTGCCTGGCTATTTGTACTGCATTGGACACCTGTAGCCCAAATTTTGTCTGAATTAATTGTCTAAAGATGCAAGTGTTCAGCCAGTGCATGCAGCACAAGGACTGTCTCTGTGCTTGATGTATGTATCATCTTGGTAATTAAGCATGATTGGCTCCAAACATCCAGATAGTCTCTTAAGACAGCATCACCAGGGTCCAGAGAGTGGAAGCACCTTAAGCAGAACCACTGACACTTCGCTCTTCCATGCCTGGCCAGCGTGGCTCTGCCGTGGCTGACTGGTACCAAACAGGTCCATAGGCCAAACAGGACTCCAGCTGCTGCAGTGGATTTGCTGTGTATGCAAGCCACATAACTGTACTGGTAGCTAGATGCTGAGAGCACACAGAATAGGAGCCAAGTTACTCTGCAAGAGTTCAGCTCCAGCCATTACAGAATTATGAAATGGTTTGGATGGGAAGAGATCTTAAAAGATCTCAAGCCACGGCCAGGTGTTGGCCTATGCAATGGGCAGGGACACCTCCCAGTTGGTCAGGTTGCTCAAAGCCCCATCCAACATGTACTTGAGCACTTCCAAGGAAGAGGCATTTACAATGTCCCTGGATGACCTGTTCCAGTGCCTCACCACCCTCACTGCAAAGAATTTCTTCCTAATCTCCAGTCTACATCTCCCCTCTTCCAGCTTCAATCCATTCCCCTTCAATCTATCACTACAAGGCCTTGTAAAAAGTCCCTCTCCAGCTTTCTTGTAGGCCTCTTTCAGGAACTGGAAGACTGCTGTAAGGTCTCCTCAAGGCTTTCTCTTCTCCAGGCTGAACAGCCCCAACTCTCACAGTCTGTCCCCACAGAGGAGGTGCTCCAGCCCCTCCTCTGGACCCTCTCCAACAAGTCAGAGTGACATGAACACCAGAAAAGCACCCACTACACCAGTGTCTGGTTGGTCATTTTTGACTCCCTCATAGGGGACCTCAATAAATGGAAGCATGGTGCATAACCCCCAAGTTTCTGCCAGACAGGACTTGAGCAACCTGTTCTAGTGGGAGGTGTCCCTGTCTATGGCAGAGGGTTGGAACTGGATGATCTTTGAGGTCCCTTCCAACCTAAACCATTCTATGATTCTATGACAGTATCACAGAATCATAGAACGGTCTAAGTTGGAAAGAGCATTAAAGATCACCTAGTTTCAACCTTCCTGCCATAAGCAGGGACACCTTCCACTAGACCAGGCTGATCAGAGCTCCATCCAACCTGGCCTTGGACACTTCCAGAGAGGAGGAATCCACAATTTCTCTGGGTGACCTGTTTCAGTGTCTCAACACCCTGACAGTAAATAATTTATGCCTTAAATCTATTCTGTATCTACTCTCTTTCAGTCTGAAGCCATTTCCCATTGTTCCACCACTATGTGTCTTTGCAGAAACTCCCTTCCCATCTTTTCTATATGCCCCCTTTAAGTATTGGAAGGCTGCTAAAAGGTCTCCCTGGAGATTTCTCCAGGCAATCTTAACACTCTGGCTGTTTTCATAGGAAAGGTGTTCCTCTCATAATCTTCATGCCTCTTCTCTGGACCTGCTTGAGCAGATCCACATCTGCCTTATGTTAGGGCCCCAGAGCTGAACAAAGTACTGCAGGTGGAATGGAATCACACAGCAACATTTCCCTTAAGTGCAATCTAAGCAACTAAAAACAAGTAATTCAGAGCTGTCTCTGGAGGCTGTACAGCTGCATTTGCATACAACCCCATGAGGATTTAATAAGCTCCCACATTACTGGGCAAGATCTGTATTCCTTTTTGCAGGTGTTCACATCTCTTTCAGGGTTAATCTGCAAAAGGCCTCATCCAGCCTCAGCAACTGAGTGCAGAAATTTGCTTGCTGGCTCAGAATTAAATCCATTGGTAAAAACTGACCTTCAGCTCTTGGCAGAACCTAATAACACTGTATTCTCACCAAGAATGCAGGAAGTGCTATATACTGGCTTCAAACAGAATAATAGAATCATAGAATCAACCAGGTTGGAAGAGACCTCCAACATCATCCAGTCCAACCTAGCACCCAGCCCTAGACAATCAACCAGACCATGGCACTAAGTGCCTCAGCCAGGCTTTGCTTCAACACCTGCAGGGATGGCGACTTCACCACCTCCCTGGGCAGCCCATTCCAATGCCAATCACTCTCTCTGACAACAACTTCCTCCTAACATTCAGCCTAGACCTCCCCTGGCACAACTTGAGACTGTGTCTCCTTGTTCTATTGCTGGTTGCCTGACAGAAGAGAACAACCCCCACCTGGCTACAGCCTTCCTTCAGGTAGTTGTAGACAGCAATGAGGTCACCTCTGAGCCTCCTCTTCTCCAGGCTAAACACCCTCAGCTCCCTCAGCCTCTCCTCACAAGGCTGTGTTCCAGGCCCCTCACCAGCTTTGTTGCCCTTCTCTGGACACCTTCCAGTATCTCAACATCTCTCTTGAATTGAGGAGCCCAGAACTGGACACAGCACTCAAGGTGTGGCCTGACCAGTGTTGAGTACAAGGGAAGAATAACCTCCCTTGTCCTCCTGGCCACATTGTTCCTGATACATAATCATTTGCAAATAATAATTTACTGGCCCCCAAAAGGCTGTATTACTGCTGCAATTTCTCACCTAGGACAATACCATAAGCTCGATTTTGAAAAGCTGTTGCCCTAAATAGCAAATATAAGGCAGCTCTGAAACATCCAGAGTGCAAGAACCATCACTGCATAGCTCAATTCTGCATAACTGAACTCTTTCAAGAGATTCTGAATGAGAAACTGATGCCCTCACCACAAGTAAGTCTCAGATGTGCAAAGGCATCCAGCCCCCAGACTTCATTAGCATCCTTGTGAGCTGTTGCTATCTCTTAGCAGTGTTTCAGAAACATACTCCATTTCCTTGGGAGGTGACAGCACCAAAACACATGTTGATGAGCAGCAGAGGGAGAAGGGAATCTAAAAATTCCCCACAACACCCCACACAAAATTAGATTTTTCTCATTTTAGAATACCACCACAAAACCAGAGTGAACTTAATTTTGTACTTTAGTCTTGCCCCACTGCTTTTCTGTTATTAATTTTAAAACCATTGACTCAAGGAATGTGAAGATCATCAGACAACCAACAAAGCTGCATCTCCCAGAACAGTTTACAAGACATTCAGGTTTTAAGTAGCTTAAAGAAAAGGTACTTTGGAAAATAAAGCTGCTAAATGACTTTTGTTTCTATACCTGTGCTTCCTTATGAGGTATTTGCAGTGCCTTAGCAGGTATTCCTTTGAAGGTCGACAGAGTTTCAGAGACCAGAAATCATCTAATCTCATCTTTGGAGAGCAGGACTTCCCAGGATTCCCTCCAAATAAGTAATGAACCTAAAAAAAAAAAAATGGAGGCAGATGAAGAAGTTGACTGTTTGCATACACCCATTAGAGTATTTACTATGTCAGCATCTTCAGAGAGGTTTATTCCGGAGGGAGAGAACTCTGCCTTATAGATGAGCTGCTCAATCTTATTATTACCCTTACTTTGTCCCCTAGGAGATTAAGAACATTCTCTTAGACTGCTTACATTCTAAGATAACAAAAAAAGATGCATTGTTAGAACCTCCCTTTAGCAGATTCCCAAGATATTTACAAACCAAGCATCCACAAACCAGGAAATCTCTTTAAGAGCATAACTCCTTAAGTACGTAAGATAGGAGCGGAAAAGAAGGATCTGAGTAAACTCTTTTTGTCTTGTTCAAAACACAAAACAACACTCAAAGTGATGGATTGCCAGCCTCTTCTCTACTCTTGTCCTCAATGACTCCAAACTCTCATTGTCATGAGAGAGCCTAAATTAAGGAACCTGTATTCAGCCTTTCTCTAATTAGAGGATGAAGAAATTACACTCATGTAATTGTGAGCTGACTCCAGCAATCACACATTTTCTTTCAAGAGCAAACATTTATGCTTATCAGGAAGGCTCAGAAAATAGGCAGTTTGTAGACTAATACTCCAGTTCTAGTCAGAGCTCTGTTCTGAAGCTGCACTACTGAAGCACTACAGTTCAGACAAGCAGCCTTATCCTTGAGTCTTGCAAAGACCATCATCTTCCCCAAAGACAAGGGAAATCCTAAAGATCATAGAATCAAACAGGTTGGAAGAGACCTCTAAGATCATCCAGTACAACCTAGCACCCAGCCCTAGACAACTAGACCATGGCTCTAAGTGCCTCATCCAGGCTTTTCTTCAACACCTCCAGGGACAGTGACTCCACCACCTCCCTGGGCAGCCCATTCCAATGCCAATCACTCTCTCTGACAACAACTTCCTCCTAACATCCAGCCTAGACCTCGTCCGGTACAACTTGAGACTGTGTCCCCTTGCTCTGTTGCTGCTTGCCTGGCAGAAGAGACCAACCCCACCTGGCTACAGCCTCCTTTCAGGCAGTTGTAGACAGCAATGAGGTCACCCTTGAGCCTCCTCTTCTCCGGACTAAACAACCTCAGCTCCCTCAGCCTCTCCTCACAGGGCTGTACTCCAGGCCCCTCACCAGCTTTGTTGCCCTTCTCTGGACACCTTCCAACACCTCAACATCTCTCTTGAATTGAGGAGATTCTCAAAATAAAGTAACAAAAAACCCAGCCCAGCATAATCTTGGGAAATGTCAAACAAACCTCTGTCCCCACACATCCCTTAAACTCTGCAGAGTTAATCTGACTTGGGGAAAAATGTTGCCACGATCTCTGGAAGGGCAAGTTTGTCTCACCTCAGCAGAGCAACCTAGCTGTAGGACATTCAATACACCACCTGGGCACAAAGGAAGGAAGCAGCTGAATAAAGAGTATAATAAATATTCAAAAGAAGCCAAGAAGAACTGAGGAAGAAAACACCACCTTATCACAGAATCTTAGAATGATTTGGGTTGGAAAGGACCTTAAAGATCACCCAGTTCCAACCCCCTGCCAAGCACAGGCACACCTTCCACCAGACCAGGTTGCTGCCTAAGAAAATTAGGAGTTTTAAAAGGGACTGTTTATTTCTTCGCTACTATGGTTTGATATTTCAGACTCTGAACTGTTGATATTAAACATGCCACAGAGGGTCTTCAAATACAGAGGTTCAAGAAGTCCACCAGGCTGCCCTTCTCCACAGCTTTAAAAAATAATCACTCAAAACAATATATTCCACATCCCACTGATGAAGGCTCTTCTTATTTATATCAGAGTAGTTTAGAAAGGTCATTTGAACAGAGGTTTCTAAAAATAAGACTCTTCAAAACAAGCACATCAAATAAAGCTTCAGATAAAGCTGGGCAAATGCCATCATCTGGCAACCTTCACAGTAACTTATAAAATACTACTCTCAATCTCATGGCACCTTACACCTAGAAGTAAGCCAGTAAAGGCAGAGCAGTATTTACAGCCTGTCATTTAAGTATGTAAACAATCACATATCTTTATATAGGAGTTGCAGCTATTTATCTCTAAAATCTCTTTATCCCCAAATTCTAGCCTGGTTGGGTTTCCCAAATTTGATTAACATTCCATGTTTGGGTCACGAGAATAGAATCATAGAATGGTTTAGGTTGGAAGGGACCTCAAGGATCATCCAGCTCCA
>WAAF01005682.1:125485-172455 GCA_013400475.1 Tricholaema leucomelas
CAGCCTGTCCAGGTCCCTCTGGATGGCATCCCTGCCCTCCAGCAAGTCAACTGTGCCACACAGCTTGGTGTCATCTGCAAACTTGCTGAGGGTGCACTCAATTCCTCTGTCCATATCACTGACAAAGATGTTACAGAGCACTGGTCCCAGCACTGACCCCTGAGGAACACCACTTGTCACCGGTCACCAGGTGGACATTGTTTCTGAGAACAGAAATGACTCTTACCCCTTTGGATTTTTTTTAAGGGGGACCTGGGATCCCTCAAAGTACCACACATGGAGTGGTAAGAATGAAGTATATTTGTCTTGTTGAGTTCAGACTGCTTCAGATTAAAAAGAAAAGTTAATTTTAATTGCAAAATATCCACGAAAGGTTAAGCAAGTGTGTCACAGTGATTTAAATTCACAGGTTAATGAAGCTATGGCAATCTAATCCATGGGTTTGTGCTTTATTGGGTAATGTGCACAAAGCCCTAAGCTTACTGAGCAGTCATGTACGCTATAGAAATATAAAGTCGATTTATGCATGAACATGTCCATTAAAGTCAAACACTGCTAAAGAATGACATTTGTTTCTGACATGCAAAGCACCCCTGGAAGAGCTGCTTCTGAACAGTGAGTAGTTCATTTTCTCCTGGAACTGTGGGTAACTATCTGTGGCCACTTAGTCACTAACAGGTTGTGCAATTAAGTCCCTGAGGATAACGAGTGAAGATTCAAGCGTTAGCTAGGAGCGAGCCACTTGACAACTTCGTGGAGGCTTAGCATATCCAATTTCTCCTCCTTTCAGCTAAGATGGAGTTAATTCCCTTGCCAGTAGTTGGTTCAGTGCTGTGGTTTGGATTTAGTGTGAGAACAATGCTGATAACACACTTGATGTTTTAGTTGTTGCTAAGTAGCCGCTTATCCTAGTTCAAGATTTCTCAGTTTCCTATGTTCTACCAGAGAGCAGGTGCACAAGAAGCTGGGAGAGAGCATGGCCAGGGCAGCTAATCCAAACCAGCCAAAGGGATATTCCATGCCACAGGACATCATGCTCAGGGCATAAACAGGAAGAGTTGATGAGGAGAGGCAGACTGTTACTGAGGCATCAGTCAGCACGTGGTGAGCAACTGCATTATGCATCACTTCTCTTATCTTGGGTTTTATTGCTCTCTGTTACTCTTTTCATTACTATTTTATCTTATTATTATTTCCCTTTAGTTAATTAAACATTTCTCATTTCAGACCATAACTTTAACTTTTTTTTCCCAATTCTTCTTCCCCATCCCACTGGGAGCAGCAAGGAGTGAGTAAGCAGCCACGAGGTGAGGTGCTTAAGTTTCTGGCTAGAATTAAACCAGGACATCACTGCCTGTGTTTTGATTTGTCCTAAGAGCTATCACATTTGCATCATGCTGACATAAAAAGTAGCCTAGCACCTCATTTCAGAAGGGCTCAACAAGTTAAATGAAAGTCACCCACCACAGTAACACTACAAAAAAAGCTAAGTTCAATGTACCACCACTGAAGCAGCAGCAGCAATGCCTTAATTGCAACAAAACTACAGATGTATCTCTGGACCCTCATACCTTGTGCAGCTCATCATACACCAGCTGATGAGCAAACCTTGGGCAGGGCTCCTCTTCTTGAAGACTTTTACCTGGATTCTCTTTTGCTGCTTGGTCATTCTTGTAGACACAAGACCTGAAATACAAAGCAGTAAATAACCACCAGTGGTACATATGGAAAGGAGAAAAAGTTACTAGAAAGCTGTAATGTACACATGAAGGGAGGTTGTAGCCAGGGGGTTGCTCTCTTCTCCCAGGCAACCAGCAATAGAACAAGGAGACACAGTCTCAAGTTGTGCCAGGGGAAGTCTAGGCTGGATGTTAGGAGGAAGTTGTTGCCAGAGTGATTGGCATTGGAATGGGCTGCCCAGGGAGGTGGTGGAGTCACTGTCCCTGGAAGTGTTCAAGCAAAGCCTGTCTGAGGCACTTAGTGCCATGGTCCAGTTGATTGGCTAGGACTGGGTGCTAGGTTGGATTGGATGATCTTAGAGGTCTCTTCCAACCTGTTTGATTCTATGTCAATCTGAAGTGCTTGACATATTGCATCTCCGATTTTCTTACTTCTCTACAAATAGTCTTCTACTATCCCATTCCCATTCTCATCTCTACAACAAAACCCATCCAACAATCAGAGAAGGTCACCTTGGCTGATAAAGCCCTCAATCCACAGTCAATCAGGAAAGAATTTCTAGAAGACTTCTGTCATGAGCTTTGGAGATACCTTTCGATGTTGCATTACCTGCTAGCACAACTGTTAGCATAAATATATTTCCTTATGATGAATTCAAGTCTGTTTTGTTAGGGAAAGACCTCTAAGATCATCAAGTCCAACTATTAAACTGGTATGCCAGGTCACCACTAAACCACATCCTTAAGCA
Organism: Tricholaema leucomelas; assembly: GCA_013400475.1. NCBI lineage: Eukaryota > Metazoa > Chordata > Aves > Piciformes > Lybiidae > Tricholaema lacrymosa > Tricholaema leucomelas. The sequence goes on from WAAF01005682.1 coordinate 127,914, forward strand.
CCACATCTACACAACTTTCAAATACCTCCAGGGATGGAGATTCCACCGTTGCCCTGAGCAGCCTGTTCAGGGCTCTGACGACCTTTTTGGGGAAGACTTTTTTTCCTAATGTCCAATCTAAACCTCCCCTGGTGCAACTTGGGTTTTTTTCCCTTTTCTCCTGTCACATGCTACTTGGGAGAAGAGACCCACTCCCACCTTGCTATAATCTCTTTCAGATAGAATATCTCCCCTCAACCTCCTTCACTCCAGGCTAAACAACTCCCGTTCCCTTAGCTGCACTTCACAAGACTTGTCCTCTAGAACACCTTGGACACAGGAAAGCCACAGATGATAGCAAAGCTCATGTCAATCACTGGTTTCCAAGCAGACTGCAGCTGAAAATCCACTTCTGAAAACCAACACTCACACCTTTCACAGCAATTGGACTCACATGAGAAGAGACCTTTTAAACAGAAGTGCTGCCAGCTCTGGAAAGCGACAGTGGCAAGCAGTTACCAAATAATAGTGCAGGAAAGAGATGAGGAGATAGGTCCTCAGAATACTGGATCCAGCAGGTAGTTGAACTACCTCATGCAGCCTGGAAGGAACTGGTGGATCTAGTACAAAGACTTCTCTGTTACTGTTCATACAGCAGCCCAGTTTCCTCAGTTCCTAATAACCAATACCCTGTATGCTGCTATTAACTTCAATCTGACTGTATTTGCTGCACTGATGATGAATCTTGGCCTTGAACACTTCCTACAGGAAAAACTTTTTTGAATAGTTTACTTCCCCTCATCCTCTCCACCTGCCTCCAGTAAAGGAGTTCACGTGGTTTCTCTCCCTCACATGGTTTATTGCCACAGTGTCTCTAAAGACTATGGGACAAAAAGGTGACTCAAGGGAACTCAGTTGTCTTGAGCACTGCCATTCTATGGTTGTAGGAGGCTGCAGTCACCTGGGAGATTGGACAGTGTAGGACTGCCTTCTATAGCAAGTCAGTGTAAATGTTAGAAATAGCAACCCTTTCACTACTTACCAGCTGTTCCTCACAATGTCATAAATCCAGAAGGAATTCCTTACGTTCTCTTCCCGCTTCTCCTTGTCTTTACTGAGTCCTGACAAGACATGGATTTCGTTCAGCTCTGGATCAATGGTAGCCCTTTGAGTGAAACCTGTCATTGGAACTGACAGAAAAGAAAAAAGTTACACACTGAAAACAACAGAGGATAAAGGAAGGAATTCAAGCACCAGACAAACATCTCCCTCCTCCTGAAATTCAGCAAATCTTCTAATACCCATGTTACAAACATGGGATTTCACATAACCAACTCTTGAGTTTTATGGGATAAAGAGCCCCTTAAGTTTAACCTCACTACCTAATTTCCTCAGCCAAACATCTCCCCCCACCTGAAACTCAGCAGACCTTCTAATACCCATGTTTCGAACATGAGAGTTCACATAACCAACTCCTGAGTGCATAAAGAGCACCTTAAGGAAATGAGGAAACCAGGTAGTGAGGTTAAACTTCTTGTAAACTTTCACCTCATCATCATTCATATAAACCCAAAATTGGGGAATAAGTGATCCCAAGCTGATATTTTCATGACCTCTCATTATTTACCACAACTGAACACTGCAATGGCACATCCTAAAATAGGAGGCGTGCAGAAGTTGCCAAGTAAACAATTTCCTTCTTGTACACACCCTCCAAAGCAGGATGAGGAGGAGGAGGGGAAGAAACATCACTCAGAGGCTGACTCCTTCCCTGCTAAGGACAAGTCCTTACGCAAATTCACTTATTCCCTCCCTATTTGTGACTCTTGAAACACACAAATAACACTCTTAGAGCTGCTTTTTCCCTGTGAAAAGTACAGGCAGAGCTATCTGGGAGACTAACAGCTCAGAAACAAGGATTAAACTGTCTCAAGACAGAGATAGAAGATCTTTTTAGATACAACCAGCGTGACTTAATGATCTCATCTGCAAAAGGAAGCACCAATTCCAAAAAGCTCAATTGCAAAAGCTGGGAAAGCTCAAAAACAATCTCAAGATGAACTCAAGATTCTGTAGCTCACAACCTTGCATTGCTTCCTTTAGGACAAAGATATCAAGAAGTTTCTAACCAGTTGTGGTGCAATTACCAAGCTACTCTTCTGTCCCATCTTCAGCTTTAGAAATATGGCAAGATAGTGAGGATTCCAGCAGTTTTCATCATAATTCCCCGAAAAAAAGGTCAGCAAATTTGTTTGGCAGCCCTTTCTGTTTGTTGTATAATTCCCTGTTTCCTGTTTCCCTAGGCAACTATCCTTCCAACATGTATTTGTGAAGGGCACGTGAGCTTTGTTTACAGATCCTGTTTGTCTCATTTCTCTTTCTGGGTCAGTTTACAAAGGCTGGTAAAGGTTCTTGGTCTTCCTGCAAGATTTTTTGGCATGCAAAATTCTCAAAACTCTTGCATTTTGGAAATTCTTCCCCCTGCAATTAGCTGTAAACTACAGACACTGCCTAGAAAAGAAGCCTTATGCTAATAAACCATTTAATATTGCTGTTGCAGAACACACAAAATGGCATTTTCCAAGCCAAGTCTGTAACAGTTCTTGGTTTTCTCCTTCCCTCCTCTCATTAGGCTGAGGGAGCTGGGGTTGTTTAGCCTGGAAAAGAGGCGGCTCAGGGGTGACCTCATTGCTATCTACAACTACCTGAAGGGAGGCTGTAGCCAAGTAGGGGTCAGTCTCTTCTCCCAGGCAACCAGCCATAGAACAAGGAGACACAGTCTCAAGTTGTGGCAGGTGAGGTTCAGGCTGGATGTTAGGAGGAAGTTCTTGCCAGAGAGAGTGATTGGCATTGGAATGGCCTGTCCAGGGAAGTGGTGGAGTTGTCATCCCTGGAGGTGTTCAAAAAAAGCTTAGATGAGGCATTTAGTGCCATGGTCTAGTTGATTAGCTAGGGGTGGGTGCTAGGTTGGACTGGATGATCTTGGAGGTCTTTTCCAACCTGGTTGATGCTGTGATTGATTAGCTAGAAGCCAGGAAAGCAATAAACATCATATAAAATACTCTGAATAGTGTTTGATTTGCTACAATTTAAGTCCCTAGTGCAATGTTCAGCAAAGCTGCCAAAAAAAAAAAATCAAATGTTTCTTAAAAATATACTTAAAGAAATGCTTCATTTTAACGAAAACTTTAGCAGAATCTGAAACACATTCAGGAAATTCATAGAATCAGTCAAGATTGGAAGGGACCACAAGGATCATCTAGTTCCAACCCCCCTGCCATGGGCAAGGACATCCTACTCTAGACCAGGCTGCCCACAGCCTCAACCAGCCTGGCCTTAAATGCCTCCAGGGATGGGGCCTCAACCATCTCTCTGGGCAACTTACTCCAGGCTCTCACCACTCTCATGCTCAACAACTTCCTTCTCACGTCCACTCTGAATCTCCCTATCTCCAACTTTGCTCCATTCCCCCTAGAATTCATGAAATCACAGAATGGTCTGGGTTGGAAGGGACCTTCAAAGGTCATCTAGTCCAACTCCCTTGCACTGAAGAGGGACATCCACCGCTAGATCAGGTTGCCCAGAGCCTTGTGCAGTTGGATCTTGAACATCTCCAGAGATGGGGCCTCAACTCCCTCCCTGGGCAACCTGTTCCAGTGTTCCACTACTTTCATGGTAAAGAGCTTGTTCCTAACATCTACTCTAATTTCAAGTCACGGACTCTCATCCTATCACTACAGGCCTTTGTGAACAGTCCATCTCCAGCCTTCTTCTAGGTCCCCTTCGGGTACTGGAAAGCCACTCTTAGGTCTCCCTGGGGGTTGCTTTTCTCCAAGTCCTGTCAACATAATTCTTGCTTATGATTTCCTGGAAGAACAGGACGCAGATTCTCTGGAGCCCTCATCATCATACCTCTGCCTGTTTTGACCTCTGTTTTTGCCACAAAGTTTTGAAGGAAAAATTCATCTGTTTATGCAAATTGGTGGCAATACAGGAAAAAGAAAAAAGGAACAATGCTGGCACAGCAACAACTACATACCTTGTTTTAGCTGCAAACCACAAGGCAATCTTTAAAAGCGACTAATGAGTCCTATGAAAGTCACCCAATAAGGAAATTAAGAACAAAAAGGCAATTACAGACTAAATACCATTAATTTTTGGATAAATATCATGTAATATGTTTGCCTGCATAGTCAGAAACTAAACCATTGACCCAAAAGGATTAAATTCAAGGAGTATTTTGAGACGTTTTTGGCAGAAGAGCCATCTAACTTTCATCAGCAATGCTAATGGAGATGGAAAATGTCTTTGCAACCCTATCTGCTGCTTTGAACATTCAAGACCATGCTGGGTTTTCCAAAAAATAAAAGAGAGTCATACAAATCTTCAGAGCATTAGTACCTCAGGCTCATTGAAATGAAAATGATTACCACCATGAGGAAGGCAGTTGCTTTATTACCACTGATAAAGCCTGTGAAACCTGTCTGTAGAAATCCCATCCCTCTTCCTGAAATGTTGTTAAATAAATGAATTTTGTATCTAGTTTATGCTCCATTTCCTGAAGCTGAAGTTATTATTTAAATTGTGAAGGAGGGAAAAGCCAAAGTTCAGTCTCTGCTGGGTTTTTCGCATCTCGGTAGGAAGAATAGGATTTATCTACAGCAACTGCAAAGGAAAAGGCAAATCAAAAGTCAAGTAATTTCAGGTTTCCCTGAGTTGCAAATCAGTCTCTTCCTGAGATTTTTTTTGAAATACAGAATTAGGAAAAAAAAAATTAAAAATAATATTTAATAGGAGTTTAAGATGAAGAGCAACTTAAATTCTTTGAGTTTTTTTAGGTGGTTGAGGCCCCGTCCCTGGAGGTGTTTAAGGCCAGGCTGGATGAGGCTGTGGGCAGCCTGATCTAGGGTAAGGTGTCCGTGCCCATGGCAGGGGGGTTGGAACTGGATGCTCCTTGTGGTCCCTTCCAACCCTGACTGATTCTATGATTCTATTCTATGATTCCATGACTTATCTAAATATTATTTCTACAAAGTCTGATGGTTTGGGTGTTCCCTGCCCCTCCACACTTTGGAGAAATCACCCAGACTAGACTCAGCAGCTCTGGAAATTGAATGAATGAAGCTTTATATTTACAGCTCAGCACAATATACAAGCAGGTATTTACAATACTTACAGCTATAGACAGAAACACACAAGTTAAAAAGTAATACAGAAACGCAGCAGCCCTCCCAGAAATCAGAGTCCCCAGGAAGGGCTCTCAACAACCCTTCCACCTGCTCCCCACCCCTCTACCTTATCCCAGACTTTGCTTTATGCCTAAGGTGAGTCAGAGAGTCGGCCAGGGGGATCAGGAAGCAGAAGGATTAGTTAGCAAGTTAGGGAGAGACTTGCCTGCAGCCAAAGCCAGAGCCCAGAGAGGGACTCCCTTATCTTTATTTATGTTCATGCTCTTATACATCTCAGCAAGCCTATGAGTGAAGTAGACATCCCCATTGTTTCCTTTTCACAGCCTGTAATGTAATTCTTCTCACCAAAATATCCCAGCTAGGCTGAAACTAGCACACAAAGGTGTCTTAAGTAGTGCCTTAGGCTAGACAAAGTTGACATGCAGTCTTCCACAGAGGAAGGCTGAACTCAAAAGCTGGATGTAATATGATTAAGAAAGCCCCCCACAAAACACCACACATTTGGTCACCATAACCCTGAAAATGAACAGAAAATAAGGCAAGTAGACAGTAAGAGGAAGATGCCATGAATTTAAGCACAACAGAAACGTCAAAAGAGATGTTAGCTGAGGAAGTCTGATTTGTGACAGAGTGAAAGAGCTGCACAGAATCCTGGTGCCTGACAAACACTTCCACTAGAGGGTAAGAGAGCCTCACGGTCTGCATGGACAGCAGGCTCCCCGTGACTGTTGGATGCAGTTCAAATGATTGTGGTCAGTGTACGAGAGAGGGATATGGGCTGTAAACTTGTGAAAAATATTTGTGATGTTTAGCTGACAAAATATGCATTGAGAAGGACAGTTAATACTGCACAGGAGACCAAACTCAACCTGTGATGGGAAATCATTGCTTAGGACCTATTTTTTTTAATTCATTTTAAGACTGAAAAAGTCACAGACAACAAGTAGTGAGTGAGAATTAGACCTGATAATGTCAGTGCATTCCACAGCTGTTATTTGCAGTGTACTAGAATCAAGGGGTTCATAAAGTGGTAAGAATGGCACATGGAAGTTGCCTCCCTCTTCTGCTTCTTTGCAGAAACACAGGTATAAATCATCTTTGGAACAAATGCCCACTGATTTCACATCTTTCAGAGTGCCTCCCAGTCCCAGCAACCACCCAGATCAGCTGTGGGCAGCTCGAAAGGACAAAGCAGTAAGGGAGGACTCGGTTGTTTCGAACACGCACTGGCCTGTCGCTATGCAGTATTAACTTGGCTCCTGTGACAACACGTTACTGATTGAAGAGGGAAAGCTGTACAGAGAAATTACTAAACAATACAATCCCCAAACATCTCCAAAATTGCAAATGCTCTCCTGTGCCACTGCATTATTCCCCTCCCTACCCTGTAATCTCATTAACAAATCCAGCATAGAAGTAACTAACTGACAATGAAGAGGTCTGAAACCTCTTTCCAGAACTTAACGCTTTCATTTATTTTTTATGCAGCAAAGATGAAAAGCTCATGGCTTCAATGTTTGAAAACAATATTTTTATCCACACAGGCCTTGAGTTAGCAGCCAGTTACATAAACAAGTAGTAATGCCTCAGAAAGCTTTGGTAAGATGCTGTGTAACCCTGTACAATATAATTTCCATTTAAACGTAACACATGGGAAATGCTTTTCTACAGAAGTGATGCCTAATGTTGAAACAGATACTTTCCCACTACCCCAGTCCCTACTTGCAGGCATTTATTTAGTCATAGTGATCATTTCAGCAAGCTGAATATCTTTTGGCATGCATGTGCAAACAGCTACAGTTGTTTCAAGCTCAACGCTGGCTGCTGCCAGGCCTTAGTAAGAAAACAGCTTTTACGCAGAAGCGGGGTTTGCAAAGCAGTAAAAACGAGCTCACAGGCATGGCTCTCACAGGACTAGGCATAAGTTTGCAAATCAAATCTCATCTCTAGCTTTTGAAGGGATGCTAGAGCACGATTTAAAACATGCTCTGAAACACGACCCTGGCAAAACAATGATATGAAACTTGTAGGCGATGGACTACATCTGAAGATTTGTGAAGGACAACTGAGAAGCAAGTTCACTGACAGCCTTCTAGTGCCACACAAGTTACAAACCCCCTCAGAACACCTTCCTGCTAATCCCACTACAAGTGACTCACAAGTATCCTCCCTCCTTGTGATGCCTCGTGATTAATACAGGAGCAAGCTACATCATATGGACATTGTTGTTCACTAGAACTCAGCACCTCCCTGATGGATTAATTTAAGAAGAGCGGTAGGTCAGCAAATTACTCCATACTGCCACTTGCAATCCATATGGAACAGAAGCAGCACCTCCTCTGAACTCTTACAGAGCAAACCTTGATGAGTGATAGAGCGAGCGAGCAGGCCAGCTGTTGACACAGCAAGATAATGATTATCCTCTTGGATTTTTCATGATGAGACTGCATTTGGCAGTCAGCCAAGAAGCAGCTAAGGAGACCATTTGAACAGTTTAGTTGTCATGTTGAAAAAGCAACAATCCAATGTCCACTGCTCAACTCCCTCCCAAGCAACGTGAGATTTTGGCAAAAACAGGTCAGTTAGTAAATCTGAATGGAATTCTGCTCCAGTGCCATCTCTGCAAAACACCCTCAGGATTTAGTGGCTGCCTACTCTCCTCCTTGCCTTCACAGTCAGAAGAAAGCATTTTAAGACTGGTTCAGAGAAGCACCTAAAAAAGATCAGCATGTAAAGTCCCTCACAAAATGCTGTGCTTCCACAACAAGGGATACATGGCCACTGGCAAGGTGGACCTTAAACTGAAAGAGGGCAAAACAAGTAGGTGTCACAAACAAATGATCCAAATGGGATACTGAGACTGCTCTTCTCAGTTGGATTCTGTCCCTGGTGGCCTAGCAGGGCTATCTGTTTAGGTCAATGATTTTCTGAGTTTGTCTTGCTTTACATCAGGGTTTTCTGGCCTGGGCTGTGTCGTCTCTGTCCGTGGTACTTAGCCATGAAATCTGTCAGGTGCCCAGGAACAAGCACCTGCCCCATCAAGAGATGAAAGATCTTGACAATCATACTTGCAGTGTGCCCATACAAACTACTTCACCATTAAAAGCAGCCACAAAGACCACCTATGTCTTGTTCTCATCTGACTTTGGAAGTTACTCAATGCTAAGTAATATAAGATGATCTTGGTTCCCTTGCAGAAGGAAATCTTCTCTCTGACCAACAGCTCTGACACATCTTCTGAGTCAGGGCCAAAAAGGATTATCACAGGAACCTTGACCACAAGTGTTCCCATTAGCTCCTGTAGACCTGATACGACTGCTCATGATTAGTCATGGACTGCGTGCAAAGCAAGTCAGGCAAGCTGTCAGTGCAGCCCTCTGAAGACATCTGATACCAGTGGCCTCTCTAGACTATGTGTGTATGCTTCAGAGAGTGTGGCAAAGGCATGTTAGGTTTGGGGGTTGTTTTTCTGTTGTTTGTGGTTCTTTCAAAAGGAATTACAAGTAGATGACTGCTCTAAAAGTGTATGTTCATCAACATATACATTTCTGCCTCTCCTCCAACCACAAGCTCTATTAAACTGTATTGCAACTCCTTCAATTTGTACCACTACTGCCATTCCTCACATCAGACTCATTATCACAGTTTCATTCTCTTTTCCTTTGTCTCATTCATGAGGCACTTAGTGCCGTGGTCTAGTTGACTGGATAGGGCTGGGTGATAGGTTGGACTGGATGATCTTGGAGGTCTCTTCCAACCTGCTTGATTCTATTCTATTCTATTCTGTCCATTCCCTAGCTAACAAATTTCTTAACAGAAAGAGTTATCATGCAGCAGAAAGATAACCATCCCTTGTGGTTTATGATCACTGCAGTGATGCCAAAGGAAAAGCATCACGGATTTTGATGCCATGAGCTGGAGAAAGCACTCATGCTCAGTGGAAAAAGGCATATGGAAGACAAAAAGAGCTGCAAGGCTTACCCCATTTCAAAGTTGAGCAAGTCAGGAGACATTTTTAGCAGGAAAATCTGCATGCAAAGAGTCTTTTGGAAACTGTACCTTGATTGAACTTGTCCCAGGAATGAAAAAAACCCACATCTCAACTTGCTGAAATTAACTGCCTTTTACTCCAAAGAAAGAAGATCTAAGTGATCCTTACCAATATTCTCAAACATGTCACCTATACAAGGAACTGGTTCCAGTATCAACACAAAGGCATAGCTAAGAATAAAGAAAGACTATGCAGCAAAAATATAGAATCAAGTCCAGTCGTTACCCCAGCACTGCCAGGTCACCACTAAACCATGTCCCACAACACCACATTTACACATCTTTTTGATGTGTAGTGGGGATTCTTCCACTTACTTGGCCAGCCTGCTCCAGGGCTTCACAACATTTTTAGGGAAGAATTTTTTCTTAGTATCCAAGCTAAAGCTCACCTGGTGCAATTTCAGGCCATTTCCTCTTATTCTGTCACTTCTTTACCTGAGGGAAGAGATCAACGGCCACCTGGCTCCAATCTCATTTCAGGTAACTGTAGAGAGCCAGGTCTGCCCTCAGCCTTATCTCCAGACTGGCCAACCCCAGTTCTCTCACCCAGAAGGGGAGAGCAGCGAGCTCAAGACACCATTACTGTAGTTTCCTAGTACTGCAACAATTGCCTGTTACTGATAATCTTTTAACTACCCATTTTACTACTACTTAAAAATCTTCTCACCACACACATGGAAATTTTAAACAAGTGCACGATTAAGTTCTTTGAGAAAGGGTAAAAATCAAAATAGCTCAACTAAGAATAGAACTGAATGCCACATGTAAGCCAGGAACAAAATGTAATCATGGGACTTTATAGGAACATTTAGGTCAGGCATCCTCAACTTGACTCATCACATCGAGCAGCTTAAGACTTCACAGCGACCAGTCAGAGAATCACTTTGTTCATACAGATCAAAATGGTGTATCACTACCTAACAAGAACACGGTAAAGACTTGCATTTTTGGGTGAAAATAGTGCTGTCAGCATTTGCTGTCTGAATGTAACAAGCATTTTGTTCTCTTTCTGTTAAAATGCAAATAATCCTAGCATTTGCTTTCAAAAGCAAGGGAAACGTTCAAATCTGTTTACTTTCAGCACACAGGAGAACAGTAAACTGAAAGATCTACTCGTGAATTATTTCCAGTGAGTCATTTTCTTACAAAGTCTACTATTCACTACTTCAGGGCCTGTGGGAATGGGGAGGAGGGCTAAATATTAGTGTCTAATTTCCTTAACCCAACCTTGCCGATAAGGTACTTGCTGAGAAGCAAAGCTCTGCTTTCTGCAGCTGTAAGGCAAGCTGGAGATCTTTAAATGCGAAGTAGACTGAGGTGTCGTCTTCAAGCCACACTTTAAAGCTTCTGGCTGTAAAGAAATGTAGTTTTCAAAAAGCAAAATGGCAGAATGATAGCAAGTTCATGGAGGGGGGGGAGGAAATAAGACAAATTCAATTCTTTAAAAGCTCCAAGGACAACAAACAGTGCGTGGGTGTGTGTAGAACAGCATCAGGCAACATGCAGGCACCTTAATAAAGGAGACTGTCAACAAGACAGGCTGGTTCTTGGAAGCACTCAAGTAAATAAATGACTCCAGAGCATAAGAGCTTGGGTATTCTTCTTCCTCATTGGCATAATTAAATTAATGAGCAAACAGTAACTCATAACCATTAATAATTCACTTCAAAAGTTCCACAAAATTACCCAATAAAAATTAAGCCTGATCGAAATAAAAGAGAGCAGCCTCAATTCAAGATAAATCAGCTTCCCTGGGATTTTGGTAAGTGGAGGAAGAGAAAACAAGATTGGGACTAAATACACATAATGAGAAATATTCATAACTTCTGTCCTAGCAGTACAAGGTGCAACACAAATTCCAACAGCTGAGCTGCATGCTGAAAATCAGGGTGTTTGTAACAGGAACATCAAATGTTTCGACACGCAGAAATCCTGTTTGGAAATAAAGAACGTGGTCCTCTATGGGATTTGAGGAGAAAAGGTACAAAATCAGCTCTTTCTGGCTATGTTACAATGCCTCCTGGGTGTTTTAAAGGCTCTTGGTACACAGAACTATGTCCTGTTTATATAGCCCCAGTGGTATGAACCAACAGGGCTAAAGCTATGCTCCCTCCTCTGACATTTTTCGTCCCTCACTGATAATTTAGTACAAGAACAACAGGACAACCAGTCCCATCTTTCCAGTCACCTTCTGCCAAGCTAAACCTCTGTCCCTTTATCCCAGTTCTTCATCTCTGAGGTGTTGGAACGTGTCCAGAGAAGAGTGACAAAGCTGATGAAAGGCCTGGAACACAAATCCTTTGAGGAGAGGCTGAGGGAGCTGGGGGTGTTTAGCCTGGAAAAGAGGTGGCTCAGGGGTGACCTCATTGCTGTCTACAACTACCTGAAGGGAGGCTGTAGCCAGGTGGGGGTTGGTTTCTTCTGCCAACAGAAGGGCACACAGTCTCAAGTTGTGGTGGGGGAGGTCTAGGCTGGATGTTAGGAGGAAGTTCTTGCCAGAGAGAGTGATTTGAACTGGAATGGGCAGCTCAAGGAGGTGGTAGAGTTGCCATCCCTGGAGGTGTGCAAGGAAAGATTGGCTGAGGCACTTAATGCCATGGTCTGGTTTACTGGCTAGGGCTGGGTGCTAGGTTGGACTGGATGATGTTGGAGGTCTCTTCCAACCTGGTTGATTCTATGATTCTATCCTTCTTGCCTTTCTACTCTCAGACCAAGCAGATTATTTCTATTTTATGGCATCTTTCATTTGGTGAGCATTAGAAAAAAATAATATTTTTTTCAGTCTTTTTGGGTTTGTCTTTGCTGGAGTTTGAAAATATTGAAGATATTTTTAATTCTTATTTTGCTGATTTTTTTTTCTTTTCTCTTTTGAGATGCTATGTGGTTTCACACATCAATTATTTGTATTGTGCTGAAGATAGAGAGTGTCAGATGACAGGAAGGACAAAAGAGCTGGCATAAGTTTAACCTATATACTGTGGAGTTCACTTCGGTATGTAAGGCTTAGTTAAGTATGCTAACCTGATACTGAAGGACACCAAAGCTGGCCTTTTACCCACTTACCAAGTTGTACCAAACAAGAAGAATGTGATAGATGTAGTAATCTCTTACCCATCCCTGAATCTTTCTTAGTGCCATCTGAAATGATATCGACGTGATCACTGTCGACATCGTAACTGAAGAAGTCATTCAAATAAGTCTTCGATCTCTGGCCACCAAATACATAGAGGCAGCGATTTTTCTAGGGTGGAAAAAGAAACAAAAAGAAGCATGTCTTTACAAAGCTCAAGAAAGAATGTTGGCCAACTGTAACCACTAACAGAGACATTAATAAATCAAAGAATAACAGATATATTTTAGCCTGGAGAAAAGAAGGCTCAGGGGTGACCTCATTGCTGTCTACAACTAACTGAAGGGAGGCTTTAGCCAGGTGGGGGTCGGTCTCTTCTGCCAGGCAAGCAGCAACAGAACATGGGGACACAGTCTCAAGTTGTGCCAGGGCAGGTCTAGGCTGGATGTTAGGAGGAAGCTGTTGCCAGAGCGAGTGATTGGCATTGGAATGGGCTGCCCAGGGAGGTAGTGGGGTCGCTGTCCCTGGAGATGTTCAAGAAAAGCCTGGATGAGGCACTTAAAGCCATGGTCTAGTTGATTGGACAGGGCTGGGTGCTAGGTTCGACTGGATGATCTTGGAGGTCTCTTCCAACCTGGCTGATTTTATAATTCTATGATTCCTACCAAGTTTAAAATCATGCTGTAACTATCAGGTCTGTTGGGCCTTGAGAAGTCTTTTACTGTCATCTCCACAAAGATTCACAGGGAACAAAACTGTGCAGAACAGTGAATTCTTCTCAAACTCAATAAAAAAATGAAGAATTCTTGATTAGATTCCTGATCTTGGAATTTACAATTTCTCCATTACAATTTCTCAGACCAGAGAGTAGTCGAACACTGAAACTGGTTGCCCGCAGAGATGGTGAAGGCTTCATCCCTGGAGACATTCAAGATCAGGTTTGAGAGGGCTCCAAGCAACTCAATCTAGTTGAGGATGTTCCTGTAGGGGAACTAGGTGACCTCTAGAGGTCCCTTCCAATCAAGTGCATTCTATTGTTGCAAGAACTAAACCATTAAGGGCTCACAGCTTCTCCACTCCAAAAAAAAGCCTCTTTCAAATGCATTTTTAAAGACTTCTTTTTCAATTACAGGAAATTACATCTCAACACGAGAAAATACTTTTTTACTGTGAGTGACAGAGCACTGAAACAGGCTGCCCAGAGAGGTTGTAGAGTCTCCTTAACTAGAGATTTTCAAAACCTACCTGGACATGTTCCTGTGTGACCTGCCCTAAACATTTCTGCTTTAAGGTGGGGTTGGAGTCACTCTCTGGAGGCCCCTATCATTCTATGATTCCTGATCTATAGGAGACCACAAATCCAGACACCAGGGAGCTTCAGCTCGAGAATGACTGGGCAGATTTTAGATAGTTAGCTTGTCTGATCAAGCTGTTAACTTCAGAACATTAGAACAGCAATTCATTACTCAAATATTAAAGGATTAAAAGTTCATATGTCTAAAAATCCATCAGGTTGTACCTTCACTTCAAAACAATTAAGCAAACCAGAAACTTCTCTGCCCTGTTGAGACCTCATCTTGAATACTGTGTTCAGTTTTGGGCTTCCAAGTTTAAGAGGGACAAGGATCTGCTGCAGAGGGTCCAGCAGAGGGATACGAGGATGATGAGGGGACTGGAGTGCACTGCCTCATGAGGAGGGGCCGAGGGACCTGGGAATTCTTAGTCTGGAGAAAAGAAGATCAAGAGGAGACTTAATAAATGTTTATAAATATCTGAGGGCTGATTAGAAGTGGGGGGACAGGCTCTGCTCACTGCTCCCTGGGATAGGACAAGGAGCAATGGGTGTAAGTTGCAGCAAAAGAGGTTCTGCCTCAACACAAGGGGGAACTTCTTGGCTGTAAGGGTCACAGAGCACTGGAACAGGCTCCCCAGAGAGGCTGTGGGGTCTCCTTCTCTGGAGACTTTCAAGGCCTGTCTGCATGTGTTCCTCTGTGATCTGTGCTAGATTGTGTGGTACTCCTCTGGCAGGGGGTTGGACTCAATCTCCTTGGGTCCCTTCCAACCCCTAACATCCTGTGAGCCTGTGAAAAGATGAACTGTAGGAGAAACCATCCAGGTACCAGCACATTACTAAACTCAGAACAGGCAAATGGCAAGCAGTAAGCCAAGAATAACAGGTTTATTACTTCTTTGACATCTGCCAAGTGGAAAGCCCGTAAGAGGGAGATTATTTTTCTTGCTAATGGTTGAGAAAACAGCAGAGGACTCAAACTTCCATGACCTGTGTTTATAGAAACCTCTATTTGTACATTTACCACGGACACGTACTCAAAATATCCTCAGGTACCTGTGCAGGACACTGTGTGGCAATAGTTTTTTAACCAGATTTTAGACAGTCTTTCAAGACAAAACTAAAATTAAAAGCTTTGAAAGCATGGTATTCACTACAACAACTCAATCTCTCATTTCCAGAGAAACAAACTCAGCCAAATTGGTCATGTCTGAGGTTTTCTATCTGTACACACTTGAATAACATAATATTACTTGTAATTTTCTTCCCCAAGTCAGAATTTTATGTCACCAAAACTCTGCAAACTCAGAAGCTGCCATGTCAAATTCAGCACACGGCTGGCTCACCTTCAGATGGATCTCAACCAGGCTCTTTTCTGCCAAGCAACTTTGCAGCCTCTCTGTCGAGAAGCCTGTAGTGTTGCATGGGGTTGGTGTAACCCAAATGCAGGACCTGGCACCTGGCTTTGTCAAATCTCATGCAACTAACTTTGTTCCATCGATTCAGCCTAACTACATCTTTGTACAGAGCCTTTCTACCTTCAAGCAGATCAACACTCCCACCCGGTTTAAGTCTCATCTTCAAACTTAATGAGAGTGTCCTCAATTGCCTCAATCCAGATCACTGATGAAGATATTAAAGAGAACAGGCCCCAGTATACCCAGCCCTCGGGAATACCACTAGTGACCAGCTGCCAAATGGATTTATTTCCATTCACCATCACTCTTTGGGCTCAGCAATCCAGACAGTACTTAAGGCAGTAAACCTCCACCCATCCAAGCCATTAGCAGCTACTTGCTCCAGCAGGATGCTGTGAAAAAGTGTCAAAGGCTTTACTAAAGTCCAGATAAACAACATCTACAGTCATTGCCTCATTCACTAAGTGGGTCACCTTGTCCTTAAAGTCAGGCATCAGAAATCAAAGCATGATGTGGATACTTACAGAGTGGAACAACATACAGTGTCCTATTCGGGACTGGATATCCTCAGGCCCAGCATTGCAGGAATCCTCTCTCAAAAGTTTCCATGTCTGACACTGGCAGTCAAAAGCAAACAAGCCACTGAACTGCGGTTCGCTGGCTCTGCTGTCGTCAACGCTGCCGTTACAGGTCAGAATTCTGCCTCCAAAGGTGTAGATCATGTGTTTTTCAGAATCCATACACATCTGTGAGGATGACAGAAGCAATTTTAGGCCAAACAGTAACATTTGCTTCATCTTAAATCTTAAGTGCATTCATCTCTCCCAGGCAAGTGATATGTAGTCAGACAGGACTGTGCATATCTCGTGGACCTCTAATTACCATCTAAGAACATCTGTGTCTTCACGTTTGACAGGTATTAAGCTCAGAATACTAATTTAACATGCAAGTTTAATTTCAACTTACCACTTGAAGAAAAAAGAAGACTAAATGTACCCCCCCACCTAAAAAACTTGCCTCCAGATGCTGATTTCAAGGAAAAACCATTTTGAAATCTTTCACCAGGATTCATAGCCATTTCTGCCTCTAAGTTCATAAAGTATCATCATGCAAAATCATAGACAATATAGAATCAACCAGGTTGGAAGAGATCTCCAAGATCATCCAGTCCAACCTAGCACCCAGCTCTGGCCAGTCAACTAGGCCATGGCACTAAGTGCCTCATCCAGGCTTTGCTTCAACACCTCCAGGGATGGTGACTCCACCACCTCCCTGGGCAGCCCATTCCAATGCCAGTCACTCTCTCTGCCAACAACTTCCTCCTAACATCCAGCCCAGACCTCCCACGCCACAACTTGAGACTGTGTCCCCTTGTTCTGTTGCTGCTTGCCTGGCAGAAAAGACCAACCCCACCTGGCTGCAGCCTCCCTTCAAGTAGTTGTAGACAGCAATGAGGTCAGCCCTGAGCCTCCTCTTCTCCAGGCTAAACAAGCCCAGCTCCCTCAGCCTTTCCTCAAAGGCTTTGACAATGTCTGTTTGCTTCAGAACATGGTTTAATGGCCATGGTGGTCATAGTTTGAAGGTTGGACTCAATGATCTTAAAGGTCTCTTTTGACCAAAACAATTCTATGATTCCATGCAAGGGAAAATATCAAATTCTCAGTCAATTTATTGACCACTACTGAATCAACTCAAAAAAATCAGTCTGGGATTCCATTCCCAGCGTAACTTCAGTGCAATCCCCATTCCTTCAACATGAAACAGGGGCATAACCTGGCCAAGGAATTCTGATGAGGCTGCAGCAGGAATATGTTTATCCACCAAACCTGAATTCAGGTTATGGCATGCAAGAGATGCACTGCAGTACAAATCAGACAACTCCCTGAATCCAAGTGATGTTTTCAGACACAGCGCAAGGCAGAGGGTTACAAAACACCAGAAGGGGAGGAGGAAAAACAAACCAGACAAGATTACAGCAAGATACTGAGATGCTACTCAGCAAAGCCTACACAACACACTTCTATTGCAGCACATTTCTGGAGGTTAAACACAAACTGCTATCGCAGTAGGTACTGAGGGAAAGAAAAGCAGCAGCTGCAGATTGATAAAGAATTCAAGGAGGACATTCTTTCCCAAAAGACAGCAAGGGAAAAAGAAACTATTTCAGAAGCAGGCAAACAAGATACCCTGAGTAGCCCTGCCAGCTGACAATTTACTTTTGCCTTTCCTCCAACACCTGGGAGGTGGTATTTGATATTAACCGAAGGGAAAGAGCGACCGGCTTTTGTTCTGCAGACAACACGTATCTTTGCTTTTGGTGTCAGCAGAAACAGCAATTGTGCTGGCAAACAGCAGCTCTGGTTACAAAACAGCTAGCACCAGCCATAGCAGTCCTTGGGCTGCTTTAAAAATGAGTACTGATAAATGCTGCTTCTTGGCCATGCTTTATAAAAATCTAATAGGAACAAAGCACCTCTTTCAAATACACAAAAAACATTAAGCACACAACAATGTAAGTAAGAAGTCTGAATATGTGGCCAGGTGTGTGGCTTTTAAAAAGATTAGCAGCCACACCTCTAAGGTGTTTCAATCCCTACAAAGCAAACAACACTACAAATTTCAAGAGATAAGCAACTTTGAAAGCATCCTGATCCTGCTGGCCTCATTTCTGTAGCTTGCTTCTTCCAAACGTACTATACACAGCTTTGCAAGTTATTCCCCAGCGTCTTCTGAGTAGGTTGATCTGCAAACCCAGCTTGAGGAGACTGATTAAAACCAGATGAACTGTGCTTTGAGCTTTAATAAAACATGTCTTAAGAAATGAATTGGTTTGCAGAGGTTTTTATGACTCTTCTGACTTGATTTGATTAGAATACCAGTAGTCAGTGGCATTAATGAGCAATGCTGTCGGAATTTAACTGACTGCAAATCACAGCCTTCCTCCTCAGTGCTACTTTACGTTGCACAGCACCTCTGCGCTTCAGGAGGCTACAGTCAAAACCTAGCAGTGTGCTCAGGTGGCCAAAAAGACTGACAGCATCCTGACCTGGATCAGGAACAGTGTGACAAACAGGGCTAGAGAGGTGATTGTCTCTCTGCACTGGTGAGGCCGCACCTTCAACACCGCATTCAGTTTTGGGCCCCTCAAGGAAGGACGCTGAGTTGCCCAGGGAAGGGCACCAAAGCTCTTGAAGGGTCTAGGGAATGTGTGTTATGAGTACCATGTGAGGGAAATGGTTTTGTTTAGTCTGGATAAAAGGATGCTGAGGAGAGACCTCATTGCTCTTTAACGCCCTGAAAGGAGGTCACAGTGACCTGAGAGTCACTCTCTTCTCCCTACTATCAGATGATAGAATGAGAGGAGACAGCCTGAAGTTGCACCAGTGGAGGTTTACGTTGGATAACAGGAAAACCCTCTGCTGAAAGGGTGATCAGTCAATGGAATAGGTTGCTAAGGGAAGTGCTGGAATGACAGTCCCTGAAGCTGTTAAAGAAAAATGTACATGTTGCACTTCAGGACATGGTTTAACGGCCACAGTGGTATTAGGTTGATGGCTGGACTCAATCTTGGCAATCTTTTCCATCTGCAACAATTCTGTGATTCTATAACCACTAAAAGTTGGCATTAAAAGTATCAGTGTAGCTGACCTGATGATCAAACACCAGCTTTGGACCTCCATCTGCTGCGGTGTCTTCGCTCAGGAGCATCCACGTGTTCGTGTCAATGTCATAGCGATAAAAGTCACTTTTCAGAGACTTGCTGTTCCTCACGGAGGAATCCAGATAGCGTCCCAGAGTGTAGATCTGCCTCCGCTGAATGTCAATGCACATCTTGTGACAAGACCTGGCGCTAGGGCCACTCTGATCAAGA
The DNA here is from genome assembly GCA_013400475.1 of Tricholaema leucomelas. NCBI lineage: Eukaryota > Metazoa > Chordata > Aves > Piciformes > Lybiidae > Tricholaema lacrymosa > Tricholaema leucomelas. The sequence continues at coordinate 146,782 of WAAF01005682.1, forward strand.
AAATCACGAGAAAGAAAGAGAATTAGAGAGTAAGTAACGCTCCAGGTAGGTCACTGCACGCTAAGGGCAAGGAAATACTATTTGCAACTGGAAATTCTTTGAAAATTCAAGGCTTGTAATCCAATACAGGTGTAACATGTAAGTATCTACACAACAGGACATTCCAGAGCTTTCCTGTCCTTTAGAAAGCCACCACCAAAAACCTTAAGCCTTTTTAACAAACTTAGGACTTGAAACATTTTTGGTAAGGTTCCTTAGAAAACAGACCATCTCCTCCAGAAGTGATTCTCAGAGGCATGTGAAAGCTACTTGATCTTTTAAAATAACAGAAGTTGATGCACAAGGAGCAAATTAAGATGTCACAGCCTATAAATAACTACATAGGAAGAAGATTAAGAAGTGCTCTATTACAAGAGCCTCTGTTTTATTAATAGGTTGTTTTCTAACAGATCATAAGCAGGCACTCCCACAAGCAATCACATCCCATAATAGGTCTTTGAAGGTAACAAAATCAGTCCCTGTCCTTCACAAATAGATACAGCCAGTCCAGCTTCCAACAACAAGGAAGTTTCCCACGGTGAGCAAAAGTGCCATGAGTTATGAGCTCCAAGAGCAAAGCAAAGGGCTCTTGTCGAATTATTTTGTGTTTATGCATCTAGAAGTGTTAAAGCTAAATCACAGAGCAATTAATTCAACAGTGATGACAGCAGGCAGCATCATTTCTGGTTCCCAAATCTCATTTTGTGAGCCTTTATACACTCCTTTTGAAGCATGAATGATATTTCTCTACTCTGAATTACTAGGAATCAAGACATGCAAAGCTTTACTGCAAAAGTACCTCCTCTAGTGGGAGGTGTCCCTGCCTATGGGAGGGGGTTGGAGCTGGATGATCCTTGAGGTCCCTTCCAACCTAAACCATTCTATGATTCTATGATAAAATATCAAGACAGGAGAAAATGAACAAGCAAACAAACAAAAAAAACCAAGCATGCTGGTATCTATGCTTATAAATAAATTTTGGAGTTAATTTGTCCTTAGTTTGTCTAATTTTGATAAATTGAGGATACCAGAAGGCTGTCTAGCTAACTCTGAAAGACTGGAAACCAACATGAGAACACATAGTATTTCAAGTGACAAAACCAGGCAAGATGTACAGAAGACTGAAGTATCAAAGACCAAACAAAATCCCAACTATTAAAGGTTGTTGAAAACTAATTATTCAAGTAGGCCAAGATGTACAAACCATCATTAATTAGAAGACTTGGGAGTTAAAGGGAAGTAGTCATTGTCACACCAAATAATCAGCACAGCATTTGTTCCATGTGCTACTAAATACTGCTTTGTGGGGAAAAAAGTTATCTTCATAATTGTATCATTTTATGTAAAAAATTATTACAGAGCTTTAAATTAAATTCCTCACATGGAGAACTTCATCCAGTTCTGGAGCCCTTATTACAGGATGGAGGTGGAGATGCTGGAGCATGTCCAGAGAAGGGCCATGAGGATGCTTAGAGGGCTGCAGCACCTCTCCTATGAGGACAGATTGAGAGAGTTGGGGCTGTTCAGGGTGCAGAAGAGGAGGCTCTGAGGTGACCTTCTTGTAGCCTTCCAGTATCTGAAGGGGGACTACAAAAATGCTGGGGAGGGACTTTTTAGGACATCAGGGAGTGACAGGACTAGGGATAATGGAGCAAAGCTGGAGGTGGGGAGATTCAGAGTGGATGTGAGGAGGAAGTTGTTCAGCATGAGAGTGGTGAGAGCCTGGAATGCGTTGCCCAAGGACGTGGTTGAGGCCCCGTCCCTGGAGGTGGTTAAGGCCAGGTTGGATGAGGCTGTGGCCAGCCCAATCTAGGGTAGGGTGTCCCTGGGTATGGCAGGGGGATTGGAACTAGATGATCCTTGTGGTCCCTTCCAACCCTGACTGATTCTATGATTCTATGAAATTCTGCTGATGGAACACACCACTGAACTGGATAAAATATGAAAGGAAGCATTACATCTTTGTAGTTAAAAATACTTCACTACTTAGATTATAGATTCCAATTTCTTGATTAAACAACAGTTCCAGGGGAACTGTTTGCAGTCACTCCAACAGCAATGTGAAGAGGTGAGCTCAATTGTTCATATTTTGTAAATAGGAAGCATTATGCTGGCAGTGATTACAGCTTTGAGGATTAGTTACTTCATGGTAATTAAGATAATTTTCTTTACTGAAAAAAAACCAAACAACCACACTGCTTGAAGTGAAACATTAGCATAAAACCCTGAAATGCGGCAAAAAGTTCATTCATTGCCTTTGGTCACACAGAAGCAGCTGACAGAAGGCAGCAACATAATTTACCTTGTTCCTAGAAAACACAAACTCGTCTTCCAGAGGACACTGTTCCAAAGGCATGGGGTAGCTTCTTCATAAGAAATACATTGATCTCTATTCACAAAGGTTGTCCCTGATTCACATGGAAGTAACCCCAGCAGACAGTGTTCATCTCTAGTTACACAGCTAGGACACTTAAGGATCTGCCACTGTTCCCCCAGCAGACAGCATGTATTTGCCTTGGCACAGCTGCCTTGTAGAGAGAATGTTAAGATCTGCCTGTGCCTTTCAATGCTTCCCTCTTTGTCAGGTCACTGCAGTCTTTTCACTGGACTTACTGATCTAAGTATCTTTCCCCGCTGCCTAACCTCTGCGTGCTCCAGGGGCTGAAGTAAATCCTACTGAATTTGCTCAAACAACACCTTCAGCACTTTCAGGAACAATTTATCCATTTCCAAACCTGACTTATCTTGAAGAAAAGCTCCATCTTCAACTGAAATTGCTCTAAGTACAGATAGAGAGGGTGATGGAGAACTGGAAGAGGCAGCCCAGAGAGGCTGTGCAGTCCCCTTCTCTAGGAAGATTCCAAACCTGCCTGGACATTGCAATCCTGGGCAACCTGTTCTGGGTGACACTGCTTTAGCAAGAAGAACTGGACCAGATGATCTCCAGAGGTCCTTTCCAAACACTACCATTCAGTGATTCAGCAAATCTAAGACACTTAATATCTACAAGAACAGTTTCAAGTCATTGGCATCAACAGCACAGGTACTACATCAACTACTTCATACATTCTAATTCATACAACACTCTTAGGACTGTGTTTAATTGAGAGAATAATTCAGGACAAGTATCTTCTCTTGGATTATGTACTCATCATGTCTCACCCAGTAATAACTGCCTTTTAAAAGGGCTATGAAAGGTTTTATCATTTAATCTATACAAGCACAGAAACTTCATCAGCTCACATTCACTTATCTTCAAGTCCACCAACTCACAGAGCTATGAACATACTTCATAGTATGAAGTCTCTTGTAACAAAGAAAACTTCAGGCAACTCAATCTTTTCTGAGAGATAAATGGAGTTATTTCTGCATAACACTTAGAAGATCACGTGGAACTTGCCAGAAGTTTCCAATTTAATCTAGAAGTTTACCAATATGAGTAAGAGACTCCACTGAACAGTGGTACACATTGGTTTGACATTTGAGGCGGGAGAATGGTCTAAATCTGTGTTCACTTGAGAGCTATTCAATTTGACCATGGAACTCCTTGGAGTATATATACACTTCAAAGTGCACACAAAGTCCACTTACAAAGACAGATTTGGACAGACTGAAAAATTAATAAAACACTTCTAGGCACATGTGGTGAAGTGAATCACTTTGTGGGTGGCTGTGAACGTTCATCCAAAGATGCACAGTTCATGCAGTTACAACAGCAAGCCTGTTGTTCAAAGACCATGCTGCCACAACTCATCATGGAGAAAGTGACCCAGCAAACTACAATGGGAAAGAGGCTGTTCATTTCAGAAGTGTTCAAAGAACTTGACCTCTTATACGCAAGAAGTGACAAAAATCAACCACGACAGAAGTGACTCTATAGTTGAAGAGATCAAGCATGGCTAGAGAGCAGAAGAACAAGCTTTTGTCCCCTCCTGTCAGGAGGTAAGTTGGGAGGCAATCCACGAGTTCATGTCCCACCAACCAATATGAGTGGATGTAACTAGAGGTCTCCATACCCTTATTTGAATGTTGGACTTAGCCAAAAGAAACTTGAGCCAAAGAAACTTCAGATACTTCTTGTCCCTCTGAACATACTAACTGCTATTCCCAGAAATATTTGCAGAGGCCACAGAAATGCTGAGAGGGCTGGGACACCTCTCCTATGAAGAAAGGCTAGGAGAGTTAGGGTTGTTAAGCCTGGAGAAGAAAAGGCTCCAGGGAGACTTTATTGCAACCTTTCGGTACTTAACGGGGGCCTGTAAGAAAGACAGAAGCAATCTTTTTAGCAAGGCCTGTTGTGACAAGACGAGGGGCAACGATTTTACACTAAAGGGGGGAAGTTTAGACTAGACACAAGGAAGATACATTTTTTTTACACTGAGGGTGGTGAAACACTAGCACAGGTTGTGCAGAGAGGTGGCAGAAGCCCCATACCTGGAAAGATTCCAGGTCAGTTTGGACAGGGCTTTGAGCAACTTGATCTAGCAGGTGTCATCCCTGCTTACTGCAAGGAGGTTGAAGCAGATAACCTTTAAATGCTCCTTTCAACTCAAAGAGTTCTGTGATTCTATGACTCCAATAAAGACTAGTTTACCTGCACACTTAGTGATAACCACAAGAAAAGATCAAACAAGGTTATGTTGTCCTGAGCACAGCAGAAGGCAACTAAGAGTTGTGACCAGCTTCCATTTATCTGCTCCTGCAGTTATCTAAATTTACAACAAATCAATTAAGTGTATTTCTTTAAACCTAGCTCTGTTGACTGTCTTCCAAGCTGTTTGCACGTAGGATCTATGTTTTTGTAGAGAAAACTTCAAGAACTTATTAACTGATTTAGCAGAGGTCTTATTTCCCAAACAGAACACATCTTGGTTAAAATGGACTCTAAGTCACATGCAACAACAGTGCCCAAGCGATTTGAACAAACACCAGCTTTGGGGATTCTTTCCAATTCTCATCAGGAAGCTTCTGGCATGCACACTGCAGAAACCACACGTGAAAGAGGCTTGTGACTAGGCTAAGGTCTTATTCAGACAGCAAGCAATGTGTGACACTGCTTTGGCCAGTCCAGTCCCTCCACTGATGCCAAGGCTGCGATGGCAATAGCAGAGCATTAGCATATCACATTTCTAACCTACAGGACACCAAAACAATACACAGATTACTGAGCATGGGCACTGTTCGGTTTCTGTGGAACTCAAAAGCACCCACACGGAGCTAAGGCTAACCTGAACAAAATGGCACTGTGCCACCCAGCACCACCGTGCAATTAGCACAGCACAATAACAGCTAAGGCAGATTAAGCAGTGTGCGCCACGGCCCCGTTTTAAAGCCATACAAAATGCCAAGCTTCTGCGCTCAACTCTGACAGCCTTCCTCAAACAAGTCGGTCTCAATGTAACTCCTCTTGTCTCTAAATCAGAGATAAACAGCCTGATGAGATGGCACAAGGAGGGAGACAGCACCTACACTTGGGAGTGCCTAAGACAGGCTTTTCAATCCTTTAAGCAGCGAGGAGCAACCAGGGCCAAACAGGATTTTTTTGGTGTCGTCAGTGCTACACGAGATTCAATTGTGCAACGCCAAGTGAATACACAGTATACTTTATGAAAAGCCTTCTCAACATACTAAGCCACTTTATAAAATCTAATTAGAGCTTTCTTCATTTAACTTGCAAATGCTGAAAGCAATTATCCCACTTAAGGACTAACTTACAAAACGTTTTCAAAAAGCAACACAACGGCGCTGAGAGACAACACAGCCTCCTTCGAATCATTGATTTGTTCCTATACAGCAGAGAAAGGATTGAGACTCAAACTCCTCAGGGTAGGGTCTGCTCAAGGAACTATTTATGCCAGAATCAGCATGCATCATCTTAGCAACAGCATCCTGGCATGTTCTGCTAAGGCACAAACATGATAGCTTTCGTTTTTAAATAAATGTCCTAAGAACCCACTTTAATCTGAACAGGACAGTGGGAGGTCCCCATCCCACCATCCAAAAATAAAACTGGGGGAGTTGGGGAGCTCGGTTTCTTTTGGTTATCACCACCTTTTGTAAATAAAGGGTTTTCAGTTGCAAGAAAATCTGTTTTATTCAGTCTGATCCAGATGAAAAACCTCAGGAGCGAGGCTGGACTCTGTTCAAGAGTCAGGGAAATAAAAACAAAGAACAGCTGACTAATTCTCCCTTCTCGGTGCTGTAAAAGACTGAATGGAATGTGAACACTGCCTTCAGTGTAAAGTTCAAAAATAAGCGTCATGAGGTAAATGCTCTTGTCCTAAAGCAAACTAGGACGAGGACATAAAAAGACACAAACAACCTACTTTGTTTTCAGTTCTGAGAGCAGGCTGTCATGCAACAAATAGTCCCTCCTGCCTACACACCACTGCAGAGATTAATTGCTCTCATTTCCCAGTTCCAGAGTATAATTCGTTTCCTTCTTCACCCCACCCCCTATCAGTACAAAAAAAATGGCAAAGCTGTCCACAATCTTGAAAACGAAAGGAAATGCATATTTTTCCTGGCATTTGTCCAAGTCTGTATGCTTTTTAAGATCAGAGCTTGGTAGTGCTTTATCAATGCTAGTCTTAGAATCATAGAATCAAACAGGTTGGAAGAGACCTCCAACATCATCCAGTCCAACCTAGCAACCAGCCCTATTCAATCAACTAAACCTCACTAAGTGCCTCATCCAGGCTTTTCTTGAACACCTCCAGGGACGGTGACTCCACCACCTCCCTGGGCAGCCCATTCCAATGCCAATCACTCTCTCTGCCAACAACTTTCTCCTAACATCCAGCCTAGACCTCCCCTGGCACAACTTGAGACTGTGTCCCCTTGTTTTGTTGCTGGTTGCCTGGCAGAAGAGACCAACCCCCACCCGGCTACAGCCTCCGTTCAGATAGCTGGGAACACCAGTGAGGCCACCCTTGAGCCTCCTGATTTTTCCTGAGATTTCTTCAGCTAATGTGTACTCCCAGAATGTTTGATCTAAGCAGTAGGTCCACATGATGTTGTGACTGAATGAGAAATAATGGATCAAAGCTTGAGGATGGGAGATTTAGACTGGATATAAGAAAGCAACTATTCACAGTGAGGGTGGCAAGACATTGGATCAGGTTACCCAGGGAGGTCATGGATGGCCCCTCCTTGGAAGCGTTCAAGGTCAGGTTGGATGAGGCCTTTAGCAATCTGGTTTAGTAGAGAGTCTCCCCGTCCATGGCACAGGGGTTGGAACTCTATGAACTTTACGGAGCCTTCCAACCCAAACCATTCTATCACTCTGTTTTGCTTTACTCTAGATTAGTACTAAATTCAGTGAAACAACTACAGCAATACATACAGTAGAAGACTTCCATCCCACATGAAGTGCTCACAAAAGGTATCTGAAGTTTCTCACAGCCTAGGAGTGCCAGAAACTTTATGAAATAATTGAATCTATTGAGTTTTATGGTACCAGAGAACATCTGCATTGCCTATCAGCCCAAAGCAAAGTGAGCAGGAGCTGATTCATCACTTTCAGTGGCCATACGATCATCAACCACATGCTAGGAGCATTAAGTCACAAGAGGAAGCAGATTTCTGCATGTTCAATCACGTAAGAGCATCACAACAGTGCTCATGGACCAAAGCATTCCATCACAGGCATGTAGCTCAGGCTGTGCCTGTCTATGGGGATCACTTCAGTGAACAAGACCCCTTCATAAATACCATACTCCAGTTACTTTTTCCTACTGTGTAGGATAGCATCTGATGCCCATGACTCAAAAGCTCTAGCGTTAAGACTTCAAAAACTTTCAATACCATGGGGTAGAGGCAGTGAAGGATTAAAATGGGATCTCAAATGTTTCTAGGAGTACCAGTTAGGAGCCCAGGTCCAAAAAAACCCCCACTGTCTGGATGCTGAATGTATGTTCTGTTTGCTTAATAGGTAAAAGCTTAAAGCAGCACATGAAGCTACCAGCTACACTGGGTCCGCAGCCACACATTGCCATTCTAAGATATTCCTGCTGTTACTTATGAAAGGTAATGGATATTCCAACTTACTTCAAGGGCTGCTGTGCCAGCTATAAATATTCTTTGAGAGTATTCCCAAATAATTACTTTGGGAAGCCTATTAAATAGATGGGAACCTGTCTGAATCCCACAGTTCAGAACTCCTCCGCACCACTACTGGAAAGCCACAGTTTTTCACACACACCATTTGATGACAAATGTCAGGTTCAGGTATCAACATGTTTCTGGAAAATATTTGCAAATAATTAACTATTAATAAATCTAGCCATAGCTAAGGCAAGGAAGATCTTCAGTCAGGCAGTTGACAGGGTCTCAGAGCTATGGCTAATCTGCTTACAAATGCTTTCCTATAGCAGTACAACTAAACAGACTCAGTTGCCAAGTCCTTTCTGGGCATCTGACTCAGACATGATGAAGCAGATTAAAGTCAGGGGCAGCATTCAGCACTCCAAAGGTGGTAAAACTACAAAACTGAATATGATTAAGCTTTCCCTCCCCTTCCTAGAAGCCTGCACACATTTGGAATAGTCCCAGTTTCTCACTGTTGATACGTAAGGGTCTGAAGCTGAGCTTTCCACAAAGGGACTCTGCCTGCTCAGACCAGAAGTGAAAAACCTAAGTGCCCCTGTGTTCTATTTTTGAAAGACTGTTCAATGAGCTCAAATGATTAAGACCAGAGATCATAAAACACGATTTGGACTTGATCTTAAAGGCCTTCTACAACCAAAATGATTCCATGATAACTGGACTGGATTTAATAACCCACGAGGGGCCCATCCCTTCCAGTCCTAAACAGGACCTTACTCAGACTGTTTGCTCAACCCTGCAGGTTCAGCACAGCACAAACGAGAAGCAGAGGTTCAGTGAAGTGCATGACCATTGCTATGAAAGTGAACAGATGCTTAATGCTCAACTCCCACCAGATTACCTGTTAAAAAATTAGTCTCCCAGCAGCTCTGCTGCTTGCAGAAATAACTAATTCCAGAGTATTTTCATATAGCAATGAACCAGAACACATCTAATGGCTTCTGAGGAACCCTGAGTAACGCACCTCTACAGAAATAAAGTGTCAGAGGATATGTCTTGCAAGCTTTCCAAAGCACCAATATTCTGCTCTGGATAGCTATGTTGCACGAGTTTATGTACAGAGCAGAAACAACTTTGGCAGCTGATGCCTGCGCTACTGCCAGTGCAGGGAGCCACATGTCTGGGTCATTTCTGAGCTATGAGCTCTCACACCAAGGTATCACCAAGGCCTTCCAGCTACACATAACACCACAGATCTTATGTGGCAGCAAACCAAGGCATCTGATGACCAAGAGAATTTCTAGGCAAGCAAGTGGAATAGTGGAAAGGGGGGAGAAAAACTCCAACAGCTTTAAGCACGCAACAGTGTGAAACAATTACTTTTATTTATGAGAAGCAGGTTACAGGAACACATATGAAGGTCTCATCTAAGCTTTAGTTTACAGATGAAAATAAGTCATCCAGACTACATGACTCAGCTTAAAATACAAACACTAGAAGCACTGAAGTATTACCCTAGTGCATGCAACCCTGCAGGGAAAGGACATCAATACAGCACAACTGTGAACAAAAGGCATAATTTATCAGAGGATAGTTTAGGTTGGAAAAGACCTTTAAAATCATTAAATCTAACACTGCCAAGTTGTACAGAGCAAAATGGTCTCCTCTCAGCCTCCTTTTCTCCAAGCTAAACAAACCCAGCTCCCCTCAGCCACTGCTCAGCAGGCTCCTCCAGACCCCTCATTAGATTTACTGCCATTCTCTAGACACACTCCAGGAACTCAATATCCTTCTTGGAGTGAGGGGCCCAAAACTAAACACAGAACTCAAAGTGCAATCTCACCAGTACCAAGTGCAGGGGTGATAACCACTTCTCCAGTCCTGCATGCCCTGATGTTCCTGATGTAGGCCAGGAAGCTGTTGGCCTTCTTGGCCACCTGGGCACATGTTGGCTCATGTACAACCAGCTGTTGATCAACATCCCCAAGCCTTTCTCTGCTGGGCACCTTTCCACCCACTCTGCTCCAAGCCTGTAGCATTGCATCAGGTTGATGTCACCCAAGTGCAAGACCCAGCAATTAGCCTTGTTGAACCCATCAATGCAGCCTACCCAAGTCCCTCTGTAGTCTTCCTACCACCAAGATCAACACTCACAGTGACGAAATGCGAATAAAATCATCACTTCTTAAATTCTAAGAAGTAAGATGTTGCTTTGCTCCACATCAACTCCTCAGCTCTGCTTTGAGTAACACTGATGAAACACAACAGACAACCCACCACAGAAAGAGAACTTTCACCAGCTCCGAGATGGGCCCTGAGGACAACATCCCTCATGTGCTGAATTTAACTAACCCCATTAACAATTGCAGGATGTTGAATGAGGTCATTCTTGCATGCATCCTAAGTTCACGCTGTCCTCTCATTACCAGTAACAATGGCTAGTGAAGGTCCAGCCAAGAGAGATTTTTCCATAGATGAAAACTATTCAGCTCAGTAACAGTCACACTAACAGACCAACAGGCTGATAAAAATAAAAGTTAACTAGTCAGCTATGGAGTGTTTAGCCACAAAGATGAGGATGCAGCAAGCCCAGAAGTTTCAATGTTTTTGTAAATTAATTGTCCTTGAAAAGCTGGTGATAGATAGATGTGGAATTAGAAGTCTAAAGATTCTGACAGCTACAGGCTCTCGGGTGTTTGAGAAAGTGAAGACAGTCTTAAAGAGATGACAAAAGAGTAGTTTGTACCCAGACGTGTTAGAAAGTCAGAGAAGCCACTGTATGTTTTTCCCCCTCAGGCTAACCCATGAGGTTGCTTTCTTGAGGACAGAGAGACTAAGCAGAACTTAACACAGCCTTCCTCTGTGAGCTACTACAGCAGTATTGCAAGAGAAATACACACACACTTAAGTATATATGTGCACCTATATAAACCAGAACTGGCTGATCCAGCAGCAGGCTGTGCAGCCATCCAGAGAGACCCGGACAGACTGGAGAGCTGGGCACAGAGGAACCAGATGAGGTTCACCAAGGACAAGTGCAGAGTCCTGCATCTGGGGAGGAATCACAAACTGCACCAGTACAGGCTGGGAGGTCGTCTGCTGGAGTGCTGGTGGAGAACAAGTTAACCATGGCACAGCAATGTGCCCTTGTGGCCAAGAAGGCCAATGAGATCCTGGGGTGTATTAGGAGGAGTGTGTCCAGCAGATGAAGGGAGGTTCTCCTCCCCCTCTACTCTGCCCTGCTGAGACGTCAGCTTGAATACCATGTTCAGTTTTGGACTCCCCAGTTTAAGAGGGACAGAGATCTGCTGGAGAGGGTCCAGCAGAGGGCTAGAAGGATGATTAGGGGACTGGGAGGCACTGCCTTATGAGGAGAGGCTGAGGGACCTGGGGCTGTTTAGTCTGGAGAAGAGAAGACTTAGAGGGGATTTAATAAATGTTTATTAACATCTGATGGCTGGGCAGGAGCAGGGGAACAGAGAGAGTGATTTGCCATTGGAATGGGCTGCCCAGGGAGGTGGTGGAGTCGCCATTCCTGGAGGTGTTCAAGAAAAACCTATATGAGGCACTTAGTGCCATGGTCTAGTTGATTGTTTAGGGCTGGGTGATAGGTTGGACTGGATGATCTTGGAGGGTCCTGAGTTCTAGTATCAATAAAATCTCTGTCATATACATGCAAAAAAATTCATGGACTAAGTCCTATTAAACTCCTTCAGGGCTGAGAACTCAACACACCAATGCACTACTCTGCCAGTTGGTGCTCTGAAGACACTCCACAAACTCTAAGCCCTAATTGCCTTCAAAACCTGGTGGCAGAAATAAAGTGCACAAAACCTGACTCCCGTTTTCAAGCACGTCACCATCGAGACAATTCCGCTAAGCTTTTGTCTATGCTAAATACTTGAGAATGCTTCCCCTCTGTTACCATGTTGGGATAACTGAGATTGCTTTAGGGATTTCTGTATTTGTACAGCTTGAGGGGTGTTAATGTAGCACAAGTCTTTCCTAGTCTAGCTGAAATAAGAGACTACTCTACTCCCAAGGCAAAGCTGAATGGTGTGTGAAGCTACTTTCACCTTTCCAGCAAGAGAAGCAGCAGCCTCTCCTCCCACCTTCTACTCCCTCGTATCTCCTACTTCCTTAAAATCCTTCCCCCCCCCATCTATTCACTGCAAAATGTAGGGTTCCAGGAGTCCCAGCTGGCTCTTGTCTTACAGGTGCATTTATCAAGGTGCTGGGGCAGGTCCAGAGAAAGGCAAAGATAGTAAAAGGTCTAGAGAACAGGTCTTGTGAGGAGCAGCCAAGGAAACAGGGCTTATTCAGCCCAGAGAAAAGAAGGCTGAGGGGAGACTTATTTGCTCTAGAAAACTGCCTAAAAGGAGGTTGTAGAGAAGTGGGGGCTGGTCTTTTCCCCCCCAAGTAACAAGTGACAGTATGAAAGGAAACAGCCTCAAGTTGCACCAGGGGAGGTTTAGGTTGGACATCAGAAAAAAGTTCTACCCCAGAAGTTGTGAACCCCTGGAACCGGTCGCCCAGGGAAGTGGTGGAGTCATCATCTCTGGAGCAAGATAAAAGCCACACAGATGTGGTGCTGAGGGACAACTCGAGGTTGGGTTAATGGTTGGACTCGACGATCTTCAAGGGCTTTTTTTCAGTTTAAATGACTATGATTCTATCTGTGCTAAGACCTAAAAGGATATAAATCAGTATGCTTCCTACCAATACCCATGGCTTCACTAAATCCTTACCTCTAAATTCTCTAATACTTTAAGCAGATGAGTAATGTCTCATCTTCACCGAGATGCATTCCAAACCACCCTTCCATGTCTCTCTGTACTGCCTCATCTGCAATTTACAGGACACTGGATGATGCAATAGTTTCCTAACAAACCCATTTAAGTTAAATAAAGCTCCATTCCAGCTCAGATCACAGATCAGAGCAGTAAACTCATCATAAGCTGAAGGTGAAGTGGTGATTTTTATTGGAATATAAACATCACAAAGCAGCTCTGTATGTTGTGTTACTTCAAGGTGTGAAAGTATTTTACAGGCAGCATCCTCTGTAACTGAAGGCTCTTAGGACAGTTTGGAAACCCACATGGATTCCAAAGACTGGCACAGGCAAGTTCTAGGAAAGCCAACATTCTGTAGCCTTCAGGACATCACGGACGAGGCACTTACTTAAGCTTCTCCTTCTTATTCTGACTGTCATTGCTAAGCTTGTGGAGGAAAAGGTTTATTGTGAGTGGTCAGCATGAAGTCACCAAGAGGAAATCATGCTTTACCAATTTGATAGCCTTCTATGACACACTGACTGGATGGGTAAATAAGGAAAGGGCAGTGCATGTTGCCTACCTCAATTTCAGCAAGACTTTGGCACTGTCTCCGACAATATCCTGAAAGTGAAACTTACAAAGTGTGGGTTAGATGAGTATACAGTGAGGTGGACTCAAAACAGGCTGAATAACAGAGGTCAGACAGTTATGATCAGTAGCATAGAGTCTAGCTAGAGTTCTCCAGGGGTCAGTACTGGATCCAGCCTTCTTCAATACATTGATGCCCCACAATCTCCTTCCAGGTCTTCACAACCTGGAATAACAGATAGAGTGTAACCTCTGGGGAGGAATAACAGCAGGCACAAGAACAGGTTAGAGGTCGCCCTGCTGGAAAGCAGCTCCATGGAGCAAGACCTTGAAGTCCTAGTGGACAGCAAGTTCTCCATGGGACAGCAATGTGCCCTTGTGCCCAAGAAGGCCAACGGTATCCTGACGTGCATCAAGAAAAGTGTGCACAGCAGGTCTAGGGAGGTTCTTCTTGCCATCTACTCTGCCCTGGTGAGTCCACACCTGGAATACTGTCTAGTTTTGGGCTCCCCAATTCAAGATAGACAGAGATAGTCCGACAGAGAGCCATGAGGATGATGAGGGGACTTGAGCATCTCTGCTACCAAGACAGACAGTGATCTGGGACTGTTCAGTCTGGAGAAGACTGAGAGGGGATTTGATCAACATCTATTAATACCGGAGGGGTGGGCGTCAAGTGGATGGGGCCAATCTCTTTTTGGTGGTCCAGAGCAATAAGCCAAAGAGCAACAGCTACAAACTTGAACTTAGGTGGCTTCAGCTCAACATGAGGAGAAACTTCTCTACAGTGAGAGCAATGGAACACTGGAACAGGCTGCCCAGACAGGTTGTGGAGTCTCTTTCTCTGGAGGCTTTCAAAACCTACCTGGATGTATTCCTGTGCAAACTACCCTTGGTGATCCTGCTTCAGCAGAGAGGTTGGACTTGATCTCTGGAGGTCCCTTCCAACCTCTAAAATTCTGTGATTCTCAGCAAGTTTGCTGATGATACAAAACTGGGAGGAGCAGCTGACATAGAGGAACTTGGGACAGGCCTGACAACTGGGTGGAGAGGAAGCCAATGAAGTTCACCAAGAGCAAGTGCAGGGTCCTGCACCTGGGGATGCATAATCCTATTCCTAACCACACAGATCTGCATAGAAGGACCTGGGAATGCTGGTAGCCAAGTTTACCATGAGCCAGCAGTGTGCCCTCATGACCAAGAAAGCTAAAGAGCACAGACAACGTGTTGAGGAAGGTTCTATTTCTCCTCTGCTCTGGTTCGGAGAGGCAACATTGAGGGTACTGTGTCCATTGCTGGGCTCCCCAGTTCAAGAGGGACAGGAAAGAAAACTGGAGAGAGTCCAGCAGAGGGCTATGAAGGTGCTGAGGTGATTGGAGCAACTCTGTGACAGGGAAAGATTGAGAGACTTCAGGCTCTTTAGCCTGCAGAAGACTGAGAAGGAATCTTATTGATCAGCATTGACATCTAAAAGGTAGGGATGAAGAGGATGGGGCCAGACTCTTTCAGTGGTGCCCATCAATAGCACAAGTAGCAACTGGCACAAACTGGAACACAGGAAGGTCCACCTGAACATAAGTAGAAGTTTCTTTCCTGTGAGAGTGACAGAGCACTGGAGCAGACTGCCCAGAGAGGCTGTGGAGTCCACTTCTCTGAAGAGATACAAAACCTACCTAGACCCAGTACTGTGCAACCTGCTCTGGGTGACTGCTTTGACAGAAGGGTTGGACTAGATCATCTCCACAAATCCTTTCTGACCCCTACCATGTTGTGACTCTGTGATTCTCCGAGACTGACTTCAATGCCAAGGGAGCTATACACAGTTGAACAGCTGGTGTCAGGAATAACTGAAGTCAGGCTGGTTTTCTCTGCTTTATCCTGCTGGAAGCAAGACTACAGGCAGCAAAGGATGGATCTGAGTAACTTAAGACCCAGAGCTCTTTCAAAATATGGGTGATCTTTCCTTTCAAAAAATGTCAGAGTTAAAATATTCTAGCCAGTGCTCTCTCTCCAAAATGCTGGAGAGAAACCTTTAGATACACCTTTAAAACTCCTCCAGTGATTTCCACATAGGCAACCTAAACCAAAAAGACCCTGCTAAGGGAGATTTTTCAAGTAAACTCCTCAAAAATAGGTCTTCAGTTTCTACAAGTTGACTTTTAGTTTATGATACCCCATGTGTTTAAGCTCTCTCCTCAAGTCTTCTTTATTTATTTAGGGCTTTTTAAAGCTATTATGCTACTAAGCAGAGAGGAAAATAAAATGTTAGCCTGTAATACTAGGAAGAAATTCTTTACAGTGAGGGTGGTGAAACACTAGAACAGGTTGCTCAAGGAGGCTGTGGATGCCCCCTTTTTGGTGGTGTTTAAGGTCAGGTTGGACAAAACTTTGAACAATATGGAGGGTGTTTGGAACTAGCTGATCCTTAAGGTCCTTTCCAATCCAAACCATTCTGTGACTCTGTGATATTTAGGATGAGCCTTGAACATTTTTCTTCAGCTCAATTCAGCATCTGCCTTCTTTGTTCCTACTTTTGTAGGCATTTACACTACTTAGGGAATTGGCTCAGAGGTGCATCTGCAGTATCCAAGTTTCTATTGCAGGCTTTTTGGGACAGCTGCTCTCTCCCTATGTGCTTTTGTGGCACCAGGCATCTTGTACAACTGAGCATCTGTACAACTGGAACTACTCTGAAGTAGGCCATGGCAGATTCAGTATATTAGATTTCAAGTCCATAAACATGACAGTACTGGAAACAAAACACTCACAAGTCAAAGTTTCTTCCAAACTATATCACCATCTGTGGGAAGCAGTCAATATTTGAGACTAGCTCAGCTTCCACACTTAAAAAACAGCACAGGGTAAAAAAGCTTTCCACGGATAGGCTTACACATTACTGCATCATACCCCAAAAGAACCCAAATCAGTCACAGGTGTCACCAATGCTTACAAATGCCTGAAAAGCTTGTATGATAACAGCTGAGACTGGAAGCTTTGGGCAAATTCACCTCTATCAACAAACGTCAAAGCATGCAGACACCATAGAGAATGTAAGTGGAAATGCAGGAGCAGATGACATTCATCCTGGCTCTCACTATTATGACATCTTCCTATACTTGTCAGCTTTTATGTCTGGAACCCTGGAGAGCACTCGGTGTTAGCAGCAAACTGTCACCTCATAGGACACCCATTTTCTAGATCTTTTTGAACCCACTGAACAGTTGGCACTTGTTGGCCTTCATTTTGCTTTGTTCTGACAAACAATTTATCTTCTCAACCAGCTAACTTGTGACAAGATCTCGACTGCTCCCTTTGGCAGGAATCACTTGAGAAGTTTGACAATGTCACCTAAACCTAACCCATTGTCACATCCTTCACAGAACTGATTTGCAAGTCAGAATGAGGAGGACTCCACACATCATATTTACAAACAGGCACCACAGAAGCTATCTATCTGTGCAGTAACACAGATAGATAGAAGGGAGTCTCTTTTCACATCTCTGGGATGATTTGAGGACTGGAGCACCTCTCTTACAAAGAAAAACTGGAAGACCTGGAGCTGTTTAGCCTGGAGAAAACTAAGATGTAATCTTATCATAGAATCATAGAATGGTTTAGGTTGGAAGAGACCTCAAGAATCATCCAGCTCCAACCCCCTGCCATAGGCAGGGACACCTCCCACTAGAGCAGGTTGCTCAAGGCCTCATCCAGCCTGGCCTTAAACGCCTCCAGGGAGGAAGCATCCACAACCTCCCCGGGCAATCAATGCTTATTGATATCTGAAGGGCAGGCATCCACAGGATGGGGCCAAACTCTTTTCAGTGGTGCCCAGCAACAGAACAAGGGGAAATGAGCACAAAAATAAACTCAGGAAGTTCCACCTAGACACAAGTTAAAACTTCTTTCAAGGGTGACAGAGTGCTGGAACAGGCTGCCCAGAGAGGCTGCAAAGTCTCCTAACTCCGGAGAGCTTCAAAACCCATATTGGTGTGATCCTGGCCACTCTGCTCTGAGAGAACCTGCTCTAGGAGAGAGGTTAGACTCAATGATCTCCAGAGGTTCTTTTCAAACACTGCCATGCTGTGATTCTTTGTAATGCTCAAAGAAGATACAGGAATAGCAGTGACGTGCAAAATATATGGCTAACAAGTTACCCATGGCACAGAAATGTGCCCTTGTGCCCAAGAAGGCCAATGGGATCCTGGGGGATATTAGGACGAGTGTGTCCAGCAGATCAAGGGAGATTCTCCTCCCCCTCTACTCTGCCCTGGTCAGACCTCATCTTGAATACTGTGTTCAGTTTTGGGCTCCTCAGTTTAAGAGGGACAGGGATCTGCTGGAGAGGGCCCAGCAGAGGGCTACTAAGGGACTGGAGGGCACTGCCTGATGAGGAGAGGCTAAGGAACCTGGGGCTTTTTAATCTGGAGAAAAGAAGACTTAGAGGGGATTTGATAAATGTTTGTAAGTATCTGAAGGCTGCCCAGGAGTGGGGGGGGACACACGGGACAGGCTCTGCTCACTTGCTGCCTGGGATAGGACAAGGAGCAATGGGTGTAAATTGCAGCACAAGAGGTTCCACCTCAACACAAGGGGGGAACTTCCTTCCTTTAAGGAACAGGCTGCCCAGAGAGGTTGTGGAGTCTCCTTCTCTGGAGACTTTCAAGGCCTGTCTGGATGTGTTCCTCTCTGATCTGTGTTAGATAGTACTGTCCTGCTCCAGCAGAAACGTTGGACTCGATGATCTCTTTGGGTCCCTTCCAACCCCTAACATCCTATGATCTTATGATATTTCAACTATAATTCACCTCCATTCTCATTTATCAGATCTCCAGAAGCATCAATATCCCTCAGCATTCTGATCTTAAAGATATACATGGCCATCACAGAACGGTTTGGGTTGGAATAAACCTTAAAGATCATCTAGTCCCAACCACTCCACCGTATGTAGGGACATCTCCTGCTAGATCAGGTTGCTCAAGGCCTCACCCAGCCTGGTCCTGAATGCCTCCAAGGAGGAGGCATCCACAATCTCTCTGGGCAATCTGTTCCAGTGTCTCCCCACCATCACTGTAAAGAATCTCTTCCTGCTACCTACCCTCTTCCAGGTTCAATCCATTTCCCCTCACTATCACAAAAAGAACTTGCAAAAGTCCCTCTCCAGCTTTCTTGTAGACCCACCCCTTTTACTGGAAGGCTGCTACAAGGTTTCCTCAGAGCCTTTCAGTCTCCAGGCAGAACAAATTCAACTTTCTCAGCCTGTGTCCACAGTGAAGGAGTTCCAGCCCTCTGATCATCTTTGTGGCTGCCTCTGCACCCTCTCCAAGAGCTCCATGTCCTTCTTGTGCTGGAGCCACTACAACCAGATGCAGTATGTGAGACAGGGTCTCACAAGAGCAGAATAGAGGGAGACAATCACCTGCCTGTACTTGCTGGTCGCACTCTTTTGATGCAGCCCAGGACACAGTTGGTCTTCTGAGCTGCAGGTGCACACTGCTAGTTCATGTTGAGTTTCTCATCAACTGCCACTCCCAAGTTCTTCTCCTCAACCCAGCTCTCACGGCATCCTCTGCCCAGCCTATATTTGTGCTTGGGACTGCCCTGATCCAGGTGCAGAACCTTGCACTTGGCCTTGTTCATCTTCATGACCTCCAATTCACACCAAGCAAAGTCTTTCCTACACTTCTCTTCAACTGTCCTCCTGTACTGAATTTCATTAACTTAGAATTCAGAAGAATTGCTGCTTGGAAACTAGAAATATCAAACATCAAAACACATTAAGTTTCTTTATTAAATGACACTGGCTTAGGAACAAAATGCCCAAGGAATGACAAGGTTTGTTTTTTCATGACTATTAATTCCCAAATTCTGGAAAGGTCTACTGATGTACAACCGCTAATAAACTCTGGAAATAACAGCATTTGTCTGAACATTCCACTTAGTTCAGGGTAAAAACCCTTAAAGGCTCTCAGACTAAACATTTTTTGGCTGTGCTTCATTGAACTGGTTCATAAAGCTGTTGCTTAGACTGGTTTAGGTTGGAAGATCTTTAAGATTATTAGGTCCAATCATAAACCCCAGTACCCAGGGCCACGAGGATGCTCAGAGGGCTGGAGCACCTCTCCTATGAGGACAGACTGAAAGAGTTGGGGCTGTTCAGGCTGGAGAAGAGCAGATGACCTTCTTGTGGCGTTCCAGTATTTGAAGGGGTCCTACAAAAAAAGCTGCAGAGGGACTTTTTAGGCTGTCAGGGAGTGCCAGGAATAGGGGGAATGGAGCAAAGCTGGAGGTGGGGAGAGTCAGACTGGACGTGAGGAGGAAGTTGTTGAGCATGAGAGTGGTGAGAGCCTGGAATGGGTTGCCCAGAGAGGTGGTTGAGGCTCCATCCCTGGAGGTGTTTAAGGCCAGCCTGGATGAGGCTGTGGCCAGCCTGATCGAGGGTAGGGTGTCCCTGGGCATCGCAGGTGGGGTTGGAACTAAATGCTCCTTGTGGTCCCTACCAACCCTGACTCCCTGACTGATTCTGTGATACTTCCGAGTCCATCCCTGTATTGTCCCTCTTTGCACAAGCAGAGTGATTTTAAACACATGTACCAATTTCTGTCAGCATGAAAACATTTCATCAGCATACTCAAGCGCTCCACAAAGGAGAGAAGGACAAAAGTGGTGATTAGAGTTGAGAAGTCAAGAGCTGACATACGGCGCATCTCCTTGAAAGGATACTGTTTTGGAGGAGAACAATTTGATAAGGACTGCAGGAGTCTTGCCAGGTCCATAGATTAGAGAGATGGTGAGGAAAGCTGTAATTCAGGTCTGCTTGTTCTCTCCATTTCTGGAGAATAGGAGGGTGAGGGGAGCTCTTCTCATTCTCTAGAACTACCTTGAAAGGAGGCTGGAGCAAGACAGGGCAGGGTCGGTCTCTTTGCCCTAGTAACAAGTGATACGGCAAGAGAAACTGGCCTGAAGCTGCACTAAAAGGAGGTTTAGTTTGAACATCAGAAGAAACTTCTTCACTGAAAGGGTTCCCAGACACTGCAATATGCTCCCCAGGGAAGTGACTCAATCTCCACACCTGGAGATGTTTGAAAGATGCAGAGATGTGGTGCTAAGGCACATGGTTTAGCGCCATAAGTGGCAGAAGTAGATAACAGTTGGACTCCATGATCTGAAAGGTCTATTCCAAGCAGAACAGTTCATGATCCCTCAATCAGCAGTTGTGGTATGTACACTGGCAGTTCAGCCCCACACAGAAAGCAGTGCAACCTCTAAGCCCACAAGTGAGAAAGTGATTTGCCATTGGAATGGGCTGCCCAGGGAGGTGGAGGAGTCACCATCAATTGGAGGTGTCCAAGAAAAGCCTGAATGAGGCACTTAGTGTCATGATCTAGCTGACTGAACAGGGCAGGGTGGTAGCTTGGTCTGGATGATGTCACGAGGTCTCTTCCAAACTGGTTGATTCTATGATTCTTAGTGATCACCTACTCCCGCAGCTCTGAGAATATTTATTCCTGACACAAAAAGAGGTTCAGAAAAAGATCTTTTGTAGTCTAAATGTTAAAAATCACAAATTCACCTTCAGGTGGCAGGCATTTCTCCAGCTCACTGGCAAATATGGAATAACAGCAGCAACAGAGTTAACTGAAAAGGTCTCAGAACCTTTCTGCAATGGGTCGCACAGTGCTGTGTCCAGTTCTGGGCTCCTCAATCCAAGAGAGATGTTGAGGTGCTGGAAGGTGCCCAGAGAAGGGCAAGAAGGCTGGTGAGGGGCCTGGAGCATAGCCCTGTGAGGAGAGGATGAGGGAGCTGGGGGTGTGCAGCCTGGAGAAGAGCAGGCTCAGGGCTGACCTCATTGCTGTCTACAACTACCTGAAGGGAGGTTGTAGCCAGGTGAGGGTTGGGCTCTTCTCCCAGACAACCAGCAACAGGACAAGGGGACACAGTCTCAAGTTGTGCCAGGGGGAGGTCTAGGCTGGATGTTAGGAGGAAGTTCTTGCCAGAGAGAGTGATTGGCATTGGAATGGGCTGCTCAGGGAGGTAGTGGAGTCACCATCCCTGAAGGTGTTCAAGAAAAGACTGGATGAGGCACTTAGTGCTATGGTTTAGTTGACTGGACAGGGCTGGGTGCTAGGTTGGACTGGATGATGTTGGAGGTCTCTTCCAACCTGGTTGATTCTATTTCTGAACAACCCACCAGCACCCTCACCCCAAAAGCACTGCTGTGTGTTACCTCTGCGAGAGCACTGGGTAAGACACAACTTCTACCATATTCTACTCCTACTCAGTCTTGAGTGGTTAATTTAACCAGTGTCACTGATTAATTAGAACAAAAGAGTAAGAGTACAATACAACAATAACCAAAAAAAAAGGACCCAGTTCTACTGGAAACTACTCAGTATTTTTTTAAATTCCATGTCAACAGACATTTCCTTTTTAGCAAATGGTTTGTGAGCAGTTGATGTCCCTATTAGAGAAACATCTGGAGTTTCTGGGGTTTAATTTGTTTCTCAGCATTTGAAACTGACCTTTTCATTTCTCAATCAGGTTTTTGCAGATCTCTTTAGAAAGAAAAAGCACACCAAGCAGGGAAAAATGAAAAACCACAAAACCCCAAACTCTGCTAGTTGTCAAGTACAGAACATGTCGGTTCACTGAACATCAGCAAGTCACCTAAATTCTTGACTATGCCTTGCTAGGCCTTCTCCTGTACTCTACTGCAGACTATATCCATGCTGAGAGTCTCTGCAGAGAAACAGAATGAATCATAGAATCAGTCAGGGTTGGAAGGGACCACAAGGATCATCTAGTTCCAACTCCTCTGCCATGCCCAAGGACAACCTACCCTAGATCAGCCTGGCCACAGCCTCATCCAGCCTGGCCTTAAACACCAGCCTCGTTTAGGGCAATGAGGCTGGTGAGAGACCTCGAGCACAGCCCTACAAGGAGAGGCTGAGGGAGCTGAGATTGTTTAGCCTGGAGAAGAGGAGGGTCAGGGGAGACCTTATTGCTGTCTGCAACTGCCTGGGGGGCGGTTGTAGCCAGGAGGAGGTTGCTCTCTTCTCTCAGGCAGCCAGCACCAGAACAAGAGGACACAGCCTCAAGCTACGCCAGGGGAAATTTAGGCTTGAGGTGAGGAGAAAGTTCTTCACTGAGAGAGTCATTGGACACTGGAATGGGCTGCCCAGGGAGGTGGTGGAGTCGCCGTCCCTGGAGCTGTTCAAGGCAGGATTGGACGTGGCACTTGGTGCCATGGTCTAGCCTTGAGCTCTGTGGTAATGGCTTGGACTTGATGATCTATGAGGTCTATTCCAACCTTGGTGATACTGTGATACCTCCAGGGATGGGGCCTCAACCACCTCCCTGGGAAACCCATTCCAGGCTCTCACCACTCTCATGGTGAAGAACTTCCTCCTCATGTCCAGAAAGAGACCTTAAAGATCATCCAGCTCCAACCCCTTTGACATGAGCAGGAACACCCTCCACAAGATGAAGTTGCTCAAAGCCCCATTCCACCTGGCTCTGAACCCTTCTGGGGTTGCAGCCCCTGCAACTTCTCTGGGCAACTTGTTCCAGTACCTTAAGACTCTCATAGAGAAGTGTCTCCTCCTATGTCTAATTTAAATTGAGCACCTCCCAGTTTGAAGCCATTCTCCTTCATTCTATCACTACATGGCCTCCTGTAGGCCCCCTTCAAATACTGCTGTCCTTCTGGAACTCGCATTTTTGGAGCCACACACTTTTCTTCATGCTATAAGGTCTCTTCAAAATTCCTCATACATTCAACTTATTCTCCTTTCTTCTATTTCTCTTGTTAAAAGTTCTCTTATGTCACTTCTTCACAGACCAAGACCATTCCCATCTTCCAGTTGAATTTTCTGATCTTTACAGAATCAGAGATTTATTTATTTTTTTTAGCTTGTAAAGACCTTTAAGATCAAGTCCAGCTGCTAACCCAGCACTGCCAGATGCTAAACCACTAAATCATGTTCCTCAGTACCTTGGCTACACATCCTTTAAACCTCTTCAGGTACGGTAGCTTCACCACTTTCCTGGGCTTCCTCAACAGCCCTCCCTAGCATACCCCTTCTTCCTCCCATCCCAGTTGAGTCAAGCATGAGAAATTTGACTACCTCTGGCACTGCTGATGCCTTGTATCCCAGCCAGGCCTCCCAAGCTTTATAGAAGTTCAAATAGTTCCAGCAAGATCCCAGAAAGAAAGGAAATTTACCCTTGAGCACCAGAACTACACATACTGGTTTGTGCAGAAAGAAAAACACAGTAACCTCTTGTTGACAGGAGTCCTAAGTCACTGCATCCTGAGCTAAACTAATGCAACCCCCTAAGAGGCTACAAAACAAGATGAAAACTGGAAGAAGAGATTATTACAATTGTTGTGTCATCTCCCCTGTTGATGTTCATCACCTTCATACACCTTCACATAGAAAGGGAGACAAGGAAGTAAAGCTGCTGTTTATCACCTGTGCTATTTAACATGTTTGTTGGTGACACAGATAGTGGGTTCAGGTGCACCCTCAGCAAGTTTACCAATACCACCAAGCTGTGTGGTGGGGTTGACACACTTCAGGGATGGTATGCTACCCAGAGAGACCTGATCAGCTTGAGAGGTGAGCCCACACAAATCTCACGGTTCAACAAGACCAAGTACAAGGTCCCGCACACAGGTTGATGCATTCCCAAGCACAAATATAGGCTGGGTGAGAGTGGATTGAGAGCAGCTCTGTGGAGAAGGACTTCATGTTGTTGATGAATGAAAAAAAATGACCAATAGCCAGAAACATGCACTCAAAGCCCAGAAGGTCACCCTTACCACACCTTACAGACCTTACGGCAGCCTTCTGGCACTTAGTGTCTCTCCCATCTTTCCTCTAAGCTCCCTCTATCAGACAGTGCAGTGACAGGACAAGAGAAAACAGTTTCAAACTGAAAGAGGGTACATTTAGCTTAGATGGGAGAGAGAAATTCTTTACTGTGAAGGTGCTGAGACACGTGAACAAGTTGCCCAGTGAAGTTGCAGGTGGCCCATGCCTGGAAGTATTCAAGGTCAGGTTGGATGAGACTTTGAGCAACCCTATCTAGTGGGAGCAGCCCTACTCATGGCACTGGGGTTGGAACTAGACAATCTTCAAGGTCCCTTCCAACCCAAACCATTCTCTGATTTAGCATATATTTGATTAGAGACCACTCCAGATTTCCCCTTGGTATTGTGTCACACACAACTGTGTCTTTATTAAGGAGGTTACCTGTTGAGTAAACAGGGAGAAAAATAATAAAACACATTGTTTCAGACAATCAGAAGCAGCACAAGACCTGGACCAGACCCTGGAAGACTAAATGCAGCTTCAGCATCGCATCAGTAGACGTACAAGTACCCAAGAGCAGCCATGAAAAGACTATAAGCAGGAAAAGAAGCCCATTTGTAGTAAAAACAAAGGTACCAACTTAGGATATAAAAAGGACAGTTTTGTGTTTACTCAATTCCATTATGACAGAAACCAGATTATCCTGCTGAGTGCTGTTACTGCCCATTTGACAAAGGATGTCAGGACTAGTAAGTGCATGACACACACAGAGATTTGAAGGCTATGGAAAGTGCCTTACTGTGACACTATTTTTTTTTTCAACTCAGGCTGTTCATCCTACTTGATTGCAACCTCTAAACACCTTTGCTAGGAAAAAAAAATGGCTATGTTAAAATGATATTTGATCTGGTACAGAAGCTCACAAAGTACACTGACAAAAAAATGGAAAAATACAAATGGAGAATAAGATTTTTTTTTTTAAGATGTATACACTTTTTCAATAATTGAGAACAATTTAACTCCTGACTGTCTGTGCTAGTTTGAAGCTAGCTAGAATGTTTTGGCGAGAAGAATTAGATTACAGGCTGTGAAAGGAAAACAATGGTGATGTCCACTTCCCTCATAGGCATACTGAGATGTGTAAGAACTAAAAGCAAAACACAGATTAACCAGTCTGTCTCTCACTTGGGCTGTTGGCTGAGCTGCATCTTACTCTCTAACCTCACCCTCCATTTTGGACTAATCCACTTTGCTTCCTAACCCCTGGTGGAACCTCTATTCTTCTTGGGACTGGGGCAAGGTTGAGAGGGGTAGGGGGAAGGTGAAGGGGTAGAGAGCCCCTCCTGAGGACTCAGGTTTCTGGGAGGGGAGTTGTGTTTCTGTATTACCTTTTCCCTTGTATATTTCTGTCT
>WAAF01005682.1:172464-199862 GCA_013400475.1 Tricholaema leucomelas
GGGGGGGAGGGAACACTCAAACCACTACAGTGTCAAAAAGTGGGGGCATTTCCAAGTTCTCAAACCTGCAAAGAGAAGGCCGCATGATTTTCCTGAAGTCATGCTCTGAACTCAAAACACAACCACCACATGGAACTTTAACATTTCACGGTACAGAGTAAAGTGAATTACACAAGCCAAAGGTCTTGGATTTTTTTTTTGTTACCTCCTGTAACCCAAGCTACATTCATTTCAGAGGTCTCACAAGGCAAACACTGAGCAAAACAGGCCAAGGAAAAGGGCTGAAATAAATACCATGAAGGCTCTTGGGACTGTGTGGCCTCCGGCAGTTACCCCTGTCCTCTAGACTTCTTTCTGTCAGTTGTCCGTTTCTAGTAATTTCTGACAGAAGCCAAACAAATTGTTTCTGAGGCCAAACAATTGTTTATGATTCTGAAATGTTTATGAGCAGATCTGACTGTTCAGTCTTATCAAGGTATTTAATGCATGTTCTATACACGGCACTGATTTCTGGCTGATCGATCTGCTCTTGAGAAATAAAACCTTCCCCTCCGATAATCTTAACACTTCGAATTCACATCCATCTCACGATTTCTCAGTGTAAGCATTTCAAAAGTCTTCAGAACTGGAAGATCTGAGTTTTGTAGCTCTCACTGCATGCTATACATCAGCATGAGCACTTCAGAAGCACAGCATTTCTTTCTGCAACACTTCATATATTATTCATTTGCAGAACTTACCTCTTTCTCAGTATCCCTGGATATACAGGTCCACTGGTTTTCCTTCACACTGTATGCCCAGAAGTCAGCCAGATCCTGAGTTCCATCCCAGCCACCAAACAGGTAAACAGTTTCTATTAATTAAAAAAAAAAAAGTTAAATTTTAAAAAGAGGTTGTCTTCAAACTGGTTAATACCTACAAAATATTGTTCAGCCTGGAGAAGAGAAGGCTCCAGGGAGACCTAATAGTCACCTTCCAGTACTTGAAGCCTACAAGAAAGCTGGGGAGGGGCTGTTCACGAAGGCCTGTAGAGATAGGATGAAGGACCATGGTTTGAAATTGAAGAAGAGCAGATTTAGATTGGATGTCAGGAACAAGCTCTTTGCCATGACGGTGGTGAAACACTGAAACAGGTTGCTCCAGGAGACAGTTAGAATAGAATAGAATCAACCAGGTTGGAAGAGACCTCCAAGATCATCCAGTCCAACCTATCACCCAACCCTATCCAGTCAACTAGACCATGGCACTAAGTGCCTCATCCAGGCTTTGAGGCCCCATCCCTGGAGAGAGTCAAGGTTGGGTTTGACAAGACTCTGAGCAATGTGATCTAATAGACGATGTCCTTGCTTACTTCAGGGAGGTTGGACCAGATGACCTTTGGTGGTCTCTTCAAATCCAAACTATTCTATGACTATGACAAACAGGCAATCAGAAGATAAACTGAAACCAATTCTTCCTTAAAGCACTGATTTCCTTTGAAAGGAAAAAGTCACCAAAGGCAAGGAAATATGATTTAGTTTCGGAAGGGAAGTTTTTAGGATTGACAGACAGCCAATTCTCAAGGAGTCATCTTCTATTTCTGCATTTACATAAGAGGCAATCAAATCCACAGCCTTCTGATTGAAATTCAAGACAGACAAATGAACAATATTTAACATTTTGGATACTGCACATTTTAGTCTGTCAATGACATCTCAGCTTGTATGCTGTCTGGTACAAAATCCATACATTACAAAGACTTCTGAGATAGCAGCAGCAGAGCTTCTCTGTCTAGTCCATACTTTAAAAGGGAAAATCTATTTCAACTGTGAAATCCTATTGAAGTGAAATGCCTCGCCACAGAAGCAAGTAAGTAGAAGAGTTACAGATTTAAGTCAGTGTTTCAGGCCTATCTTCACCTTAAAGCCACAGTTACTCCATACACAGCAAGTTCAATGGCTTCTCAGACTCGCTGATAAAACTTGATGTGGCCTCTGAACATGAAAAGCATTTAAGGAAGAGGTCTCTGTTCTGACATGGAGAGATAACTAAGCTGCTCCCATTATAGAAACATCACTATCTGGTCTCAAATGCTAAAAATACTTCATTTTGTCTTGTGTTTTAACACAGCTTTAAAGTCAAGACCAAGAACAACAAACCCCTACAGACCAACAGAGCTTTTGCAAAACCCCTTTAGAAATTTACACACCGGTTCTACTATGGAGGTAATGCCCAAATTTTAATCCAACACCAATTAAAGAGCAGAGTTAGAAGCATGATTATAAAATGGGAATAGTCCTTGACCCTTACCTACCATCAGGATACTGGTCATCACCATGGAAAGGTTACCCTGGTTCATTAACTTTAATTACCCTTCCTCCTGGACTCAGGGCTCCCAGTGTTCCCTGCAATGAGCAGGTCCCTTTGTGCGCATAAATTCTCACAGCTCACAAAACCCACATCACCACAACAGCTTCATTGATAGCTGAGAAAAATAAAAGATTTGGCACCAGCTAAATATCCTATTGGGGCCTTGCCAAAACGTCATGCCTGCCTGGAAAGGCTTTGTTGTGTCCGATGAAATTTAATAGCAAACCTGAATAAATCTGATGAAAACTCAGATTTTGGAAGTTACCTAAATCAAGCTGACAGGATTAAGTGGCGTTTAAGCACCGAAAGAGGAGTGCAGTCCTACAGCCAGTGCAAACTGAGCATCCCTGGGCTCTGAGAGCAACCATGATAACACAAGCGTACAGGAACAGCGTGCCAAACGTTCTTCATCCTGACGTAAAACTGTAGCTTGGATGAAAACAAGGCTCCATCACTGTCTAGACATAGAACAAATGTTTTCTAGTCCTATTACAGAACTGTAGACATAGTTTTAAAGTACAGAAGCTTCCTATAAAGGAAGATTTTATATATTTATGTATTTTCCATTTCATAACAGCATGTGGTCATAGGACAAGGGCCAATGGTTTTGAACCAGAGCAGGGTAGATTTAAATCAAATATTAGGAAGAAGTTCTTTACTACGAGGGCAGTGAGCCACTGGAATGTGTTCTCAGAGAAGCTGTGGACATCCTCATCCCTGGAAGAGTTTAAGACCAGGCCAGGTGAGGCTTTGACCAACCTAGAATCATAGAATCAGTCCAGTGAGGGTTGGAAGGGACTGCAAGGAACATCTAGTTCCAATGCCCCTGCCATGCCCAGGGACACCCTATCCTAGATCAGCCTGGCCACAGCCTCATCCAGCCTGGCCTTAAACCCCTCCAGCCATGAGGCCTCAACCACCTCCCTGGGCAACCCATTCCAGGCTCTCACCACTCTCATCTAGTGGGAAGTGTCCCTGCCCACAACAGCAGGCTTGGAACTAGATGATCATTAAGGTCTCTTCCAAGTCAAGCCAGGCTCTGATTTCTATTATTTCCTAATTCCATCTGTTGCTGGTCATGTCAAGACAATGCTATTTCATAGTTCTTCTTAAGTCGCAATTGCTCTCCTGCGGTATAAGGAAAAATTAGATGTTTGGCAACTTGAGGTGTTCTGTTTGTCTCATTCTCTTCCCCAACCAATACTACATCTTCTGCTTTATGAATTCAGATTTTGCAGGGAAGGTTGTTTTTTCACTCTGCATGGAGATCCAACCAGGACAGACACAGAATGCATGCCCAGCGCTCCCAGGCATCACCACCATTTGCATCAGTAAGTGCTCAGAGAAGAGGAAACACAGGGAAGAGACCACAAACTTAAGAGGCTGAAGGAGTGGAGAGGTGTGAGGGGAGCACAGTAGTCTCACATCAATAGAACTATTTCTCCTTTAGTGGCACTAGGGAACTCAAGATGCAAGCAGGGCATCTTGCTCTGGCAAGGGAAGGATTCTTCCTTTGTATCCAAGCAATATGTAACACAGCAATATTGATGCTGCTTTATTAAAGCAAACCTCTGTTCTGCTTCAGGGACAGAGCAGAAGAATTTTCAAACCTACCTGCAAGGCAACAAGAACAACATGAAAGCAGTTATATTTATCCAAAGCTTTTACCAGCTCCATTTAGGAAGTCAAATTTCTCCTCCAGCATCTTAATCTTATCTCCTCTACATTTATTTTTGAATATAAATTCAATACTTGGAATTAAATATGTTCTGTGAATATTTCTAAACTGCTTGCTCAGTCAAAAATGTTTCTGTAATGTCTGAGTTCTTCTCTTCCCTAATGCTCTGCAAGACTAGAAGGTGCCAGAGCATTCCTCAAATTATTAGAGGATGTATGTTCCCAAAAATTAACATATTTCCTCTCAGCCTCTCCTTCAGCTCTCCATTTTTCAACAGAAAATGCAAAGCAGCCTGCTCCAATCCCTGTTAAATATCAAAAGTCCTGTGGCAGTTTCAGTCTAGGTTCATGTACATTCTCTAGGGCAGCTTTTCTAACTTCTGTTAACTCCCTCTTCTCTGTCATAGAATCATAGAATGGTTTAGGTTGGAAGGGACCTCAAGGATCATCCAGCTCCAACCCCCTGCCATAGGCAGGGACACCTCCCACTAGAGCAGCTTGCTCAAGGCCTCATCCAGCCTAGCCTTAAACGCCTCCAGGGAGGAAGCATCCACAACCTCCCTGGGCAAACTGTGCCAGTGTCTTACTACCCTCACTGTAAAGAACTTCCTCCTAACATCCAGTCTAAATCTTCCCTCTTCCAGCTTAAACCCATTCCCCCTCGTCCTAACATTACCAGACCTTGTCAGTAGTCCCTCCCCAGCCTTCCTGTAGGCTCCCTTCAGATACTGGAAAGCCACTCTAAGGTCTCCTCGAAGCCTTCTCTTCTCCAGGCTGAAGAGCCCCAACTCTCTCAGCCTATCCTCATAGCAGAGGTGCTCCAGCCCTCTGATCATCTTCGTGGCTCTCCTCTGGACTCGCTCCAGCAGTTACATGAGAAACCTTTGGCAGGATGCTGGTACAGCAGGATATTCTCATCCCATTAGGATGTGAAGTGGCAAATTGCTAAAGCAAGGCACATCAGAGATCCTCGGTATGCCTGAGCACCCCAACTTTACCAGCGTGCAACGAATTCATTCCAGCCCTGGTGACATATTTAACTAAGCACTTGGCCCAAATGTCATTTCCACAGAATTGCAGAAGCATTTTTGTTGGAAAAGATCTGTAAGATCAAGTCCAACTATTAATCCAACACTTCCAAGTCTGTTGCTAAGCCATGTCCCTCAACACCATATCTATGTATCTTCTAAATGCCTCCAGGGCAGCCTGTTTGATGGCTTGCTAATCCTTCTGGTGAAGAAATTTTTTCCCTATCTCCAACCTAAACCTCTCCTGACATCACATCAGGTCATTTCATCTCATCCTATCATTTCTTACTTGGAAGAAGAGACCAACTTCCACCTCACTACAATCTCCTTTCAAATAGTTGCAGAGCATGAGGTGGTCTCCTCTCAGTCTCCTCTTCTTCAGGCTAAGCAATCCTAGTTTCCTCAACTGTTCCAGACCCTTCATCAAGCTTCACTGACCCTCTTTCAACACACTACAGCACCTCATTGTCCTTGGAGTGAGAAACCCAAAACTGAACTCCATATCCAAGGTGTGGCCTCACCAGTACCAAGTACCAGGGAACAATCGCTCTCCTGGCAATGCTTGACACACTATTCCTGATCCAGGCCAGGATGCTGGTGGTGGTCTTGGCCACCTAGGCACACTGCTGGTTCACAGCCATGTTTCTGCTATAAGAGCTCTCCATGGAACATCAAAAAAATATGGCCTTAAAACAGCAAAGTGGAAGTTAGACATGAATAGACAGTATGCGCTCCTAGCCCAGGCAGTCAACTGTATCCTGGGCTGCATCCAAAGCAGCATGCCCAGCAGGTCAAGGGAGGTGATCCTGCTCCACTCCACTAAGAGTGCACCTGCAATGCTGCATCCAGCTCTGGAACCATCAGCACAGGAAGAACATGAACATGTTGGAGTGGGTCCAGAGGAGGCCACAAAAACTGAGGGCTGGGACCCCTCTGCTATGAGGACAGGCTGAGAAAGTTGCAGGCGTTCAGCCCGGAGAAGAGAAGGCTCTGGGGAAAGACTACTGCAACCTTCCAGTACCTCAAGGGGACATAACAGAAAGATGAAGACAGACTTATAAGCAGGGCCTGTCGCAACCGGACGAGGGGTGATGGTTTCGAACTAAAAGTAGAGAGACTTAGACTAGATCTAAGGAACAATCCCTTTACAATGAGAGTGGTGAAACACTGGCCAAGGTTGCCCAATGAGGTGGAGTTTGGAAAAGAAGGCTCTGAGGAGATCTTATTTTGGCCTTCTAATATCTGAAAGGGGGCTACAAGAACGTTGGTGAGCTAGTGATAAGATTAGGGGAAGTGGATCCAAGCAAGGGGAGGATAGATTTAGATTGGATGTTAAGAAGAAGTTCCTCACCATGTGTGGTGAGACACAGATTGTCCAGAGAGGTGGTGTAAGCCTTATCTCTGAATGTTTTTAAAGCCAGGCTGGATGTGGCTCTGAGCAACCTGATCTAGTTGAAGTTGACCCTGTCTATGAGATGTTTTTAAAAGGCCTCTTCTAACCCAAAATATTCAAAGATTTTATGATTCTATCCCATTCCAACACCCACTTGGTAGAAGGCTGAACAGACCAGATCATGTTTAACATTCCTGATACATTCAGTTGTCTAACACTTCGCAAATCATCTTTCTGTGCAATCATTTCCCAATCTATACCACTGCACACAGTTGTGACGTTCCAGGGTCAGGACTCTGCATTTGTCTTGGATGAACCTCTCTGTCATCTCATCAGGATGTCTTTGACTCACTCACTAGGTCATCAGCCATTTCTCTCCCAATCTGTTACCACCCCAGACTTGCTAAGAATGTATCTGAGGATCAGCATCCTCAGAACTAAAGAGGATTCACCTCAAAAGAAGAAAAGAAATACAAAAAAATCCAAGTGTAAGATCTCTCAAAAGCCTTCTAGGAAGGCACATCACTTCCCATACGCAGTAACCACTGATTTAGTTATCTGTAAGCACCATTTTACACTTTCTAAGGAGCACTTGGAGAAAAACCATAAAGCCAGACCTTAAATTTTCTTCAAGTATCACATTACTCAGCTTCTGAATCACAGTTCAGTGTAGACAGTGGCTGGATTTAAGCTAGGGCTGGTCTGGGTAGGCTGGTACAGCTGCCTTCTCAAATGTGAAAACACCATGAAGTTGAGTAACCTCCAGGATTCAGCAGCTGTTTGTGTTTCAGAGCCTAGAAGCCATCTGTGTTTTGCTTCAGAGATCTCTTCATCTTGTACACAAGTCCTGTCTTTAAATATCTTATGGATAGCAGTGTTTTCCTCAGGCAAAACAGCATCCTCCTTCATGTCTGTTGCTCTCATTTCATCTTTTCACCTTTTTGTGCTGCTTCTGAACGAGCGTCATCATTTCCACTGTGCTGCCCTTCACATGCACTATGGGCCCATTGTGCTCGCCCTACACATTTCTCCTCACTTACCTAACAAAATGAAGTAAGCAGAATTCCTTCCTATCAAAAACAAAACAATGTACAAGCAAATTACAGCCTAGTTTCACTTAGGTGAGTGAAGAGCAGTCCCAGTCAAGACCACTTCACTAATATTTTCTTTCTTAGAAATTTCACTTACTGAAGAGAAATGCAGAGCAAAAAAAAACCATATATATCCTGGTTGCCTAACTATTATTCCTAAAACAGGCCTGTCAGAAAACTTCAGAAGGCTTTATCTAAATGAAGTAAAAGATGAATGTTTAAACAGGCTATATAAAAGAGATTTATTACTTTTTAACAGAATTATTTCTATCTAGTCTATAATTCTGTTCCCAAAACAAAATTAGATGCCTTTATGGACTACACTGTCATTCACATAAAATTGTCACTGCCCACTAAGAGCAGAGATCAATTCCACCCTAACTATGGAATTAGAAACCAAATCTCCAAAACACAGTACATGTTCCTGTGAAGTACCAACTGTATTCCTTAAAACTTCCCCATTCCCATCTTCTTCCAGAACAAACACTGGCATTTTGAAATGTGTGCCATAACTTAATTATAAAAAGGTCTGAGAGAACATCATCTGTCATAGAATGGTTTGGGTTGGAAGGGCCTTGAATATCATCTACTCCCAACCTCTCTGCTACGGGCAGGGACATCTTCTACTTGACTGAATTGTTCAACCTGCATCTAATCTGCCCTTCAACACTTTCAGGGAAGGGATATCCACAACATCTCCAGGCAAGCCATTTCAGTGCCTCACACCCTCATGGTGAAGAACTTCCTAATGCCTGATCTATATCTACCCTCTTTCACTTTAAAGCCATTACCCCTTTTCACTACATGGCCATGTAAAAAGCCTCTCTCTAGCTTTCTTGCCAATCACCTTTAGGCACTGGAAAGTGGCTTCTTTTTTTCATTTGAAGTCTAAGACTTCAAAATATGAAACAATGGTTTCCACATATAACCAGAACTAAAAGGCAAGGCCTTTTAGTAGATGTTCCTGTATGTACATACCAAAATTAGCTTCCCAATTCTGCCAGCCAGAGTCATTCCAGCCCTATGAGAAGTTGAGGGAGCTGGAGTTGTTTAGCCTGGTCAAAAGCAGGCTCAGGGGTGACCTCATTGCTGTCTACAACTACCTGAAGGGAAGAGGTTGCAGTCAGGTGGGGGTTGGTCTCTTCTCCAAGGCAACCAGCAACAGAAGAAGGGGACACAGTCTCCAGTTGTGCTGGCAGAGGTCTAGGCTGGATGTTAGGAGGAAGTTCGTCACAGAGAGAGTGATTGGCATTGGAATGGGTTGCCCAGGGAGGTGGTGGAGTTGCCGTCCCTGGAGGTGTTGAATAAAAGCCTGGATGAGGCACTTAGTGCCATGGTCTGGTTGATTGGACAGGGCTGGGTGCTAGGTTGGACTGGATGATCTTGGAGGTCTCTTCCAACCTGGCTGATTCTATGATTCTATGACTCCAGTCTGAGTGTTAATACGACTAAAAGCATGGAAGGCATTGTCAGAAATGGCAATTCCCAACTGATGTTTTTTCCTGCAGAAATGTATGAGGCTGCATTCTCACTTCTTCATCCCCAAAACCCTATATTTTCATTTCTAACTGCTTTAAGAGTTCTTAAAAGCACAGAGAACGCTGCATTTATTCTAAGACAGATGCAGTAGGTATTAAGAGCATGAACACCAGATGGAAATGAGCTACAGCACAAGTTACTGAAAATGCCAGAACTGCTCTTTTCAGTCTACCTTAATTGGAAGACAAAACATGCTAAAAGGCACTTTAGATGAAGTTAAACTACCTTCTACCCACAAGTCAAAGCCTAAACAGAGTCTCAGTGACTCCAGACACCATCAATAACGTCAGATGTAGCTCAACTGCTTGCCAGCCTCTATCCTCTATCCCCAATACCAACACTTTCATCCAGCAGACATAGTAGTATTACAGAGCCTATTAGTAACTACAGAATTGCCAGCTTAATAACTAGTTATTAAATATATGATTTTAGTATTTAATTTCATTTCTGAAACACTGAAGAACACACTTATTGCTGAAAGAGATTACAGCCGTTTAACGAGGAGTGTAAAGTGAGCTTATTTTTCTTCAGCTATGAAAGACTTCATAATAAAACAACTCTACAAGTGTATGGGAAAGAAAAGGAGGATGTCTTTAAGATTCTGCCACTACTCCTTTTTCCATTACCACTAGATTTGTTCAAGGTTAGCCAGGGAGCTTCACAGCTCCAGCCTCTAAAATGCATCTTGACACAATTGGCAAAATTCCTAGAGTCTCATTAAACTTTACATATATTCAAAAGGAAAATTCAAGACATCAGCAGCAGCTGGTTTTAAGAGAAACAACACCAAGAATCACAGAATTAACCAGGTTGGAAAAGACCTCCAAGATCATTGTGTCCAACCTATCACCTAACCCTTCTAATTAACTACCCCATGGCACTAAGTGCCTCATGCAGCCTCCTCTTGAACACCTCAAGGGATGGGGACTCCACTACCTCCCTGGGCAGCTCACTCCAATGTCAATCATTCTTCCTTCCCCTAGCCTGGTCACAAGCTGACTTACATGGCAAAAGTGATGCTTTCAAAAGCATTTAGGCATCTATCAGCCTCAGTGAGCCTGAAAGTAAAACTATCCCTTAGAATATATATTCCTCAGAAACTTTCTGAAGATCTCACCCTTGGACAGAGGTGCTGCAAAAAAAGGATTTGCACGGTGAAGGGAGAATCTAGTTCTCCCTAGCTGGGACATTACCTCTGGAGGTGCTGCACAGCCAGTTTTGTAGAAGTGGAAATGGTACCAATGCTTTTTTACTGCCTTATTGAAGTAGAGTGAAACATTCAGTCAAAGGTAATAAGCTTTGCAAGACTTAAGGAGACCAATAGCAATGCAAATGAAGACTCACACTACCAAGAACACATTATTTTCAGGAGGTCTAAAGGACTATCAATTCTGAATTGCCAAATCTCAAGTCTCTCTGGTGTGTTTCTGAGCCAGTCCCTGTCTACTTATACACCAAGGCCACTAGGGAGCGTTCCCAGCCTCTTTTGTGGGCACACTCCAGCCTGCCTCCAGCAGTACTTTATTCTAATGAAGCTCAAACCTTTCCCATCAAGAAAAAAACAAAACAAAACACAAATCACCAATAAATAAATTTGCTTTCATAAACAAAATAACTCGAGTGCCTCCCCTAGAGCAGGAACTACACCCTGAGCAAAAGCCAAAGACTGCAGCTACTGCTGCATTTTTGCTTGTTCACTATGACTTAGCAAATTACTCTTGAAGGTACTACTGTCACATGCTGCAGTCCCCGTCCATATGACCACAACAGATACTGCCATGGCGATTTTTTTTGCCAAGTCCTGCAACACCACCCTGTATTCCTCTCTGCTGCTCACACCCTGATCTTGTTTCTCTTTTCCTAAGAACGCTCCTTTCACTCATCCAAATCATGTACTTCGCAAAGAGGCAGGCAGATGCACTCCTTGTTTTAGTAACCAACGGCATACCACACAAATCTCATTAAACAAATGCAAAGATACAGAAAATGAAGGCGAACAACAACCACCAGAACTGTTATTTATACCTTCCCATCCTCCTCTTCTTTCCCTTCCCTTGAAAGAAGCTGAACAATGCATTCTTTTAACTGCTGTAAGGCAAGGTTTTAGGACAAAACGTCTAACACATTACATTTAATAGGACTTTCCTGCACACCATGGGAATTAGAAGCCACTCCAACCAAAATACAAGGAATGTTTCAACACAACTGGTCTATTCCAGTGCTATTCTGAAGAGCACAGAATGTAGCAGACAAGAGAAATAAAATCTTCCCTGATCTCTCTTTTAAGAGATCTCTCTATTGAAGCTTCTGCTCTAAGGAAGGTAGGAGGGACAAAAAATTAAGACAAATTATTGTTGTTTCTTTAGTTAGAATGTCTGAGGCGTAACAGAGAACTCATCGGGAAACAGGGGGTGGGAACAGCAGTTGGAATGGAATTCCAGAGAGAAAACAGAGTATTTAATCCAACTGTCAGAAAGTTAATTTTTATCCTCTAAAACTGAAGTTAAGACAGTCTGAAGAAAAACACATTTCCATATTTAACTGAATCACAGACTCATTCAGGTTGGAAAAGACCCCTGGGACTATCACGCCCAACCACTAACCCCACTCTGCAAAGTTCACCCCTAAACCATATCCCCAGGCACTACATCTGAATGACCTTTAAACAGTTCCAGGTTGGTAAGCAAGATCTGGGAAACTTGTGATCCAAAAGTTAAATTAGTTAAGAAATTTAGCAACTACTCACCTGTCTGAACATCTATGACCATCTGGTGGCCACCTCTCATTCCTGGTCGGCTGTCTTCTCCATCGCCTTGCAAAAAGAGGAAAAGGTTTCCATTACAAGAGTTTTAAATAATAAATCAAATAAAAAAGATACCACCTCATGTATGGCCCAAATGCTACACAGAAGCAACTCAGTAACTCACCATACCTAAAACATTGTCCCAACACTTTTGGCAGGCAGCAGCCTCTACGCATTACAAAACTGTACAGAACTACCTGGTGACTGACAGTACAGGCAGAGGTAATGCAGGACTCTGATGAAATTCCAAAAGGCCTGGCAAAAAGCTTGAGAGTTTCTTGCTCATGTAGACCCCCACCAAAAAAAAAAGGCAAAACAAAAACACACACAAAAAAAACCCCTGAGCTACCTTTGCAGCTCTGGAGCAATAGAATAGAATAGAATCAACCAGGTTGGAAGAGACCTCCAAGATCATCCAGTCCAACCTAGCACCCAGCCCTATCCAGTCAACTAAACCATGGCACTAAGTGCCTCATCCAGTCTTTTCCTGAACACCCTCTCTAGTGGTGAGGACATGGATGGGGAGAGATAGAAGGGGAGGCTGAGATCTGCCCAAAGGCTGAGCAGTGAGAGCAGATATCCAAGTGACAGGCAATGTACCCATGGAACGGAGGCAAAGAGATAATGGTATAGATGTGGCACAGTCAGCTTTGCACCAATTATTCTCACATAAAAGGCAATTCCAGCTGTCCAACTAAAACAGCTCTTCAACCATTTCAGATATCTTAAGCATTCTGGGCAGGTGTCATCTATGGGAAGCAACACTAGAAAGATAACCTGCATTTTGCTGGAAGAGAAATCTGCTTGTTTTCAGAAACAACTCTTCCCAAGAGGTTTGAATACAGCACTCCACGTTTGGCAACTGTCACTTTGCATCCTACAGTTGCTGTATGACAGTGATTTTCATACTCTGTAGTCAAGGCTGTTGTTATGGGTTTCTTCTCAAGGCGGAAAGCAACAGGAAAAGATTCTGCAGTTTAGATTTGCTGTGTGACAGACCAAGACTTCAGAAGTTACAACTCAAAATATTCCTTGTTTAATGTATTTATTTGCCACTCTGATGTAGACTGAAGTTGACTCCCTGCATTAAATCCAGTCATATGAGTAACTGCTCTCCTGCTTAAAGTGAGATTGGTTTCTGAAATGATTAGCAGCAAGCCTTGAAGCCTCAGCTAGTGCTCCTTACTCAACCAGAAACCAGGCTGCATTTCACTGACTTTGCAGACAAATGCAAATTTTTCATAGCTGAAACAATACCCTAGAACAAGGGTCCTAGAGGAGCCTTTCTTGCATCAGCTTATTGCTCAATAGCCTCAAAGGAACAAGAGGGAACTGGCAGTGCACGAGTTGTATCTTGGGAAATGTCCTTACCTTTGGTGCTCTTGGGGATGATCTGCCCCCAGCGAGGTTTGTATTCTTGTTGACTGATATACTGATTGAATAAGCCATCTGCAAATCAAAACATTTTGCTGCATGAAACACCCATTTGCTTCTATTATATCTAAATCACTTTTAACTCAAGGAACTTCAGCCTCACTCAATCCAGTACACGACTCTAAAGACTTAAACAAATTTAGAGATAATTCTTTCTATATGTCAGTTTGTTAAACTTGTTAATGAACCAAATGTGTAAGCACTAAAATAAAAAGAATACTCATTACTAGATCAATCAAGAATTACCCAGTCTGCCTGCCAGGTCATGCCAACCATCTATAAATCCTCAGTCTGTTGCATTTAATTAAGAATAGAATCCCTCCTCCTTATTTAAGCAAAAGGAAAGTTGCCAGTGCATGTAGAATTCAACCATTCCAGCACATGTTAAGTTTAAACTAGGTCAGGCAGCATCTCTGAAGCTTCATCTAAGAAGAAAAGGGAAGAAAAGAAGACTGTTTAAATGCTACGATATGGGACAACGAAGCACTGGGTGAAAAACAAAATAATAGTTTACATTCTCTGCAGAGAGTTAAGCAAGAAGAGAAACAGAAGGCACATTAGGTCACTGACCAGATATGCCAGCTGCAGCAGTTCTGTAGGGAGCATTCACTCCAGCACATTTCACCCAGGCTCCCTTTGTGCCTACCTCTCTTCCTCCGTATCTCTACCACATTCCATCTCTTCAGCATCAAAAGGTCAGATCCTATTTGTTATTACATATTAGCACAGAATGGTGTGAGTTGGAAGCGATCTTCTGCAGATCATCTAGGCCAACTCCCTTGCCTAGGCCATAACAACCCCAATCAGCACTACAGGCTGGGGACAGAATGACTGGAGAGCAGCCAGGAAGAAAGGGACCTAGGGGGACTGGTAGACAGTAGCTGAAGATGAGCCAGCAGTGTGCCCAGGTGGCCAAGAGAGCCAATGGCATCCTGGCCTGGATCAGGAATAGTGTGGCTAGTAGGATGAGGGAGGTTATTCTTCCCCTGAAGAAGCCTCTCTGGCCACCCTGCTCTAGTGTTCTGTCATCCTCAAAGGCAATTTTTTCCTCATGTTCAGATAGAACTCCTATGGTCCAGTTTGAGCCCACTGCCCCTTGTCCTACCACTAGGCACTATTGAAAAGAATCTGGCTCCATCTTCTTGACTTTTGCCTTTGTGGCCTCTCAACTCCCTCCAAGCTAAAAAGTCCCACGTCTCTTAGACTCTCCTTAAAGAGATGTTCCAGTCCCCTCAGCATATTCATAGCCTCTGCTGGACTCTCTCCAGTAATTCCTTGTCTCTCTTGAACAAGGAAGCCCAGAACTAGACACAATACTCCAGCTGTGGCCTTACTAGGACACAGTACAGTGGTAAAGCCACCTCCTCCAACCTGCTGGCCACACTTTTTTTAATACACCCCACAAGAGCACATTGCTGGCTCACAGTCAACTTGTCACCCAGCAGGACTCCCAGGTCCTTCTCTGCAGAGCTGCTCTCCAAGAAGTCTATCATGTAGTTGTTTGTAAAAGGAGATTCAGAACAACCATGTTCTCTTGGACTGCTTTAAGGTCTGGGAAGGCTTTAAACAAGCATTTGGAGAAAGTGCTCCTATTTTTCTTCACAAATTTCCTCTTAAAATCCTACCACACCTTCTGCAGATACAACAAATGGAGATCATTAATGACCAGCCTCTTAAACACTGCTCACCTGGTTACATTCCACACATCATCCCATCAACTCAAGACACAAGCTCTTTGTCATAAGCATTTATTCCACATTTGTGTATCACATGCAAACTGGGTGCCTGAACTCTCGCTTTTTTGCATCACTGCCACAGTGTTGCCTACTAGAGGCACACTGAAGACTCACATGACAGATATTCATAGTTCTGCATTGAAAGGGGTAATGACACACACTGCTCCATGCTCAGGACTTGTTAATCATGTTCTGTCTAACAGAAATACTCTCTGGTAGAATGGGGCCCAGCAGAGAAAAGAAAAATGAAATTACTAAGTTCTGGCAAGGAGGTTGGACTAGATCTTTAAAGGTCCTCTCCAGCACCTAACATTCAGTGATTCTGTGTGGGCTGCATCTAATACTTTATAAAATCATAAAACTGTTTAGGTTAGAAAGGGCCTTTCAAGGTCATCTAATCCAACACACCTGTATTAGGCAGGGACATCATCTACTAAATCAGGTTGCTCAGAGCCCCATCTAATCTGACTTACTATTTTTACAGAGATGGGGCATCTACCACTGATCTGGGCAACCTAGGACAGTGTTTCACTGCTCTCAAAGTTCTTTAGATCCGGTCTAAAGCTCCCCTTATTTGAGCATAAAACCATCACTCCTTGTCCTATCACAAAGATAATGAGTCTGTCCCCAACTTCCCTACAGCCTCCTTTAAGTACTGAAAGGCTGCAATAAGTTTTCCCTGTAGAACTTCTAGTCCTTACAACCCCAGTAATTGTGTGTTGTGGGTTTAAGATTGGATGTTATAACCGTGAAGTCCTCCAGAAGTACCAGCCAAGTACAAGGATGAGGTGGACACCGTAAAGTGCAATCTTTGTTATTTCATTCCCATCAGCCTGTACCCCTACAGAAACAGGCATTACTGTCTGTTTTGCCCTTTCCTCCCTCTCTTTCCAGCAGAAGCCCTTATGTCTTGTGGTGCAGAGGAGGTTTGCAGCCATCTACAACCTTGGCACAGTTAATTTTTGCTGCATAATTCAGGCCTGGCATAAGAGGGAAGCAGGGAGGCATCGATGCTTAGTGTTCAGCCAGGCTGGGGGGGGGAAGGTTTTGTAAGGTGTTGGCCTAGTAAGGTTCTGGAAGAGCCCAGGTTGGAGAAGTAGGAGGAGGCTGAATAGGAATTTGTGTATTGTTCATTTCTGTATGTATTTGTGAGTAGTGTTTCCACTTAGACTTCCGCTCCAGTATGGAGCATTTTTATTTTACTCCTTTGGGAAGGGGTACAACACCTGTCTGTTCTTTTGCCCAAGAGTTGGGGCTGTTCAGCCTGGAGAAGAGGAGGCTCCCAGGTGACCTTACTGTGGCCTTCCAGTATCTGAGGGGGGCCTAGAAAAAGGCTGAGGAGGGACTTTTCAGGATATCAGGGAGTGACAGGACTAGAGGGAATGGAGCAAAGCTGGAGGTGGAGAGATTGAGCCTGGACGTGAGGAGGAAGTTTTTCAGCATGAGTGGTGAGAGCCTGGAACGGGCTACCCAGGGAGGTGGTTGAAACCCCATGCCTGCAGGTGTTTAANCAACACCTGTCTGTTCTTTTGCCCAAGAGTTGGGGCTGTTCAGCCTGGAGAAGAGGAGGCTCCCGGGTGACCTTACTGTGGCCTTCCAGTATCTGAGGGGGGCCTAGAAAAAGGCTGAGGAGGGACTTTTCAGGATATCAGGGAGTGACAGGACTAGAGGGAATGGAGCAAAGCTGGAGGTGGAGAGATTGAGCCTGGACGTGAGGAGGAAGTTTTTCAGCATGAGTGGTGAGAGCCTGGAACGGGCTACCCAGGGAGGTGGTTGAAACCCCATGCCTGCAGGTGTTTAAGGTCAGGCTGGATGAGGCTGTGGGCAGCCTGATCTAGGGTAGGGTGGCTGTGGCCATGGCAAGGGGGCTTGGAACTAGACGATCGTTGTGGCCCCTTCCAACCCTGACTGACTCTATGGGTTCAGAATCTCTCCCTAAGAGACTTCATAACCTCTTTGTGGAGCCTGCTTCAGTGCTCTGTCATCCTCAAAGTACAGAAGTTTCTCCTTGAACTTAAGTGAAACCTTCTGTATTCTAGTTTATACCAACTGTCCTATGACTGAACATCATGAGAAGATGCCTGTCCCAGCCTCTTGACTCCCATCCTTTAGGTACCGAGCAGCATAAAATCCCCTGTCAGGCTTCTCCAGGCTTAACAGGTCTTGGCCTTTCCTCATAGCAGAGGTGCTCCAGTCCCCTCATCTTTGTGACCCTGGGAGACGATGAACACTCTCCATCTAGAGACCACGTAATAGGAAAATAAGGGCATTCAAGAGTTCCTGAAAGGTGATGAATTTGGTCTTACAGTACAGAACTGTTTTCAACTTCCATAAACTCAGGCCTGCAGGTTTTTCCATTTAAATGCTCTGTGAAAGCAGGGCAGACTTTACTTCCACATGTCTTAGAGCCAAAAACATCAGCTCACTCCAGCATTAGGAAATTGAGGAAAGCCAAAAGTTTGCTGAACTCATGTAGAAAAGTGGTTTATTTTGGTTTTAAGAGTAGGGTTCCCAACTCCCACTTCTTCAGTATTTATGATGTTGGGACAAGATGTGAGAGGTTTTATGCTTGTGATTTTCTGAGTTCTGATTCAGAAAAGCCAACTTCCAGCAGAAATCCCATACTGACTCAGGCAGATTTTTTTTCCTAGCCACAAACCTAGACAGAAATCCAGCCTTTTGGTTATCATTAGAGTGCTTGGTCTTCAAGACAGAACGCAAAACTGTATTTATGCCCACGGCAGCCAATAGCTAATTGGACATGAATAGCTCAAGAGGATGAGTTACACCACATATGATCTGAAAGGGTGATTTAACCTCTCTCCCATGCTCAACACCCACAGGCTGCACTTGTCAAGATGTGACGCTTCTCCCCTACTGTGCCTTCAGCCTCTTTTAATAATGCTTCTTGTCTTCCATGGGACACTGGTTTGGAAACAGTCCAGCTTGCTTCCCAGAAATGTTTCTTTCTGCTGGGAGCAGCTCCACATTCATTCTACTTGCACTGCAAACCAGCAGCAGCTTGTTTTGGAAGCTGAATCACCACCTGTCTGACACCACCAGGGAAAAAGGAAAAAAAAGGAGGATTTCTAGGCAGATTCTGCATCTGATCCCAGACCTATTCTAGCACACTCCTTATGTTCCTTGCCAGGAGAGCCCTGCTGACCCAAAGCTCCTGCAAGGCAGTGAAAATCAGATCTAGGCCTGCTCAGTTTGCCAGCTGTTTCCAGTGAAGCAGTCGTTTAAAACAAATTTCAAGGCTGCTGTAGGAAAAAGAAGTGTTAAGTGGAAGTTTTTAGAGGAAACCTTTTTTCTTCATTCCCAAGGCTTCTCATTTCAATGTCCATGTTTACCCTCTCAAATCATGGCCAAAAGCAGTACTTTTATTTTGTATTATTTTCAAGACCTTTGCAGCAAGTTGTGACGCATTTTGGATATAACAACATCAAGTTCACCATGGTTAAAGCTCAGTAAGTTCTACCTCCCTGATAACCAAAGCCTTTATTTTATCAGTCAAATTACAGGTCACCTAGAAAGGATTAGGACAAACACTGAGGACAAAAATATTTAACTTGCTGAAGCCAATCAGAAAAAAAAAAAAAAGAGCTGTATTAAAAGGGTGCATTTAAAGGCTACACTGTCTTTAGACAGCAGACATCTCTAGACAGAATCACTAAAATCTATTCCCTTCACTGT
Source organism: Tricholaema leucomelas (assembly GCA_013400475.1). Lineage (NCBI taxonomy): Eukaryota > Metazoa > Chordata > Aves > Piciformes > Lybiidae > Tricholaema lacrymosa > Tricholaema leucomelas. The sequence goes on from WAAF01005682.1 coordinate 191,211, forward strand.
CAATAGCTGAAAAAGCTTCAGGGCACCGTTTAGCCCATAGCTTCTGGGTGACGTGGTTTGGTTTCTCAGTATCATTTTTTTCCCCCTTTAGATCAAGCAAAACACCACACCTGAAAAGATTAGCGTTTCTATAGCAGAAAAAAAAATCCTTCTAAAGAAAAGCAGAAGCAGAAAACAAAGATGACTTCAGATAAAATCCAGCTATTACTCAGCAATTTCCTTAATATGTGGGAGCGACAAGGAAATGCACAATTGTTTTCCAGTCTTCAAGCTGTAAACATTCTCTTGCACTTCTAAAACAAGGGTTGCTTTCCAATCCCTACAAAATGCACCTCTAACCCAAACCCCACCAACAACGATAAGAGTTATCAAGCACTAAACAGGCTGCCCAGGGAAGTGGAGTCCCCAGCTAAAAATCCTCAACTAGATCAGGTTGCTCAGATATTTGTTCAACCTCATGTGTAATGTTTCCAAGGATGAGACACCTACCACCATCTCTAGGAAACCTGGGCCAATGTTTCACCACCCTCAGGATAACAGTAGTGCTTCCTTAGATCTAGTCTCAATCTCCCCTCTTCTAGCTGGAAGCCATCACTCCTTGTCCTGTCACAACAGGCCCTGCTAAACAAACGAAAACAACCACAACAAAAAAAAACAACACCAAACCAAACTGTCCCCATCTTTCTAACAGGCTCCTTGAAGTATCAAAAGGCTGCAAGGTGGTCTCCCTGGAACCTTCTCTTCTCCAGGCCGCAAAATCACAACTCTCTCAGCCCGTCCATCTGGTGGAAGGGTTCCTGTCTCCTCTGGACCCACTCCAAAAGGTCCATGTCTTTCCTGTGTTTAGACTCCAGAGCTGGACTGCAGTGCCAGGTGGAGTCTCAGCAGAGTGGAGCAAAGGGGCAGAAGCCCTTCCCTCCACCTGCTGCCCACACTGCCCAGGACACAGATGGATTCTGGACTATGAGAGCACGTTCCCATCTCACATCCAGGTTTTTCCACACACTAGCACCTCCAAGTCCTTCTCTCCAGGACCGCTCCTAATAGAATTGTTCAGGTACAGGTCGGAAACTGATGCTAGCTACTTACCACAGGCTTTGAATCTCTAGCAAGCCTCTCCTCTCCACATGTACCAGGAGTACAGAGCAGCAAGCCAATATCCGTTCTTTCTCAGAACCAAATCCCAGTGTATTTGATGTTAAAATTAAGATATACATGTCTGTCTAGAACTTGCAGGGGAATACAACTCTTCCTGTGCCTGTTGAGTTTCAGGAGACATTGGAGCCTTCAAGCTGTGCATCACAACTTCTTGTTTGCCGTACGGGGCCGACTTGTCAACAGATAAACACATATCACATCCTGACACGAGAACTGCCAGAAGGAACACCTCAGCCCCCAGAATACTAATATGAAACTAGCAGATCTTCAGTCCATTTCAAGCAGCTTTCCGTGTCTACAGTAGCTGCAAAACAGTTCAACTAAGTCATTTGCACTTCACATATTCTCTGTAGGAATATTAAACAGATTTTTCTTCCTTCAATAATATAGGCTGTCTGAAAGCTATAGGAACAAATCCAAATGTGAAGCATTTGAACAAGTCTGTGAACCAGCTGAGATTTAGGGAACCTTTTCTTTGTGAGGAAGTCAGGCAGCTGCCAGAGTTTCCATTTGCCCATTTTTTAAGTGTAATGCACAAGTCAAAAGAATCTGCGGGAAAAGCGTGGCTGCCTGCCACTGAGCTCTCAAAAGAAATCATCTGGTGATGTGAGGTGGAAGACAGCGTTCATCATTAGCAATGCAAAAGAACAAGAGTTAGCTCTGCTAGCACTAATTCTTGACCACCTACTCTTTTTCTACATGACTAAGCCTATGGAAATAGCCTGCAAGAGGTGCATCGCATTTCACTTTTTAACCACTACAAATTTTAGCCTCTTCAGAAGACATTTCAGATTGAACCAAGCATGCAGTATCTCTGTCAACGTCGTTGAGCTTCTGTTTGTTCCTTTAAGGCAATGAACTCTCAGTTCAGCAAGGTCAGAAGTTCACATATTCATGTTCAGCCTGTTACAGAACAGTCTGCTCTTTGAACGATTTCAGGCACAATTTAAGGGGCTGTATATCTCAATTAACTCTACACTTCAACTACACTACTGCAACCAGCCAGAGGACTGAAGTTAATCTGCTTCCAGTTGGAAAACAACACACAGAGGAGTTCAGTTGTAAGAACACCCACACCTTGTAGACTAGGCAACAAGTGAAGGAAACTTGGCAACAAAGCTGCTGAGGAAGTAAAATGGTAAAACGCTGGGTGCAAATGAGCCTCTTTCAAACAGAGGAGCTTAAGAGAAATGCAGAAATGAGTGAGGACAGGTAACTGGATGACCACGCCAAGCAGATGGTAGCACTAATACAGCACATTGTGCTGAGGAATGAAAACATCTACTCTCATGCTACCAAAAAGGATCCAGCTATTAAATACCATCTACATTCAACACCTTGACTTGACTACCATTTTGTACCACCCAGAACAATCTCTTCTTGCTGCAGTTTCAGTTAGTTTGTGGTTATTGGAGGAGGTTTGTCCTACCCTCACCCCACTGTAGCCTGATAAGCTCCCTGAGCTGGCTTGACACGTAGCAGCAGGAGCACCGGTGCCAGGGGACACACTGTCCTGACTAAGGGCAGGACCAACCCAGTCAGTAAAAACATGCAGTTGTGTCAGCTTAAAACAAGTACAGGATCCAGCCTCAGTGTCTCGAGACAGACACTTTTCTCCAAAGGGTGCTGAGAAGTGGCAGAGCTTTAAATGGGTACAAAAGCTGAAGACAGCACAAAGAATTGCAGAAGGATGGGAGAAGGAAGGTTAATGTATTCAAAGACAAGCAAAATCATTAAGGATGTGCAATGGGAGATGGGTACACTGACATTTAACTTCAGCTAGCCAGGTGACAAATTAAAATAATACAAGCATCCTCATGCAGATTACTCTATCAGAAGCAGTGACAAAAGTTAATGATGCCACTTGAATACTGCCTTGCTAAGTTATCCACAGTCTCTTAGTGTAACTACTTGCTGGAACATAGATGTGGCAGGGCACACCTAAGGTCCTGCCCCACCGGAGGTTTGAATGGGGCACGAAACTGTTTTCCTTCCCACCCCCCCCCACCCTCCAGCTTCAGGGGTTTGGAATGTGGAAAGAAGTAGGCGTGAAGTTCCTTCCCCAACCCCCGCGGGCTTGAACAGGGGATAGCAAATCATAGAATCAACCGGATTGGAATAGACTTCCAAACTCATCCAGTCCAACCTATCACCCAGTTCTGTCCAATCAGCTAGACCATGGCAGTAGGTGCCTCATCCAGTCTGTTGTTGAACACCTTCAGGGAACATATGTGGGGACTGGACACATTGTCTAGTTGGCCCTTGAGAACATCTGGAAGAACGGTGACAAAAGCGCACGGTCCCCACTTCCGGACTGCCGCATCCCGAATTCTGCTGCAGGGATCTGCCTCTGCCGTAAACCGAAGCCGTTCGTGGGAATGCTGCCGAGCAGCCCAGCACTGCCCCACGACCTTGGCCTGTGGAAGCCATGTCTACAGTCATTTTAGACTTCAGCAGCTTTACTTGCATTGGACTCTGTGCCACGTCGATCCACCGCTGGATTACAAGTCGCAGTTCCACACACCGCCGCAAAGAAGCCAAGGGACCATCCCGAAATTCCTACTTCACTGCCATGAGTAGCACAGACGTTCCCTAGGGCTCCAGGCTGCCTCTTATTTGTAAGTGGGGCAAAGCAAAGCTGTTCTGTGACAAACCTTTTCCAATTTTCTGATTTTCCTAAGTTACTCAACTGCCTTTAAGTATCCTTGTGAAGATCTTCCCGAATTAATTAGAGCCCAGATTTCACAGGCTCTCAGGATGTTAGGGGTTGGAAGGGACCCAAGGAGATCATCGTGTCCAACCCCACTGCCAGAGCAGGACAATACTATCCAACACAGATCACAGAGGAACAGACAAGCCTTGAAAGTCTCCATAGAAGGAGACCCCCACCAAGAGTCAAAGCAATAGCAAGGAGCTCTCCCTAGTACTTTAGATCTATCAGCCTGTGACTTGAAAATACAAGGACCTCACAGGACTCCAATTCTTTAACTTGTTTGTATATAGTTTGTGGGCAGGCCTTTTTGGAAATAAAATAACTATGGATTTTATAATTCCTGCCTCCTTAATTGCCACACCCAATTCAATAGAATGAGTGATAAAACAAGCTGCAGAGTTTTTTCTCTAGTTTGCTTGAGCAATGCTGTTTCAAAAAAAAAGGGGGGAACATGATAACAGCATCATTCATGTCAAATCTGACAAGAAGGAAGTAGCCCTTTGGCAGACAATTCAATACAAGACCCACAGTCTTCTACCAGGTCCTTTGTCAATCCTTCCACACCTGGAAAAGCTAAGCACTGTTAACTGCAACCCTACTCACAATGTAAGAGAGAAAAGAAACACCATCTCAGCTCAATTCCCAGGGGGAAACTCACTACAAGGGTCCCTCACTACCATAAACACATTGAGTTGCTGGAGTGTGTCCAGAGAAGGGTAAAGCCAGTGAAGGGTCTAGAGAACAAGTCTTAGGAACCAGAGCTGAAAGAAGTGGGGTTCTTCAGTCTGCAGAAAAGGAGGCTGAGAGAGATCTCATTATTCTACAGAACCACCTAAAAAGTTTGTAGTGAGATAGGGATGAGTATTTTCTCCCTAGTATCAGGTGACATAACAAGAGCGAATGGCCTGAAACTGGGACAGGGGAGGTTTAAACTGGATATTAAGAAAAAAAGTCTTTACAGAAAGAGTGATCAGGCACTGGAACAGGCTGCCCAGGATGACTGTGGAATCATTATGGCTGCTGGTGTTCAAGAAATGCATATACATGGAACTTCAGGACATGGTTTAATGGCCACAGTGCTCTTAAGCTGAAGGTTGGCATCAGTCTTAAAGGTCTCTTCAAAATGAGACAATTTTATGATTCTATGAAACTGATGAATATAATATTTAATGTACTGCATTTATATGTAGTAAAAGAAAGAAACATAACAGCTCAAAAACAGAGGCCACAAATGTTTACTTCATTAGTGTCCAAAAACAGAAGTCCATTTTTCAGGGAGTTTTTCAAGCATGTTCTAGACTTCTAGGGAAATTCCACTGAAGAAACAGTTTCTATTGCAGCCTGCAAACAATTGGAAGGAGAAGGGTTTCTGGGCACTGACAAAATTAAGTCATGGCCAAGGCAGCAGACCAATGCATTGATAAAATCATCACCATCAGCATTTAGACCTCCCCTGGCTCTCAGCAGCTCCTGCTTCATATTGGTGGGCTCATCAGCTCCCCCCAGGCACTCGTGTCTTTGAGAAAGACTGCAAAGACACTTAACAGTCAGCCACAGCTCCCTGCTGCTATTTCATCCTGCAACCCTCCCTTTTGCCCTTAAGATTCAGGAGGAAGCTGCCAGTTGTAAAATGCCCCTGCATTGCAGGAAGCTGTTCACGCTCTCATCCCAGCCAGCAACACGACGTTGTCTCAGGAGGGCGAGGAGGAACGTTGGCAATTCTCAGTCTGAACGCCTGCAGCTGCTCAGGGATCTCAGTGCAGGGCAGAGCTCAGCTGTTCTATCTACAGAGTCGAGAAGCCTTGAGCCAAAACCCATAGAAAGCCATTTACTGCAGTTTGTGACAGCCTGTTGCAACAAGCTCCCCAACAGTGTGTGTAGTCAAACAGCTTCTTCACAAAAAGATTGTGGTTTTTCATGGAAGACAAACCTTGACTTTAAAGCTAACGTTTCTATCACATTCTGAGAACCATTTCCAACTTCAGTGGTACAAACCACACTGACGGAATCAAGCAGGTATGCTGGCATCTGTCCAAAGGTATTACAAAATGACTGATTAGCCCAGAATTCGAAAAAAAAATAAACATCTTTGATGCCAGACATCCGTGAACTTGGTCCACTATGCTCCTAACTCTACTGGCATTAGATACGAGGCTCACTTCGTATACCAGTAGAAGCTTCCTGTAAGTCAGAGTCACAAAACACTATACCCACAACCAAAAGCACCACTGTTTTCTCAGACAGTGATCCAAAATGACTGTATAGGTCTTACAGGACACTTCAGTGCTACAGCCCAACTCTCTTTGTATTCCTTTTTAATCCACAGAAAGTCCATTTCTCTCATTTTAGGAACTAAGAGCTGTTTACGCCACAGTTTTAAGCAGAAAGTTTCCGAGTATAAAATTAATTGTTGCTAGAATCAAACTAGCTGCCAAAAGTCCTGCCCTGTAAGGGTAAACAGCCTGTGCCTCCAGTCACTGTGACTTCTACACCATTCTCCAAAGACTATTCTCCCCATAAGCAAAGACAGCTTTCTTATTCAACCACAGCTTAAAAACGTCTGCTGAAACATCAACTCGAGGGTAAGCTCTAACCAGAAACCATGATAGAGATCACTACTGAGAACTCAAGTTTTATGCTTTCCTGCTCACTACTCACCACTTTTCTGGGAGCTATGCCCACCTTCAGCTTGCCAGCCACACAAAGAACCTAATTTTTGCCCACTGAAACACATCATGCTGTCATCTCAGAGGGAAAGACACTCCCAAAAGTAGCCTGATTTCACAACCATTTTTAGCCTTCACCGTACACATCACAAGATAAGAAGGTGACAGCCCACCATGTTAGATATGAACCAGCACACAGACTTGCCAATTCTACTGTGAAACACATTAACATTCATTAAGAAGCATCATTTCCATGCTTTTAATACACCAGACCCCTTGATTGTCTTACCATTCACAGCTTTTTCTATCAGTTCTTCACAAGCATCAAAGTCTCCTTTCAACACCAGTTTGTCATGCAGGTCTGTCAACATAGGGTGCTCCAGAGCAATCTTGGTTTTCTTCTGCAGGGACTCAAAAGCTTCGGTGTAGTTGTGCTGACGAAAATGCTTTAGGCAAAGGCGAATGGCTTCCTGTTCACGGTACTACTGGAACACAAGAAAACCTATGAGACATGTGGATTTTGCTTTTACCAGCACCACTGGGAACTACCTGTGAACCTGCCAGGAGACAGAAGCAGGATGTCTTACATGCTGCACGTGAATTGCTGACAAACTTACAAAGGAACACTACACTGAAGACATTTCAAGTCATGCAGGCATCTTCTTTCCAAGAGTATAGAAATTATACAACTTGGTATCATCCAATTTAATAACCATAGAAGAAAAGAGTGCATGGTGTCCCAGATCTCTGGAGTGACCATTATTTCCCTCCCATCTGCTTGGCCCTGCTGTTCAAGGCCTAGACCAAGCACAGAGCATGAAAAAGCCTTCACTATCAGCATTACATAATTTGATTGTATGACTCTTACATAACAAAATAATTTAGAAAGTAAGTAGGTCACAGCGTTTAGAGAAGCAGAAGAAAAAAAAAGCAAGCTAGGAGAACAGGAATACTTGGAATGACCACTGCCTCTGCCATGGGAAGGCAAACAGCAGGGCTGACCCCAAATCCTGCAGGTTTTGGATCAATAGCAGCAAGGATTTACATGCTCACTGAAGTTTCACAGTCAAAATATTTCTGTGCATCTCAAAGCAGGATCTCTGCTTTCATAACGCAGAGGCAAAGCTGCCCATTTCCCACTGAGCTGCTAGGAAAGCTAAAGAAATCCATGTTGGGTCAAACATCCAGGCACACAAAACTGAGGGAACAGTATAGTAAACTCCTGAATAAGAGCTAGTTTGTGATGTTATGGCACTGAATTATCCACTGTGTTCTCAAAGCTGCTAACAATATGCAAAGTGACACAGATAAAGCTGATAAGTAGCAGAATCACTTGTTATAACTACACTCTCCAAACCTCAATTCTAAGGCATTAAAAGGGAATCATCTCATTTTGCATCTCTAACACTCATCTACAGTGTTAAAAAGCAAGTGTTAACTTTACACATGTTTAAGAATGATCAAATTTCAGACAGATTTTACTCCCAAATAGACACCACCCTTAAAAGTGAAGCCTCTGATATTTAAATGAACAAAACCTTTCTGAAATCCTGGAACGAACACTGACATTGCACAAAAATTAGTGGTCTTGAAATAATGGCTCTGTAGCAAGAATCTCAAACTTGAAGCAGCTGAAGAGAAACATGGGCACAAGCTGTATTTTTAGTTCTTAATCCATCAGTATTTCACAGCTGCAAATAGCTAGAACTATGCAGTTTTAGAAAAATCAGTTCCCAGCCCACATGAAAAAGGTCAAGGACATATACCAATAAAAATGCAGGACTGTGGCAAACGACTCTGCAGAAGAACCTTTACAGGCTGGATAGGTGGGCAGAGGCCAACGAGACGAGATTTAACAAGGCCAAGTGTAGGGTTCTGCGCTTTGGCCACAACCCCAAGCACCACTACAGACTGGGGACAGAGTGGCTGGAGAGCAGCCAGGAAGAAAGGGATCTGGGGGTACTGGTAGAGAGCAGCTGAAGATGATCCAGCAGTGTGCCCAGGTGGCCAAGAGAGCCAATGGCATCCTAGCCTGGATCAGGAACAGTGTAGCCAGTAGGACCAGGGAGGTTATTCTGCCCCTGTATTCAACACTGGTCAGGCCACACCTTGAGT
>WAAF01005682.1:199883-236641 GCA_013400475.1 Tricholaema leucomelas
AGAGAGTGATTGGCATTGGAATGGGCTGCCCAGGGAGGTGGTGGAGTCACTGTCCCTGGAGGTGTTCAAGAAAAGCCTGTCTGAGGCACTTAGTGCCATGGTCCAGTTGACTGGACAGGGCTGGGTGCTAGGCTGGACTGGATGATCTTGGAGGTCTCTTCCAACCTGGTTGATTCTATGATTACTGAAGCTAAGACAGTTTTGCAGCACAACTGGAAAAAAACCCCAACATATAAGTGTTTTTGTTTCTAAGATATACTTAAGACATTGTCTTTGAACAAACATTGATTAACATCAGTCAAGGGCAAAACCACACTAGATTTTGTTTCTCAAAGGGACAGCAAACAAAAGGATAGCTGCACACTGGTAACAACCAGCTTCTGTACTTTCAGTTCCTGTAGTTTGAGCATTAGGCAAAATTCAAACTTGATTTATTTCAACTGAGCTTCTCATAGCTGCTGGAAATGGTTTATAAAACATGAAATGATTGCTGGATGCAGGCTGGCCACTCAACACAGTGTAAGTCTGCACTTCAGTAACACTACAGTGGTGCATTAAAAGTAAAAACAAAATTAATGCAAAAAAAAGTGGATAAAGAGATTAAAAAGTAGTCTTTTAAACCTGTCATACAAGTTAAAAAAGACGACAACCCAAATAATAGCTTTGATATAAAGCTGGAAATAATTCCCATGGTTAAAAATGTTACAGGAGCATGAGACTGAGATATTAACAGTGCCAAATACACCAGCAGAATTGAAAAAAACATTGAAGTGTTCATTATCCAAACTCAAAGTGATAGCCATTGATAAACAGCCACTTCTTAGCTGATAAGCCCACTTAGTATGCCCACTCTTCAGTGAAGGCCAAGTGGGAAGGCTTTTAGGAGGCAGCAGGCCAAGCTGGACAGCAAGGAGAAAGCGGCAGGAAGGGAAATGAGAAGTGTGATCACAACTTGAAATGTTCATTTGTTACTCCCAATTTTGTACCCTTCAGAAAACGAGGCCGGTTGATCATCAGTGGCCTCTCAGAACTGTGAGAGAGAAGAACATTAGTGAGACATGCACTCGTCACCAAAAACTTGGCAACTGATCCTAGCAGAGCCCAAACACTCATGACTAAGTCTCTGTCTTGCTGCTTTAGGGCTCCAAGCTTTAGAAGAACAATGCTGGCACTCCTTGAAGAAGCTGTCACTGCATACATGCTGACCATGAAAAGTGCTGATTCCAAGGGATAAGATGGAACAAAACCGTTGCTGACATCATGAGACTGCTCCAGACCAATCAAAAAGAAGAAATCAGAGCTTCCTGGTCGCAACAACTGATCAAAAATGCCAGAGACACCACCACATGCAGAGGCAGCAGAAAGAATCACCAATAAAACCATCATCAGCCTCTATTAACTTGATGTTTTGGAACTGGGCATGAGCAGACTAATGATCACAACCACAAAGCAGCTACAGATAACTTCCCAGTATGACTTTTAATGTTGGTTTTAAATCCTTCATGGAGGTGCTCGTGATTTGCCATTGGAATGGGCTGCCCAGGGAGGTGGTGGAGCCATTGTCCCTGGAGGTGCTCAAGAAAAGCCTGGATGAGGCACTTAGTGCCATGGTCTAGATGACTGGATAGGGCTGGGTGCTAGGTTGGACTGGATGATCTTGAAGGTCTCTCCCAACCTGGTTGATTCTATGATTCTGTGTTGGCATAAAGGCAGACAACATGGCCACAAGTTGTCTTTACCATACTGGCACCACCATAAACTGGTGAGGGAGTCTTGGTACTACCACACATAGCCTTTATCCCATTAGAAGGTTTTTCTCCTGGAAGCACAGACATGCTGCTCCACTACTCAGTCTTACTCAGCTGGGAAGGATGTGTCTTCTCTGCAACACAGTATGAATTTCGTTAATCGTTCCAGAAGATTTATGCATAAGAAGCAGCAAAGAAATGAGTTCTGGTTGTCAGTGTGCACTTCCTTCCCACAGAAGAGGCCTCTGTTGTACTCAATTAAATACAGTTTAGACAAATAACAGTTAGAACTCACTGAACTTTCTGTCTATCAAAGTGACAAATGGAATAAATCATCTCATCTCACACTGTAGTGGCATCCAGAGTATCCAGCAGAAAACACGGAGAGAAGTATCAGAAGTGCAAGGAGATGCAACAGGGAAGACACCAACATGGATTCTTTTAAAGCAAACATAACAGAAGCTGCAAGTCAACTGAAAGGCTCTAAGCTCACATACAGGAAGTCTGTTTGGCTGACCAAAAGGCAAAAGGAAGGGGAAAGTGGAATCTAGGTTGAAGATCCATTTCCCTTCCAATGCAAATACTATTTTACAAATACTACTCCCTTGGACTCAGTGCTCCTTTCTCAGGCTTTTCTTGTGATGATGACCTAGGAGGTTTGGAGTTTGTTCTTATTGTTGGTTTGGGGTTTTTTGTTTGTTTCTAGCTTTCTAGGGGGTTGGGAGCTGATTGTCAGAAGGTTTTATTTGGTTGGGGGTTCTTCTTGGAGAGAATGGCGATTTGAGTCTTCCCTGAAGCATTCTGATTTGTTGTTCTTGGGGTGCTTTTGGTTTTGGAGTGTTTAGAGAGGTGTGCTGGTTTGGGGGTTTTTTGTTTGGTTCTGGGGGGGGAGTTTGGTGGTTTGTTTTTTTTTTTTGGGGGGGGTTTCCCTTTTGCTTTTTTAAAGAGAAAAAAAATGCTATTCAAAAAGATTCCACTTAAAACTCATACCAGAAGGCTGACTTCAACTATGTGTGTTTGTTGTTTTAATAGATGATACTCAAGTGTGCTAGTTTGAAGCAAGCTAGAATGTTTTGGTGAGAAGAACTAGATTACAGACTGTGAAGGGAAAAACAATGGTGATGTCTACCTCACTCATAGGCTTGCTGAGACGTATGAAAACAAAAATCAAAACACAGATAACTCACTTCTGCTGCTGGGAAGCTCCAGGCTGCATCTCTCTCTGACCTCACCCTCCGTTTCTTTGACTGATCCACTTTGCTTCCTAACCCCCTGGCCGAGCCTCCATTCTTCCTTGGGACTGGGGTAAGGTTGAAAGGGGTAGGGGGAAGGTGAAGGGGTGGTTGGGAGCCTCTCCAGGGGACTGAGATTTCTGGGAGGGCTGTTGTGTTTCTGTATTACCTTTTACCTTGTATATTTCTGTATATAAATATATATAGTGTAAATATCTGACAATATATTGAGCTAAGCTGTAAATATAAGCTTCATTCAATTTCCAGAGCCTGGCTGAGTCTAGTCTGGGTGATTTCTAAAGCGTGGGGGGGGGTGGGGAACACCCAAACCATCACATCAAGGAATTAAAAAGGTCACATAATTGCAGCAAGAGAAATTTTACAAGATTCTGAGACTACAACTCTTCAAACAGGCATCTAAAATGCAGGCCTACCTTGCTGTACCAGTTGAGGCACGGCTGGACCACATCTGGTTCATCAATGCCATTAAGTTCAACATACCAGATACTAAAATTGAAGCTAGGTCCCCAGGATAAGAGAGGAACTGGAGAAGAGAGTAAAAGGAAAAAAAAACGAGATGTAAATACCAACCCAGCACTGCATTCATCTCATCAGGCTATACATAGCACTAGTACAATACAAGCTTTTAAAGTTACATGAAAATCAGTATTCTCAGTATTTTTGATTTGACACAAGTTCTAGTTGGTTTAAGCTTAGGAAAAAAAAAACACAAAAATAAAAACAAATCCCCAAATGACAGCTTTAAGATGATGTATTGAAAGCACCCTGTGCCGAGCGAAATTCACGCTGCAGATCGTTACAGAGCAGAAGCTTGCATTAAGGAAAAGAACAAAATCACTCTCATTTGAAACAGCTCAAAGAGGCAACAAATTCTGACACAGGAGGGAATCACAAGCATACTAGTGACAGTATTTGCTCCTCGTAGTAGTGTTATTTCCACATTTGTCAGCAACAATTATTTTCCCTAATGGTGAAGACAAGAAGCTTGGGTATTTTGTATTTGACAAAATTAGTAACGTCTGCAAGTTGTGGAGGAGGGAAAACTGTCAGCTTCCTATTGAAAAAAAAGGCCTATCTGTTTAGAAAGCTTCAATCTGTGCAGCTTTTTAGCTAATATTGCTTTATCTGTGTATTGGAACAAACATACTTAAGGTATTAAACGACCCAGGAAAAAACACAGTAGCCTCTCACCTAAGGTTTCTCTACCAGGTCTTTCCTAACAGTCGTGGTCTTGCACTGATCTACTGGTTAATCTGCAGGTTAAGACTTGGTTCTGTTTTTTGAAGCAACTCCAACTCCCAGAAAACTTGTGTGTGTGAACTCTGACTCCTTAAAACTGCAGTGAAATCAAGTGGCTTCCTTTTTATTTGACCGTAACTGATAAACAGGAAAAGATAGTATTAGAGATGAATGAGTAGTTCCCAGCAGCAGAACTACTTCCTTCCACATAAACTATTTTTGCCACACAGAAATTGCTCCTCATCTTTACAAATACTATGAAATAGGCTGGAAATGAATTTTTTTTTACCTAAAGGCTTTCTTGTGTTTTACTCCATAAGGAAATAAACCCTAAAATTTGTCTTAAAAGTTGTTCCTGAGCTCTTAAAGTTTAAGTATTTATAGTTCCAACAAGATACATCTAGCATTTTCTGCCATGTGCCTGGGCAGAAACATATGCTCAAACACATGATTTTCTAAATTTTAAGGGGTGTATGCACAAACTTGTTGCTAAAGACTCGTGACTACTGTGAACAGACATCAAGAGAAAAGAATTTTAGAAAGGCTATAAAGAACTGCATAATCAAAGTCCTTTAACTGATTTCATAGAATCAGTAAGGGTTGAAAGGGATCACAAGGATTATCTAGTTCCAACTCCCCTGCCATGCCCAGGGACACCCTACCCTAAATCAGGTTGGCCAGAGCCCCATACAGCCTGGCCTTAAACACTTACAGGGATGGGACCTCAACCACCTCCCTGGGCAACTCACTCCAGGCTCTCACCACTCTCATGCTCAACAACTTCCTCCTCACCTCCGGTCCAAACCTACCCACCTCCAGCTTTGCTCCATTCCCCCTAGTCCTGTCACTCCCCGAGAGCCTAAAAAGTCCCTCCCCAGCTTTTTTGGAGGCCCTCTTCAGATACTGGAAGGCCACAAGGTGGTTATCTCAGAGCCTCCTCTTTGCCAGACTGAACAGCATCAACTCTTTCAGTCTGTCCTCATAGAAGAGGTGCTCCAGCCCTCTGATCAGCCCAGTGGCCCTTCTCTGGACATGCTCCAGCACATCCACATCCTTCTTGCAATGGGGGCTCCAGAACTGCATGCAGTACTCCAGGTGAGGTCACCTCCCTCGCCCTGCTGGCCACACTTCTGATGCAGCCCAGGATCTGGTTGGCCCTCCAGGCTGCAAGTGCACGCTGCTGCCTCATGTTTGAGCTTTTCATCCACCAGCATCTACTCCCTCTCCTCAGGGCTGCTCTCCAGCCAGGCACTGCCCAGCCTGGATTTGTGTTTGGCATTGCTCCAACCCAGATGCAGGACACTGCACTTGGTCTTGTTGAATCTCATGACGTTGGCTTGTGCCCACCTCTCCAGCCTATCCAGGTCCCTCTGGATGGCATCCCTGCCCTCCAGCCTGTCTGCTGCACCACACAGGCTGATGTATCAGCAAACTAGCTGAGGGTGCACTCAGTGCCACTGTCCGTGGCACCCACAAAGATGCTGAACAAGACTGGTCCCAGGACTGATCTCTGAGGGACTCTGCTTGTCACTGGTCTCTTGGACATGGACCCGTAAACAGCCACTCTTTGGGTGCAGCCATCAAGCCAGTTCTTTATGCATCTCGTGCTCCACCCATCAAACCCATGTGTCACCAGCTTGGAGACCAGGATGTGGTGCAGGACAGTGTCAAAGGCCTTGCTCAGGTCCAGGTAAATGCCATCAGTTGCTCGCCCCTCACCTATTAATGTTGTGACCTGTTCACAGAAGGCCACCAGGTTTGTCAGGCAGGATGTGCCCTTGGTGCAGCCATGCTGATTGTAGCCAATCAGCTCTTCACTATTCTTCTATCTCAGTAGTGCCCCCAGGAGGATCTGCTGCATGATCTTACTGGGCACAGAGGTGAGACTGACTGGACAGGAGTTCCCTGGCTCATCCTTCCTACCCTTTCTGAAAATGGGAGTTGTTTCCCTTTTTCCAGTCAGTGAGGACTGCACCAGACTGCCATGACTTGTGGAATAGAATATAGAGAGGTTTAGCAACCTCATCTGCCAGTTCCCTCAACACACATGGGTGTATCCCATTGGGTCCCATGGACTTGAACACTTTCAGGTTCTTCAGGTGATCACGAACCTGATCTCCACTTACGATGGGCAGCTCTTCCTTCCAGCCCCTGCCATTATCTTCCATGGCTCCAGGAGTGTGGCTGGAGGCCTTTGCAATGAAGACTGAGGTAAAGAAGGCATTGAGAACCTCAGCCTTTTACACGTCACTTGTGACCATTTCACCTGTTTCCTTTCTGAGGGGGCCCACACCTTCCCTAGGCTTCTTTTTACCATTAATATACCTGGAGAAATTCTTGGTGTTCCCTTTGACTTCCCTGGCTAGATTCAATTCAGACCCTGCCTTGGCTTTCCTAAGCAGGAAAAGCTCTAGCTGCTGGGGCAGCTTCCTTACATACCCCCCATTCCAGCTGTCCTTTCTCCCACTCCTTGTAGAGTTTCTTTCTGTGTGACAGTGTGTCCAGGAGCTCCTTGCTCAGCCAGGCAGGCCTCCTAGCATTCTTCCCTGCTTTCCTCTTTGTTGGTATGCATTGCTCATGGACACAGAGGAGGTGATCCTTGAATACCAACCAGCTGTCCCATGTCATAGAATGGTTTAGGTTGGAAGGGACCTCAAGGATCATCCAGTTCCAAAGCCCTGCCACAGGCAGAGACACCTCCCAGTGGAACAGGTTGTCCAAGGCCTCACCTAACTTGGCCTTTAACATCTCCAGAGAGGGAGCAGCCACAACCTCCCTGGGCAACCTGTTCCAGTGTTTCACCATCCTCACTGGAAGGAGCTTCTTCCTAATATCTAGTTTAAATCTCCCCTCCAACAGTATAAGCCCATTATCCCTTATCTTGTCATTACATGACTGTGTAAATAGTCCCTCCCCAGCCTTCCTGAAGCACTCCTTCAGATACTGGAAGGCCACTGTAAGGTCTTCTCAAAGCTTTCTCTTTTCTAGGCTGAAGAGCCCCAACTCTTGTAGCCTGTCCTCATAGCAGAGCTGCTGCAGCCCTCTCAGCATCTTGGTGGCCTCCTCTGGACTGGCTCCAGCAGTTCCATGTCCTTCTTGAGTTGGGGGCTCCAGAACTGCACACAGGAATCCAGGTGGGGTCTCACGAGAGCAAAGTAAAGGAGGAGAACCCCCTCCCTTGCCCTGCTGGCCACAACTCTCTTGCTGCAGCAAGAGCACACAATTTCTGTCTGGGCTGCACATACACACTGTTGGCTCGTGTTGAACTTTTTGTCATCCCAGACCCCCAGGTCCTTTTCCTCAGGGCTGCTCTCAGCCATATCCCACCCAGTCTGTGTCTGTGCTTGGAATTTTGTCATCCCAGGTGCAGGACCTTACACTTGGCCTTGCTGAATGTCATGAGGTTGGCCTGGGCCCACCTCTCCAGCCTGTCCAGGTCCCTATGGATGGCATCCCTGCCCTTTAGCTGTGTGTGCCACACAGCTTAGTGTCATATGCGCACTTGCTGAGGGTGCACTCGATTCCTCTGTCTATACCACTGACAAAGACGTTAAACAGCACTGGTCCCAGCACTGACCCCTGAAGGACACCACCTGGCACTGGTCCCCAGGTGAACACTGTGCCCTTGATCATGTCCATAAGCTGGTACTTCGTAAGTACCATTCAGTTTTTCTACTCGGTTGTTCAGCACTGAAAGCAAGAGACTTTCAAAGCCCTTCCTAGCAGATTCACTTCTTTCCTATTCACTTCTTTCCGATCTCCAAAAACATGAACTGGTTAGAAAAAGCAAGAATCATCTATTTTCTGTCCACTCTCCATATGCTCTGCAAAATAAATTTGTTCTTTAGAACCAAAAATGATTCGGTTTGAAGGGATCTTAAAGACAATCTCATTCCAACTCCCTGTCATAAGTAGGGACACCTTCCACTAGATCAGGTTGCTCAAGGCCCCATCCAACCTGGCCTTGCATGCTTATAGGGAGGGGGCATTTGCAGCCTCTCTGGGCAACCTGTGCCACTGCTCCACCACCCTCACAATAAATAACCCAAATCTACTCTCTTGCTTAGTTTTATTCTCTGCACAAGATGAGTGCTGCCAATAGAAGCATGAAACATCACTACTTCTCTGGAACATGTTCAGAGAAGGGCAACACAGCTGGTGAGAGGCCTGGAACATAAACCCTATGAGGAGAGGCTGAGGGAGCTGGGGTTGTTTAGCCTGAAGAGGAGGCTCAGGGCAGATCTCATTGCTGTCTACAACTACCTGAAGGGAGGCTGTAGCCAGGTGGGGGTTGGGCTCTTCTCCCACACAATCAGCAACAGAACAAGGGGACACAGCCTCAAGTTGTGCCAAGGGAGGTACAGGCTGGATGTTAGAAGGAAGTTCTTCACAGAGAGAGTGATTGGCATTGGAATGGGCTGCTCAGGGAGGTGGTTGAGTCACCGTCCCTGGAGGTGCTCAAGAAAAGACTGGCTGAGGCACTTAGTGCCATGGTCTGGTTGACTGGATAGGGCTGGGTACCAGGTTGGACTGGATGATCTTGGACGTCTGTTCCAACCTGGTTGATTCTATTCTATTCAATACTTTTAAACCTTAAGTGCACAGACAAACTCAATCCTGGATACCTCACCTACTAAGGTAGCAGACTGACAAAATACCATGTGTAAGGGTAACATGTTTGATTTGTCTTTAGACCTGAACACACAGACCTGAACACACAGCATTTAAATTTGGTATTTGGTCAGCTGTAAGGAATCAAAGTCAGTTTACAGCACAAACACTGTACCCAACCACAGACCACCTCAAACGGACCAAGACCATACATTTCCTGATGGTGAACCTGAGACCAATTTCTTAACACTAGGTGAAAAAACCAAACCCAAGTATAACCACTACCTCACTCTACTTCAGAAAAAAAAAATGCAGAGGTATCCACCTCCATTTCTTTTCAGCAGTTCATCTCAGACCTGAAATGAACCTGCCCCAGGGAAAATTTAACAATTCATCCTCCAGTCTAGGTAGCCAAATACAACACATTACCAGGATGTGCAAATGAATCCTAGGGAGCTATGATTACCAAAAGAAATAAAAATAATCCAAAGCCATCAACTTGTCAACACTTCACCTTTCTCCCTTTAAATCCAAGCTTTCTGAGAACTTTTTTTACAAGAAGGAAAAAAGCCACTAGCAATGGCAACTTAAACATGAAAATTTTCATGGTGCTCTCATCTACTCTAAGGAAAGCAGAGCAGCTACATAGAGAATGCAAAGGAAATGCTTCCCCAGGGCTGCACAGGGAGTAAAAACTGAAAGTGATCTTTTTAAGCTACTCTGTAGGAGCAGGAGAAGAAATAAAGCAGAAGGATTGAAGATGTAACGCAACTTCTATTCCAGTTAGGAAAGATCAAGCATCTTTTGCTGGATTACCTCTGAATTCCTGAACCTCTTCCCTGGCTCCCAGACTACATGAAGGCGCTTCTCATGCCCTTCTCTGCCCTCTCCTTTTTGAGGCCTTCATAGGTGTGCTTAGCTCTTTAGATACAGCTCCTTTTAGAGCAACCACAATCTAAATTAGATCTGGAAGGAGACATTAAGTGCAACAAGGAAGCTACAACAGTCACACTAAGAGCAATAATCATCACTTGTCAGTGTGGCACAAATCTCATTTTTATTTTTGCCACAAATTTTGCAGGTAACAGCAGTCTAGGATCCTGGATATCTTCCCTCACATCTCCCAACAGCTATTTGTCAGCCCTCCTTCATCCACCTAAGATTTCACACCACGGCCTAGGAAAACACAATGGTTCCAGAGCCTCTGCAAGAGCTATGAAACACTCTCCTCTAAAGATCAGTGACTATCACATCCTGCAATACAGCTGCACAGCCCACACCTTACGCTATCCACTCTTTGCTGTGGTGCTTTATCCCCAACCCACACTCCTGGTTTTGAGGTGGAAAAATACTACAATTAAAAGCTGTTCAACTGAAAGCTAAAGCTACAGTTATTTTAACATAAAGTCAACTTAGCATTTTTTTTTGCTGCAGGTACCACAGCAACCCACCCAGAAATGCATGTTTAGTTGAACTGTCACTCCACAGTGAGAGGTAAAACACCAATAATTGAAAATAAAAAATAATATTCCTTTAGTAGAAGGTATTTAGGTCACTGAAACAGTTCTTTACACATTCAAGGATCATTTTAAGGGATATTTCCCAATAACTGGAAGCTATGCCCAGACTAGGAGTGCAGCCCCATAGAGGCAACAGTGACAGAAGCATTCATCACAGTCATTTCAAATACCTCGCAAGCTGGTTTCTGTCTCCTCTACACGCAGCAGACAAATGCACATTTGCAAAGTGAAGGAAACATCCATGAAGTATTACTCATCTGTATTACACCAAGGCTTAAAAATCTTGAAGCTTGCAAGTAACTCCCACACTAGTAACAAACTGACATGAGAATTACACATTATTCAAGCTCTTTCATGACCACCAGCCTCTACGACATCATCTGCTTTTAAAGACACAGTACAAAATAAACCAAAAGTTTCTGCCTGGACTAACCACAAATAGAGCCAAAAGCAAAGCTGATGGATATAAAGGAGATTATTCAATATTTTTGCCCAGATATTTATCTTCTTGCCTTTCTCAAGTTTAATGACGTGCTACGTAAAACATAAAAACTACTTGTCAAGTAGGTCAAAAGCTTGCACAATTGGGCAGCTCAGTGCTAAGGAAATGAAGTTGAACTAATTAAACTAACAGAAGTGCAAGTCGTGTCTTGACAGAATTCAAGAGTAAGTTTGAGTTTCTTTGGGCTGTTGGTTTTTTTTTGTTTCTGGGAGTCTAAAACATCCTCTAACATGTGAGCAGTGGAAGCTGTATGAAGTATTTTTCTCCTCTAACAGATCTATTCATGCCATGTTCTTCCTGCCTGCCCCAATATAAATCTTGCTGTTGGGAGATTACTAACAGTGGTCAGAACACTTATCTGCACAACCATAAAGCAAATGCTGATTCAAGTTACTGCTGAACTAACTAATGGCTGCCCCAAACACTCAGACCTCACTGATAGCAGAAGCTCTGTGGTGTCAGTCTGAGAGTCCAAAAGGGCATATTCTGGCCTCGTGTTTACTGGCAGCATTACAAGGAACGCAGCACAGTACTTCAAATTTTGAGTTACTCTGGCTAGCAGCTTGGAAATTCTAACAAACTGAAAACATATTCAAGCTGTGAATCTGAAAAGTAACAGAATTTCGTAACCTCATTTTGCAGTTGTTTCACAGCAAAGAACACTCTCACAACTTCATAAACAAACCGACGCTAGCCATCAGCTAGATGTTTTAATAGGCTGTGGCAAAAGGGTTTTCATTTCTGCCCTAGCACAGGAATTTCCTCACAGTAGACAGCTTCAAGAAGCAAGAGGCTAAAGATAGAGCTAAAAACAAAAACTCATCCCAAACCCTAACTAGTGAGCAAGTGACAGTTAATTATATTAGTATTAGATCTGCATTTAACACCAAATGCTTATTGCTACAGGAAGAACCCACTCAAACAAAACAAGCCATATAATTACTCATAGTATGTCAGAGAAAAAAAAAGTGGTAGTACAACTAATCAGCATTTCACTTCACTAACAAGTTCCAACTCACTGCTACACTTCGGAGCATCTGAACACACTTCAATGAAAGACAACACACACATCCAGAGAAGCAGCTCACAGTGTTTCCATACACCCCTTCAAGCCCTCCAGTAACTGCTGGGGGTTTGCCACTACAAAATAGTATTTCCCAAAAACCTAATGAGAGGAGCTTCAGAACTTGTTCAAAACAAACTAAACAATTTAGCTTTCCTGATGCAGTCAACCTCAAGCTTCTCTTGACATTTCCTAAGGCCAGGTCTTACAGATGCTTCCAAAAGAAGCAGCCAAACCCAAAAAGAAACGGATATCCAATTTCTCCACTTCCCTAACAAGGAGAACCATCCATGGCACACAAATTCTTGATATCCAGCACACAGCTTTCAATCCCTCAAGCAAATAGTGGAAGAGATTCAGGAAATTGTGTAGAAGACACGAGAGCAAAGGGCTCCAAGGGGAGCCCCTCCACAACCACAAATATTGAAGTTTTGGAAACCAACACTTCAATACACTCCCAAATTCACCTCAATTAGTCAAGAAGACCTTATATAATTTTTCAGCAACTAACTCCTTCCTCTATTTTAAACTTAAAACAGCTAGTTTAAGGCAAATCATGTTTTTACTGTCTCAGTAAGCAGGAAGGGGAAGGTAAATTTACTAAGCTACAAAAAGCTGAAAGGCTCTAAATTCTTGGATTAAATCCAACCAGTATCACTGACAACCACTGTAGGACACTCGTTCTCTGTTCTACAAAGCAAGGAAGAGAGATCCTCACCTGCTCTCATCACAAGTCACCAGCCTTCCCCCACCATCCCCTTTAGCAATCTTCACCAGAGTGACAAGACTAGACATCACAGGGTGCAATTTTTCTTTGCCCCTGGATGTCACCGTTAGCCAGAGCTGATGCATAAAGATTAGAGTAGCAGGACAATAACAAGAAAGGCTTCTGCTGTTGCTCCGTGTGTTGCAAGCGTGTTTGAGAGCAAAAGACTTCAACCTTTTTCAAGCTTAGGGTTATCAATGCTGAAACATTTACCACTATTTAGTTTTTTTTTTTTTTCAAAGCTCTATATAGCAATTTGTAGCAGGACAGTAAGCAGCTTCTACAGCAATTAGTTGACTCAGCAACTGTATTCCTGAAAATTACTGTATTTCACTTTAATTTCCCAGGATTTCAATTATGGTGCCGTTATTTCTCAGGAACAGGACTTCACTATGTTCCAATCTAACCAGCCTAAAAAGATCATGAAATGGAAAAGCTATTGTGATACTTTGCCTGAGTACAACACACAAGTGCCAAGACTGGCACAAGTATTAGAAGAGATTTATTTTCTACTCAGAATGCTGAAAAAATGCATTTACCTATCTTAATGAATCGACAGGGGAACATCTGTTCATCAATTTTATGCTTCAAGGTGAATGTTTCTTTGTTATAATCATTCTTTAAGCCACTGTGGGAAAAAATAAATAAGGTTACTAAATCTTACCTTGTATTTCAGGACTAGCTAATAAACACGATCTAGGTCATGCCTGAAAAGCCAAGCTTGTTTCATGTTACTATGAATCATAAGCATACATGCTGAACCAAGGCCTGGGCTGCTATCCACTATCCTGTGTCTCCCTGGGAGGCAGCACAGGTGAGTGATTTTGGGAGGGAACTGATGTGGGATCTGTGCTGTTCATCTGCATCCCTGTGATGTCAGCAGTGATCTGGCTAAACAGCACTATTCTGTTTTCAAGAGGGAGATGGGTCAGCTCTCAGGATTACCACACTGCCCAAGTGCCTTGTGATCCATCTGTGGGCAGTACTTCATAAAAATACAAAGCATTCTGTATAATCTATCAAAAATCTTGCATCCATTTGTACAGAAGATGCAAGCAAATAAAGATATATAAAGCATATATATTCAGCACAAGTGAAATGACACTAGGATAGCAATCATTAGTCTGCTACTCTTCCCCCAGCATTCTAGAGGCAATAAAGTCAAACTGCAAAACTGGCAAAAGGGCAAAAGGATGGGAAGGGTTGTGGTCAGTTTCTATGTCTGGAGGGATAGCTGTAAGAAAACTTTCTCCATGGCTACTCTGCTTGACTAGTGCTGATGTACACCTATATGCCCCCTGGAGGTAGACTGGCCTTTTAGAGGCCTCCAAAAATAACTAGTTCTTGCTACTCATTTCTCTTGTACTCCTAGATATTTAAACATCATTTTCCTTTCTGAAACAGAAGGCTCCTTAAAAGGCCCTTGCAAATTTACATTAGGAACTCCTCAGAAGCTCTGGATAGCTTAAATAGCCAAGAAGCTCTATCTTTAGTCCCTATCAATATGACTACTAACTTAAACTAAAGAAGCATGAGGTTTCCATATGCTTATTTATTTACCCACCTCAAGAAAGACACCTGGCTAGTTCAGACCTTTATACAGCTGCAGTAAGGCTCTTGACACAGGCAGGTTACTTTGGCTTTTAGAAGCTACTTAGATACCCACATCTAGGAAATAATTTCTTTTGTGCCTCAAACATGCACAAGAAGCAATCACAATCCAGCAACATCACACCCCACTCTCAGTTCTTCCAAATCTCAGACTTTGCTCCCCAGAAATCCTCTGTGGTTAGAGCAGAATGTGGAAGGCTTCCTGGAGCGAGTGTTGGGATTGCTGCTCCCTGACTCGGCTATAAACAGAAGGGTAATAATTGCAGGATCACAATCACAGCTCTACTACACTGTTAGCCATGTATCTACTGGGGAGCAAAGGGGAACAGCCTTTTGGTCCAGCCTTTACAACTACCACAGCTGCCAAAATCACATCTTACCTGGACAACAGATCTGTCATGTTTTCCTCATTCATTCCACCAAAGACTTTAAACTTCTTTAAATTGCAGACGTGAGTTTTCTCATATTTCCCAAATGTGATACTCTGGACTATGGCAGGTCTTTCAAGTTTCAGAATCAAATACTGCAGAAGAGAGAACAATGAATTTTAATATTGAAGCCAAGGCTGCAAAATAGACTAAGGGAGAAGCATTACAGCCTCCAAAAATGCAGGTAACAGAGCTAGAGAATGAAAGTTAAGAAAGTGCTTCCCCATTATCATATTTGCCCCTTTGTTCTGGGAATGAAGCAAAGAAGTTTTGAGAATATTACTTCAAAAGCAGTTTATCAAGGAAAAGATTTGGTGGAACCACCTATTCCTAGCATTTCTATTCAGGGCTTATACACATTCCCTCAAGTTGGATGCAAGACTTCCTGAAATCTGGCAAAAAGGATCAAACTACAGAGAGTGATGATTCAAACACCCACTACAGCCCAAAAAGAAGCCCAAATTGAATACACAATTAGATAAATACAGCATGTTCCACAGGCTAGGAGAACATCAAATGACTTTTCCTCTCTGGGCAGATACTATTTAACCACTGAACACAGACCAGGTTTCACGTGTGGCTAACATAGGAACCAGCTGCTTATTGACTCCACTGAATGAAACATCAAGCCACTTCACTGACAATCAAGGGGTTTTACACATAAAGTTACAAGAATGTTCTCCCTCACAAACATTTGCTCCCCCCCTTAATCAGATGTCATCCCTCTTAACAGTGTATGGTCAGATCAGTTATATTCAGGTTCCAGGTACCAGCTTCACCAGTACTGCTAGATGAGAAGATCCATTCCACTAGAAAACTGTATGCAGGAAAGTGCATGCAATACCCATCAGGCACCATCAAGCACCAATTTAACTTTCCCCTACTAAAAAACATCTTAGAGGGAGCCTGGAGTCATCCTGGTTTGCAGAATATGTTGTGTTTCATACCAGAAAACAATCTGTCTCCTCCTTTTCCCTAGCTTCTTTGAAATAAGCAGCATACAGCAGAGAAATGAGATGAAGTGCAGGATTCCAAGTACTCATCACGTTGGATTTTGCTACAAAACCCTGTGATCAAGGCTACAGCTCAGGCAGGATCACTCAGGCATTGTAGGACACCTCCCACTGCAGGCACTGCTGGTGGCCCACTCCTTCAAGAAGCCATGCTGCCAAATCAGACCTGATGCAGTTCCGAGTTCCTCAGCAGCAGCGAGTTATTTGTATGTATGAGCCAGTATTTGATGGTTCCCGAGTACAGACTAGTACCTCGCATCTGGAGCACTGGTACAGTCCTGGACTCGCCAGTTCAAGAGACTGAAACTACTGGAGAGAGTCTAGCAACGATGAGAAGTCTGAAGCATTTCTCTGAGGAGGAAAAGCTGATAGACCTGAGGCTGTTCAGCCTGAAGAAGAGCAGACGGAGGGGATTTTCTCAATGTTGATTAATGTCTTAAGGGTGGGGGCAAGAGGATGAGGCCAGTCTTTTCAGTGGTCCCCAGTGATAGGACAAGGGGCAATGGACATAAACTGGAACCTAGAAAGTTCCAGTTCTTTTCTTCTTTCCTCAGACCAGGCTGCTCAGAGAAGTTGTGGAGTCTCTTTCCCTGGAGGCTTTCAATACCCACCTGGGTGCAATCCTGTGCAACCTACTCTAGATAATCCTGCTTTAGCTTGGGGGTTGGACTAAATGACCTCTAGAGGTCACTTCCAACCCTCACCATTGTGTGATTTTGTCAGCTCCCATAGCATCACTCTCCTTGTGCTAAACAGCTCCATTAGCAGAACGATTTTACCTTAAAGTGTATCTTCTGCGTGAGAAGCAAAACACATATTCCCATTCATTTAGTTCAGTCGCTCTCTCATGGCCCTATAAAACAGCTAATTCTCCATCTAGAAGCAATAGCAACATCATTCTAGAGAGCATCAGGATAAATGTGTGATCCAAGTGGCTGGTTCTCACTATATTTACAAAAAGCTTCATTTAAAAGAAGTACTTGTGCACGCAGCAGCTGCAGGTGATAATGCAGACTGGATGGATACCTAGTAGAATAAGGAGGATTTACTGCCACAGATGTTTTCAGCAACTCAGAATTTTTCAGAATGAAGAAAACGAAGGAGCGTGAGCACTGCCAGCATACAAGAGAAGAATGCTTTGGTACTTTTCCAGGTTGTTTGGGGTTTTTTTTGATGGAAGAATTCTGGTTTTCTGAAGAACATCATTCATCTAAATGTCAAAGCCCATTGCTAGTTTAACTAGCAGTAAGCCATGCTTTGTCTCAAAGCATTCCCTAATTTCAGGGGGGAAAAAAGGCTCTACACAGAAAACTAATCTTGCTAAAGCAGAGAAAAAGAAAGGATAGAGCAAAAGGATGCTCCTGTAATAAGCAAGGCAGTACTTGATACATGGCACAGCCTGCTGCCAAAATTCCCATGCAGAACAGCCAGTACACAACAACAGCTAAGCACTCCTCCTACACCATCAGATC
Organism: Tricholaema leucomelas; assembly: GCA_013400475.1. Lineage (NCBI taxonomy): Eukaryota > Metazoa > Chordata > Aves > Piciformes > Lybiidae > Tricholaema lacrymosa > Tricholaema leucomelas. The sequence goes on from WAAF01005682.1 coordinate 217,110, forward strand.
TTCCCTGCAGATTTCTCTCCAAGCTGAAGAAGTGAAGCCAGCACCAGCAACTGCAATTCCTTCATCTTGCTGGAATTACAAACCTAATGCTTGGGTCATGAAGACAGACTGACTCTTTCAAGCAAGTCTCAAAACTTTCTCAAGCACCACACAAGATTTGCAAAAGTCTGGCACAAATGTCATTGTGCATTAATCAATTCTTACCCTAAATTAAGGGACAGAAAACCAGGACTGCAGTCAAATCTTGGGATACACACCTAGAGGGGAGCAAGATATGGCAACTACTCCATGGGTCTAGCAGAAATTTCTTAAACCTCGAGACAGAGAAGGAACTCTGCAGTCATCCCTGCTTTCCTGCATCCCTTCACCTGCTGAGTCAGGCCAACATCACAGAACACACTAAAAGCTAAACACAATCTTCCTGTAAATTTATCTGCTGCCTGGTATGGAAACAAAAGATGGATTTGCTTTAAAGCCCATGGCCCAATACCTGTACGTACAGATGCATTTTTACAGTTAAGAGAGGCACTGAAAGGGTCAGAAGACTGGAACATCTCTGCTATGAGAAAAGGCTCATAGAGGTGTTAAGCTTGGTGAAGGCTCCAAAAAGACCTTCCTCCAGCTTTTCAGCACTTAAGATGGCCCTAGCAGAAAGCTGGGGACAGTCTTCTTAGCAGCACCTGTTGTGACAGGACAAGAGGTGATGGTCTTAAACTAAAAGAAGAAAGATTGAGACTAGATGTAAGGAAGAACTGTTTTATGCTGAGGGTGGTGAAATACTAGCACAGGTTTCCCAGAGAGGTGGTAGATGTCCCATAGCTGGAAAAAAAAAAACAGGTCAGGTTGTTCAGGGCTCTGGGCAACCTGACTAGCTGATGTCCCTGCTCACTGCAGGGAGGTTGGACTACACAACCACTGAAGGTCCCTTCCAACCTAACCCGTTCTATGATTCACACAAACATAAAACCATACATAGAGGTCCTTTTTATCTTTATATACAAATGTACACACTGCTGCCACTGTGGATACCAGCTACAAATCTCACTAATGGTGAAAAAATGTGTTGCCTCAAGAGCTGCAAACAGCTGGCTGCATGGGTATTTTTGGACTCCTACCAGGATTTGAGATGTGACAGACTAATCTCTACAGCTTTGAAAGATGTGACAGAAGTGCATGTAAGATCAAGTGATTTATTCAACCTGGAGAGAACAAGTCTGTGAGATTTCAGACAAATATGCATACCAAGATATTTGACACTTTTCTGTCCTGTAAGCCATGTCAGTAAGTTTAATGTTCAAGTGTTCATAAAGTATTCTAAAAATCCAAATTACTAACTGAAGTGTTTGCTCAAGCAGTGATTGTAAGAAGCTGCCCAAGTCACCATCACTGGAGGGATTTCAAAGCCATGGAGATGTAGTGCTGAGGAAAATGGGTTTAATAGCAGACTTGGTACTGTTTGGTTAATAGTTGGACTTGATCTTAAAGGTCTTCTCCAGGCAAAATAATGCTAGGATGCTGTGATTCATTAGCAACACTGCACACAGACACTAACTGGCATTAACTGCATAAAAAAAACTCAGCCTGATTGTTAAGGCTCAATTACAACATTTAAAGATGCAACAAAACATTAAAATACTAAAACTTTGGTTTATGATTAACACACGTGTAAATGAAGATTCACAAGCAGCAGAGCAAGACACATACAACACAATGACACCTCAACAGCTTGGTACAGTCCACTCTAAAGAGCAAATCCAGCCCTGTCACACTGGGAGCTGCAGCAAATTACAGATGTTTTGAAGGTCTGGTCTGTGCTGCCATGTGATGACAACCATAGCATGCTTCTGCAACACGCAACTGACAGTAAATTTTATTAGTGTACTTAATATTAGTTCCTGATACAATCCACACAGAAGGACAGGAATCAGGAGAGGAAAACTGGTATGCTCAGATGCAAAACCAAAACCAATTGATTGGATGGTGTCACTAACTGTATACACGTGCTCTTTAACTGTTCAATTCACATTTTCATGTCAAATACACTGGATAGATACACAGAATCCAAATGGCACCATGCAAGATGAGTCAATTAAGAGTCATATTGTGTTTTTACAGAATCACAGAACTGTTCAAGCTGGATAAGACCTTCAAGGTCACTGAGTCCAACCACTAACCCAACACCACCAAGTCCATTGCTAAACCATGTCCAGTCATGCCACTTTTACAGGTCTTTTAAATAGCTTCAGGGATGGTGATTCAATCACTTCCCTGGACAGCCTGTTACAGGACTTGACAACCCTTTTGATGAAGACATTTTCTTCCCCAATATCCAACCTAAACCTACCCTGGTGCAACTCGAGGCCATTTCCTCTCATCTTGTCACTTGCTACTTGGGAGAAGAGCCCAAACACCACCTCTTAACCTCCTTTCAGGGAGATGGAGAGAGAGTGAATGTCTACCTTCATTCTCCTCCACACTAAACAATTCCTGTTCCTTCAAGTGGCTCATCACAGGACTGGTTCTCAAGATACTTCACCAGTTTTGTTGTCCTACTCCAGACCCATTTCAGCAACTCTATGTCCTTCCTGTGGCAAGGGTCCCAAAGCTGAACTCAATACTCAAGGCTGCAGTCTCACTAGAGTCAAGTACAGGGGGTTCACTTCAACCATTTCAGCTCAAGTATTTTTTATTAGCAAGCAGTGAAACTTGTATTACAAGTGAAAATAATGCCACAATATAACAGGAGCTGCCCTTGTCCACTACTCAAACTTACCCAATGCTTTCACAATCAAGTTTGTAGCTAAATAAAAATCCATCCTTTTGTTCTGCACAGTCTTAATCAAGACACTTAGGAGAATTATATGTTCTGCATGCAGCCTTCCAATTCAGACCATTGTTGGAGCCATCAGGATGAGAACTTCTAACAGGGCCATGGTCTCCAGCCCTGCCAGCCTTACTGCTTCACACTTCCTATGTAAGCTGAGAACTAGTTTAAGAATAGAACCATCAGCCCCCTTCTGCCTGAATAGGTTACTACATAACAGGTTTATTACTGAATATATAATTTCTAGGTCATTCTATTTCAAGACTGAAGAAAGATATCTCTTTCAATAAACAGAAAAACAGCTGTCATATGTATTTCCTTTCACTGGCAATCATTCATAACCAACTGGTGGCTTTCATGGCCACAAGAATTATTTAACTCTGCCATAGCCATAAAGCTAGGAAAACTCTTCACTAAATACAGTCACGTGGCAGCATTTCATGTGTCTGCAGTTTCACTTTTGTTTTCCTTCCCTTTGCATAAAGGCATATTAAAAGTGCCAGAACATTTACTGCAAAGTGTGGATCTGAGCTACTGAACATCTTCTCAGATCCTTCTGATCTATGCTCATCAAGAGGAAAACGATGAAAGAATAAAAGGTGCCTGGAGAGGTTTTTTTGCTTCAATCAACAGGGAAAGGGAATAAAGCAATGTTTAAGATCTCCTACTTTTACCTCTAAGCCAGTAAAGCATCACCACCTCTGCAGGAAAGCAATGAACCCTTACATTAAGGTGAGACACTCAATGAACTCAAGTGATTAAAAGCAGTGTGACCAGCAGATGAAGGGAGGGGATTCTTCCTCTCTACTCCACTCTCGCAAGACCCCACAATACAGCACTGTGTCCAGCTCTGGAGCTCCCAATACAAGGATGTGGAACTGTTAAGAGTGGATCAAGAGGAATTCATGAAAATTATCAAAGGGCTAGGGCACTTCTTCTGTGAAGACAGACTGATAGTTGGGGTTGTTCAGCTCCAGAAAAGAGAAGACTTCAGGAAGACCTTATGGCAGCCTGTCAGTATTTGAAGGGAGGCCACAGGATGGCTGGAGAGGGACTTCTTGCAAAGGCATGGAGTGATACAGTGAGGGGTCATTGCTTCTAACTGAAAGATCCTAGAATTAGACATTAGAAAGAAATTCTTCACCATGAGGGTGAAGAGGGTGCCATGAAGCACTGGAATAGGCTGCCCAGAGCTGTTGTAGAGGCTTTGAGCCTGAAAAGTACTCAGCACCAGGTTGCCTCAAGCAACCCAGTTTAGTGGATGTCCCTGTCTATGGCAGGGGGTTGGAATTAGACCATCTTTAAGGTTCCTTCCAACTGAAGCCACTCTATGATTAGGGCTGCAGCTTATTAAAATACCTCATGGCACATTCCTGTAAGCAGGATTGACATCAGTCCTTGTGTTGTGTCCTAGCCCTAGTTTCAGCTAACAAAGTTGGACGGAGAGAAAGATTTATTTTTACCAAGTTTTAGTTCACTTCCTATCCTGGACTATTATGGCCACCCACACACTTTAACAAGTGCGTCACTGCAAAAATGACCAATTTTTGCACACAGTCATGCCAACACACAAGCCACAAAGTGCTTTACAGCTTCATTTTCTGTGTGGTACATAGTGTTTACTCCGGGGAACTGAAGTTATGCATCTATATAACATTATTTTTTAAGGTGAAATATTCAATTTCTAACACAAAGCAATTGATTTTCTCCCAACTTCTCATCGAACTTGTAATTCAGTCACCCACAGTTTCAAATGAAGTTTCCCAAGTTAAGAACCCACTTTAAGAACTTCAGCCATCTGCAAGAAGAAGGAAGTAGGAAAGCTGCACAAGGTGCAAAAACTAGCTATTTTGAGCAAGATGCAAGTTCTTTTGTCAAGTGAGAGACAACACAATTTGGAACTGTTGCTATATGCAGAGAAATAACAAAAATTGCCTTCTTCACACACAAGCCTCTTTTGCAAATTTCAATTCCCTGTTCCCTCTTTACAGTTAATTTTTCAACAGAGATGTTACACTGTAAAAAAAATGTTTTACATGAATAATTAAACACTCGAGTTAGAAGCACGAGAATTAGCTTAAGTACATATCAGAGACACTGCAAATATATCATCAGCACTCAAGATTGGGCTTGCTGAATACATGAGCAACTCGACCATGGAGTATTTTATGTTCTCACTATTCGACACAGATTCAAGGAAAAGGAATCCAGCAAGATTCCAGTCTTTTCTACACAAGACAATCAGGTCTTCTGGTGGCTTTATCTTTAAATAACACAGAACAAAACTCCAAAACTGTCTTGTAAGTCTAAGGTGCCATTACAAAGACTAACATTTTCCAAATCAGATCAACATACCTCAAATCAAGAGATGTATCTTGACAGATAGTACATATAGGTATCAGAAGGATAAATAGAAGAGAAAAATATAGGTGATAAGTAAGACAGATGACAGATATAAGATATATGTGTGCATGCATATATATATGATGCTAATTCATCTCTCTCCTATTAACAAGTCTGATTTAAAATGACTTGGATACCATGCAAAGCAGTGACCTTCTCCAGGTCTGGATTCAATAGTTCTGCAATGATATCTTCATTCAGGCCACGATCAAATACACATTAAATTGTTAGAAGACATCTCTAACAAGCTCACATGGTTTGCACAAGACTACCACTGCAATTATCCCCTGCTTAATCTACATGCCTGAATACAATCATATCACTGCCTGTCAGCTTTAAGCACAGGTTGGGAATATTCTACAGCATTCAATTACAAGAGATGTATTCCCAGTCCAGAATCAGGTTTTTAAAAGCACCAAATATTCAGGATGGCTAAAAAAAAAAAAGTAAGAGCAACTTCCAGCAACAATTAGGAGCACCTCAAGTGAAACAACCCTATCCAAAGTTGTACCATAAACCAACTCTGCTAGGGAATAAGAGAGCCTTAAGGGAAAGAAAAGAAAAAAAAACCACCCACAAAAAACACTAAAACCAACCATTTCTGCATGAAATGAAATAAATGATGGCACAGACTGGAATACAACACATGCTCAGTACCCATTACCCTGCAACTGATAGTTACTGGATAGACTAAAACTGCTTCAGACTGTAGACTAAATTCCCACACAGATCATCAAAATACACATACATTAAAAGAAGATAACATTAGATGTGTAGAGGTATCAAAAGGATCAAAAATATTCATCTTAACAAGCAAATGTAAACGTTGATGCAATGAACAGGGTAACTTCACCTCTCCTCTTAAAAACACCCCACTGTTACAGACACAGCAGTATAGAACGATACCATGAAAATCAAGATAGAAGCATTTCAACTGGCTAAAATGACCTGCTCCTATAGGGAGCTGCCACTCTAGACAACAGATTTTTAACACACCTTCAAAGCAAAGCTTCAACACTTACCTGGACAAAAATTGAGACTTAACTCATGAGGAAATCTAGGATTTAATAAGTAGAATCATAGAATGGTTTAGGTTGGAAGGGACCTCAAGGATCATCCAGCTCCAACCTCCTGCCATAGGCAGGGACACCTCCCACTAGAGCTGGTTGCTCAAAGTAGGTAAGGAGAACTTTGCACAAGAAAGATGCTGTGTAACACACTGCTGTGCATTGGTGTTTTAAGAGAATTTAAAACGACCTGCATAAGAACTATAGAACCTGACCTAGAAGTATCAGCAGTAAGGTACAGATCTAGTATAAAGAAAAAGAAAACAGATTTATTGAAGAAAAAAAGTGAAAGGATAAGGATTTTTTGCTGGATAATCTAACAATCTAATTAATAGTGAAAAAGCAAATTAGACACTGAAATACAATATAAATCTTATTTTAATAAGCTGCATAACCAGCAGAAGAGCTGACATTCATGTCTCTTTAAACAGAGTCTACACTCCTAAACATGTTACTAAGGGAAACAAACACAAGCTCCTTAGATCTGGGCTTCAGGGCCAGCAATCTACAACAGCTTCCAGTAGTGCTGACAAAGGGGGACCTACATGCCTCATTAGCAGCTTAATCTAACCATAAGGTTAGATTATTTCCAGTACAACCATCATTGGCAAGGATGCAATATGAAGCTTCCCCCTTCCCTTCCCCCATCCCCCCCAAAAAAGATTCCTTGAAAAATCACAAATAAACTGCTGGAAATATAAACATCTCATCTAACCTGCAGCCTATAAAGGCTATCAACATAAATGGCAGCACTCTACATAGAAAATAAAATATGCAATAAGTTGGATTTCTGCAACTGTACAGCCACGAGACTGTACAGTTGCAGAAATCCAAGTGCTTACCTGAGGAGGATAATTGCTTTCTGAAGACCATCTTGAGGACTGATCATTTGGCTTATCCACCAAGATATTCCTAAAAAGAAATCAAAAGTAACATAAGTAACAGCTAGGTTGTATTTTGTTGTCTCCAACACAATTTCCATCTGTGTACATAGGATCACAGGATGATAGAATGTTAGGGGTTGGAAGGGACCCAAAGAGATCATGGAGTCCAACCCCCCTGCCAGAGCAGGACCATACAATCTACCACAAAGGAACACATCCAGACAGGCTTTCAAAGTCTCCAGAGAAGCAGACTCCACAACCTCCCTGGGGAGCCTGTTCAAGTGCTCCGAGACCCTTACAGTAAAGAAGTTTCCCCATGTGTTGAGGCAAAACCTCTTGTGCTGCAACTTACACCCGTTGTTCCTTGTCCTATTACAGGGAACAAGTGAAAAGAGGCTGTCCCCCGCCTCCTGGCAGCCTTCAGATACTTATAAACATGTATCAAATCCCCTCTAAGTCTTCTTTTCTCCAGACTAAAAAGCCCCAGGTCCCGCAGCCTCTCCTCATAAGCCATGCCATCCAGTCCCCTAATCATCCTCACAGCCCTCCATGTAATTCATTCTCATGAAACTACCAAAACCACTACGCTGAGACTAAGGTTCTCCCTCTCTTTTATTAACAAATTTTCTACATCACTATTTATAAGATCCCAACAAAATATGCCTGCAAGCCTTGTGGTTGTGAAATGGAGCTCTAAATTGCAAAATAAAAACAATCTAAATCATGAAATCAATGTAGAAGAGATTCATTTACATAGGCTGAAGTGGAAAAAACTCTCTCATTCACCTCAACAGGGCAACAACTTCTCAGCAATATTAAAACAATGAGCAGTAAAACAACAAGGCAAAACCTGACCTTTAGTAGACAGGCAACAGTGGAATGGAGAGAGTGAGCTGCAAACCCACTTAAGGTGGAATTTTTTCACTGTGAGGGTGACAGAACGCTGGAACAGGCTGTTCGGGGAGGTCGTGGAGATACTCAAGACCTGCCTGAACACATTCGTGTGTAATCTTGTATAGGTGATCATGCTTTGACAGGGGGGGTTAGACTGGATGATCTTTCAAGATCCTTTCCAGCCCCTGATATTCTGTGATTGTAAATGATGACTATCTAACTCATGCCAAAATCTAACAAGTATTTTTCATGTGAGCTACAAGCCTACAACATCACATAAGAAAGCAGAAGCTCAGCTTTTCCACCAGCAAAACTACCTCCGAGTCGCTTCCTTCCAATTTGGAGTATCATTTAGAGAGTGAACATGAATTCAGAACAGGTCTTTTGGCTCAGATGAAAGAGATTTATCATGACATGTCATATGAAGAATCTGCCTCCTCCTCTCCTAGAACCATACAACAAACCTCACCTTCCAGACTAAATTAAAACATTAAAAAAAAAAAATCCCTAAAACCCAGATTATTGGCAAGGCAACAATGCCCCACCTGCTGGACAGAGCTTAACAGCTCCACCAAGTCCTAACTAACAAACTCATCAGCTTGTAAAATTTATGTAAAAAGAGGGAAGCAGTCATCAAAAGGCTTCTGCCATCTCCATCTGCTGTGTAGGAGGGAAAGAACACTAGCATCTGGATTACTACAAAGGACTGGAGGAAAAAGCGCTCATATAAATGCTCAGAAGGGAACAAGGTTAAGTCAGAGGTTGAGTATTAACAGACAGAAATTAGCTCCCTCTTTCCACATCATGCAGCCCAAAATCACTACTCTAACAGTGGTATCCAAGTGGTCTCAAGCTGTGACGAGGGAGATGGCAAGGAGCTAGACCACAGTGGCCCCTTAAAAGATGAACATTTGGGACAGCCTCTAGGCCAGCTCTCCATCTGCAGACTTCGCAAAAGACACATTGGGGCTTTTTTATTTCTCCACCACAGCACAGGAACAAAACTCAGATTCACAGAATGACACAGTGGTAGGAGTCAGGAGGGACCTTTGGAGATTATCTAATATAACCCTCCCGCTAAGGCAGGTTCACCTACAGCAGGTTTTACAGGACCACAGCCAGGTGAGTTTGGAATCTCTCCAGGAATCTCCACAACCTCTCTGCAGAGCCTGTTCCAGTGCTCTGCCACACTCAAAAGTTTTTCCTCATGTTTAGGTGCAACTTTCTGTTTCCCAGTTTGTCTACCTGTCTTATCATTGAGCACCACTTAAAACAGTCTGCTCCCATCATCTTGACCTACACTTTTTAGATATTGATCAGCATTAATAAAGTATCCTCTCATTCTGCTCTTCTCCAGGCTAAAAAGCCCCACATCTCAACCTGTCCTCATATGACAGATCCTCCAATTTCCTCATCATCTTTGCAGCCTCTGCTAGACTCCACTGATTTCTTGTCTCTTGAACTAGGGAGGCCAGAACTGAACACAAGACTCTAGATTTGGCCTCACTAGGACAGAGTAGTGGGGGAGGAAAACTTCTCTCAATCTGCTAGTCACACTTCTTAATGCACCCAGGATATCACTGCCCCCCTTCCTTTCACTAGTTTCCACCACAGCATGGCATTTATTACCACAGCAATGTTAAAATCAGCCCAGGCCTGCAGCTGGTTTTGTCTCACTTCCCCAGTGGGAAAAAAAACCACCTTTGAAGAGCATAAGTATACACACTACCCTCTTGCTCCAACCTCATCAAAATAGGAAATACCAAGCCATTGGTCTGCGTAATTAAACAGTCAACTAAGTACATCTGGTTTGCAGCACAAAGAGCTTCAACTCTGAGAGAAAAACATCACCCTTGTCTTTCATTTCAACAGGAACAAAAAGACCTAACTAAAGCAAAAGGGATAATTTGAGATGTGATGAGACACCTATCTTAACAGTTGCCAGTCTCAATGGTAAAGATCAAGTAGAAACCAAAACACACTTGATTTGAGAAGAATCATACCTGCAGTGTCTTGTGTCATGCCAAAGGCAAGGCAAAAGGACATTTATTTCTTAATACCTTTGACTATCTGAAGAGAGAAAAAAATTGCTGAACTGGAATCTAAGATGCGTATCTTAGATTAAATACTTAAGAGACACAAAGGCAGATGAGGCCAGACAACACTGCATGTCTTTTCTCCGTTATGGAGCTTTACCCTAGCACGCAAGACAATTTACCCCACTGAACACATTTTATTTATGATGCTATTAGATTTGTTTAAACATTTAGATGATCATCTTGTGGTACGTTGAGCAACGTTTGCAGGAATTGGCACTGTTACATGGTCAGATAATGCCCTGCTGGAAAGAGGCATTTTATAACTGGGCCAGATCCCAAAGATCATATTTTTAGCAGTGGATTTGTTTGCTTCTCCAGGTCAAAGATCAGTTTGCTACAACCTAAGAGGACCTCAATCAGTACAGCTAGACAAGAGAAAAAAAGTCATTCTGCAGAGAGAGGGAAGATGGATGAGAAGCTCATACAAAATTAAAGCTAGAAAGAAATTTAAAAGACAGAAGTGTCAATGGAGATACAATATGTTTAGAAACACATGGGTTATTAAGCTATTAAGATTAAGCAAATATTGAAGGCAGAAGTCCGTATGCATAAAGTCCATTTACCATAGTGGTTTAGGAAAATTTATGGGCTTGGAAGAATTAAAGCATTCCAGCAGTCATGAGACAGTAAGAAACAAACACAGACATCTCCTAATAACGGATGCCTTGTTCCATATAAAGCACTTTCCCTGGACATCCAGGTTTTTAAACAGTACCTGGAGGCTGCCTTTCCAGATATGACACCTAGATTCAAATCCAAGAAACTTTCGAAGTGAAAATTCCATCAACTTAATGACTTTCCAAGTGATTTTATCGTGGCATTAAAACAAAAAAGGGTATTTATAAGCCCTTGGGCTACCACAAGTCCCAAATAATTTTACGTAAGCTTTTCCTCTGAAAAAAGGCAACCCATTAACTCTAGTTCAAGAGAATTGCTCGTCATAAACCAGAGATACTACCATACATCTACAACACTGCCAAGAGGGACCATTCCACCCACTCATGCCTGATCTTCTGCCTTCTCTACACCAGAAGCCATAATAAAGATCATCATAAATAAGCTCTCGAGTCAGAGCAGTTCTCCAATTCAGTGCTGGCACAAAAGGATCAAAAAAAACCACCAGAGAGATGAGCAGCTGGATGCAGGCAAGGGGTTGATACTGGCAAAAATTCCCACCACCACTCTCGCTCACAAGAAATTACTGAAAAAGATGTCATGGTACCTCTGCTACTCTGTAGGCAATCCCACCCCACACTAAAAGCTAAGCAGAAGGAGTCATTTTATCCACTCCACAAACAAGAACATGTCCAGAGGCAGTACTGGTGTGCCTTAACTCCATAACCGAGCTTCCTCTGCGGCTATTAGCGTCCAAGCCTTTATTGTAAGCGTTCTCATCACTAAGTAAGAGCAGCAGATCCTTCTGGCTGCTCTGTGTAAAAAGCCCTCTTGGCAGAACACAGTGGAAGTTTCTTTTTATTGCCCATACAGACGCTGGGTTTGCAACTGCTGGAAGTAGATAATTTTCCCTTTTAGGCAACCCAGAAACCATCATATCCGTTGCACCAACTGCTGGCTGATCTCTGCTGGGACTAGAGATGTCCCCATGCTTGGTGTTACCAAGGGACAGCTCTGTGAAAAAAGCTCTGTGGTTTCAGGCATGACAGTCACTAAGGGAAAGTTTCCGTTTGCTTCAAGGAAGGGGATGAAGCAGGAAATAAGATGACTTTGCAGAACATACTGCAAATTAGGTTTAAGCCTGCTATAACTTGCATTCAAAGTAAATATTTTCATGAAGCTTCTATTAAAGAAATCCTCATCTTTTGGAACAAGTCCTCAAGAATAAACAAATCCCAAACACTGGCTTTGCTTGGCACATTCAGCTTGCTCTTCCGAGAGCAGCTGCACAGAAAAGGGCACACATCACCGTAAGGACTTGGAACTCAAACGGATGGTGAGGTACCAGCCCATTACACTGCAAAAAGCATTTGAGGAATTACAAACACATTGTCTGACTGCAAAGGGACAAAGCTCACTCTTTGGGGCTCTCCATGGAAGTTTTTTTTCCTCTTTTTCTTCCCTACAACCATCCCAAAACAGAGTAGCAAGAATACAGTCACTAGAACACACAGGCTAAACGTTCCACTAAGTCCACTTTACAGAAGACTGTAAGATGTGGTGGGGGCCAACTATTCCAAACACGTGGAATCATCACACCAGCCAGTACAAAGCATCCGTGGAGATATTCTTGCCCAGCCTAGACACTGGAATGTACACATACTCCTAACCAAGCAAAACAGAAAAACACAACCACCCATCACCAAAAAAAAAAAAAACACCCTATTCCATGGACAGAACCAGGGACATTCTTCTGCTGCACCTCCCAGCAGCTCAGCGCAAACAACGTTGATTTCAAACCTCCCAGCTGCAATGTTTAAAAGCTGTATGTACCTATGGCCTTTGCAAAGCAGGCTTTTTAGGTTTTGTTATAAAGTTTACTTTACTCTTGGAAAAGTTCTCTGCTTAGAATAACATAGGGACAGGAAGACATGTAAGTATCCTGGTTGAAACACAGCAAAACACGCACAATTATTATGCAGTATAAGAGAATCATTAAAGTTGGAAAAGACCTCTAAGATCAAGTTCAACTATCAACCCAACACCACCATGCCCAACATGTCACCTCCACATGTTTGTTAACTATTTCCAGGAATGGTGACTCACCATCTCCGTGGGCAGTCTGTTCCACTGCCTGACCACTCCTTCAATAAATAAATGTTTCCTAATATCCAACCTGAACCTTCCCACCACAACTTGAGGCCATTTCCTCTTCTCTTGTCACTTGTTGCACTGAGAAGCAACCAACCCACACCTAACTCCAACCTATTCTAGGGCAGCTGTAGAAGACAATGAGGTCTCCCCCCCTCAGCCTCCTCTTTGAAGACTAACCAATGCCAGTTCCCTCAGCCATTCCTCATAGGACTTCTGCTCAAGATCTTTCACCAGTTTAGTTGTTCTTCTTTGGATGTGCTTCAGCACATGAATGTCCCTCTTGTAGTGAGGTTGCAAAACTGAATACAGTATTCAAGGTGTGTCCCATCTCCACACCACCTTCAGTGCTCTGACATGCTAACATGGCTTAAACTGGTTGCTCCAGAAACCTTGCTTCCTCTTGTCCTATTACTAGTTTCTATAAAGAAGAAACAAACACCCACCTCACTCCCACCTCATTTCAGGTAGTTTCAGAGAGCAATGTGGTCTTCCCCTCAGCCTTCTTTTCTACAGACAATTCCAGCTCCTTCAGTAGCTCCCCACAGTATGCATCTGTCTGGGGCTTTGAGCAAACTGGTCTAGTAGGTGGTGTCCCTGTCTATGCAGGTGCATTGGAACTACATAATCTTTAAAGGTCTCTTCCAACCCAAAGCTGTGATTCAATGATACACCCCAGAAGCAAAGGTTTGGAATTCAGGTGTTGGGTTTTCATCCTGCACTTTAACACACAGGACTTCCTAACCCCATTGCTAAGCAACAGAGGAGGACATCCTGAATAGTAAGACAAAGTTTGAGCCAAACGCATGAACAAGTCTGCAATTTCAAGTACTATACTATCATTTGCCAACTTACTGCTCAAATTAACTTCCATCTCCTCAGTAGACATTTCACACAAACTTTAAATCCATGATAAATTTACTTTCATCATATCTATCAAAACAGCTCAGCAACTACAGCACACAAAAATAAACCTGTAAATTTGGAAATCATCTTTCAGAACCATATTTATCAGACCATGGATTACTGAGACAATAAACCAGGTATCACTTGTATCTGGCCTGAAATAGCTCCACTAAAAAAATCAGCTTCTTTATTTTTCATGAACAGATTATTTTTTTAATCTCTGATCATTGCCTGCCCAATGATATGCAAAGGACTTTTCTAAAATAAAAACCATACCAAACTTAAAAACAAAAAAATAAACCATGCTCCTTAAACATAGAATGTTGCAGACTTCAGTAACACTCCTTTTTACTCCTCTCATCTAGTTAAGGCTTCTTTGAACAAGGCATTTTCAGTTCATCAGTGCTCCCTCCCAAGACACCAGGAATTAAATATTAACAATAGGTGCTAACACTTTACAAGTACAGTGAATACCCAGTGAGCCCGGTAAATAACTTCTATTCCAGTGACACTCAACAACCCTAAATCATGGATTAAACTTTTGACTGTATCACAGCACTGAGCAAACCAAATCCTCAGCAGCAAGAGCTCCCAGCTCCAGGTTGGTAACATCAGAATTAGCACAGCACAAAAACAAACTGGAAAGAAAAATCAAGTCAGGGCTATTCGTGTGTGTTGGTAACCACAGTAACTTCACACACTGAATATGATTACCGGCCTAATTGTCCCACGTTTAGAGACTGAAGTTTAGATGCAATTTAACTGGTACATGACGCTGAGTCTTTGAACTCCAAATTTATTAAGGCTTTTTCTTTCTGCACAATCTCTTTGGATTTATATTTAAGAACTGTTAGATGACTGAATAGGTCTGTGTACTTCAAGTCCTTCTACATCCAACTTCAAATGTTGGTGAAATCAGCAATTATAAAGACTGCTTCATCTCATCACCTTATTGAGCTGATATTACTGAATAAAAAAAAAGTATCTGAAACCTTTTCTTTTGCCCATTTCTTGTCACGCTCAGCATTCATTTCAACTTGCCTAAGCCACAAGGATATCTGAAATCCAGCCTCTTAAGGGATCTACAACATCCATAGCCCGGATGAGGCACTCAGTGCCATGGTCTAGTTGACTGGATAGGGCAGGGTGATAAGTTGGACTGGATGATCTTGGAGGTCTCTTCCAACCTGATTGATTCTATTGTATTCTATTCTAAAGCAATGTGGCATTCAAACAACCCAGTCCACAAGGAGGTTCCCTGAGCATATATAAATCTCTAGCTTATAAAAAGAACAAGAATGGGATGAATTTTACCCTTCAATATTCAACAAAAAAAGAAAAAGGTATTAGATTTTTTTTACCTCACTGGATTTGTAGCACATTAGTATTGCAGTAAAAATTGCCAGAGTGAAATATATTGAAGTTTCAGTTTCACTTCTTGCTAAGGAAATAATTTAGAGAGTGTGTGAACAGAGATTTCTACTGCCAGCCATGACCAGAAATACCACAGAGCTCAGACTCCCCAAATCTTAGAATCACAGATTTAGTGTGATTGGAAAAAACCTTTAAGATCATCAAGTGCAACCACTATCTAACCCTACCATATCTGGTGCTAAATCGCATCCCTCAGCAACACATCTCTGTCTTTTAAACACCTCCATAGTCCTGATGAGACTTCTTCTCTTGACTCTTCACCAGCTTTGCTGCTCTTCTCTGGCCACACTCTAGCACCTCAATGCCTTTCTTGCAGAGAAGGTCTCAAAAACTGAACACAGTACTCAAGGTGTGGCCACACCAGTGCTGAGCACATGGGGACAATCACTTTGCTAATCTCCCTGGTCACATGATTCCCAATACAGATCTGGATGCTGATGGCTTTCTCAGCCACTGGTGCACACTGCTGGCTCTTCCACAGTTCCACTGATGTAGCACAGTTCATCCCCACATTGCTCTCACTTCTTGTTTCTCAAAGCATCTCCTCCAGACCTGTTGCAAGAAGGTTAGAGCAAAGTAACACCCAGCACACATCTATGTAAATCCTCTGTGCTGAATTTTGGATGCATCACAAACTTGAGAGAGTAATTTTGTTCAACTAAGGCACATATGGAAAACGTTTACAGGCCAGGAGGAATATTTAGGTCTTCCATGAGTCTACAGCATTGCAACAACTCTTTGACATGCCACACTATTGTGTTTACATTCAGAGGAATTCACAGACTGTTTACATATAAAGAGAAAAAATACTAAAGTAAGCCATAACACATCTTTAATATACATCAGCACTGTGATTTCACACCTAGTATGAAGTTAACTCAAAAAACTGACACCTGTACTAGAATTTCAAGTAGATTATGTTCAATAAAACCAACTGAAACATCATCTACCCATACCTCTCATATGAAATGATGTTGGTTATGGAGCAGCTTTCTCACCAAAACTCGGTGGAAAACGATTCCTGTTTCCAGGTGGGGTCACCATATTAGCTTTCCTTTCAAAATCAAGGTTCTCTCATTACACTAACTCAGAGTATCTAAAAGACAAAACACTGACCTGGGAAAATAAAGACGCATCAGCCTGTCCTGAAGTACTGCTTATTTGAGGAATTACATTACAAGTCAGAAGCTTCATTATGGAATAATTCCCTACTTTGGGCAATATAAGTTATCTATGCTAAAAGGTATGCCAGTTCCCAAGCCACTATCATTGTCATATTTGGCAGTTTACAAACCCTGTATCAAAAAGCAGGCTTTTTAAGAGACCAACTGTGGAAGTTAGCAACAGCACAAGGATCTCACTTACAGGTCACTTGATCTAATAAAATGTTTTTCCTTCCATTTCAACACTGTTAAGAGCATCCCTTTACTAACACAAAGTTCAAATGTAGTACAGGCTAGGAAATCAGCTTCAGAGCAATTCAAAGCACAAATCCAGCCTGGACAGCGAAATGAGAGAGAGCAGGCCTGAGGAGGACTTGGGAGTGCTGGTTGATGAGAAGCTCCACATTGTGCACTCACTGCTCAGAAGCAAACCATGTCCTAGGCTGCATCCAAAGCAGTATGGCCAGCAGGCCAAAGGAGGGGATTCTGCCCCTCTGCTCCACTCTGCAGAGACCCCACCTGTAGTACTCCATGCAGCTCTGGAGTCTCCATCACCAGAAGGACATGGAATTCCTCCTCCAGGAGGACCACAAAGATAATCCGAGGGCTGGAATCCCTCTGCAGTGAGGATAGGCTGAAAAAGTTGGGATCATTCAGCCTAGAGAATGTTCCAGGAAGACCTTAGGCAGCCTTCCAAGGGCTGCAGGATAACTGGAAAGGAGCTTTTTACAAAGGTATGGAGTGATACAAGGGATGATGGTTTCCAAGTGGGAGGAGATCAGTTTAGATCAGACATTATGAAAAAATCCTTCACCATGAGAGTGGTGAGGCAGTGGAACAGGTTGCCCAGACGAGCTGTGGAGGCTCTGACCCTAGAAATGCTCAAAGCTGGGTTGGACTGGGGCCTTGAGCAACTTGTTCTAGCAGAAGCTGTGACTGCCCACAGCAGAGGGTTGTAACTAGATGATCCTTAAGATCCCTTCCAACCCAAATCATTCTGATTCCAGTATTTAAATTGTTGTCCTGAGAGCCAAATGTCGCTTAACACAAGTACCTACAGGAGAGCATCTAAGAAAAAACACAGGTCATGTCCTAACCACAGTTTCTGTGTTTTTCAGGCACCTTCCAAGGATTTGCGAGTGATGCTATGAACACAGCAGCCAGCCTGGAAAGAAAAGGCAGTGAGGACAGGTGGAACATGGCACCAAACTTAAAATGGTCAGTGCACAATTTTTCTCCTTCATCAAGGCCATGCCACTTTCCAGAAACTGCCAAACACACCAGCTGAGGAGAGAGTGCCATTAACCCATTAGGGTTTGATATTTAAATTCAGACATGCAGGCTGCTATCCTCCACTTAAATATAGAGTTGTGCTCCTTGATTTAAATTGATCCAGGAAATCATTTCTCAAAGATTATACACTCTGAGTTTCAAGTAATGACTGAAATAGCAACTACCTAAGGTAACAACTAGTCCACATATTCATCACTCTCTCCTCCCCTTCCAGTATTTGTTGCACTTCAAATCCTGGGTTTGACTTTGCACCCCTCACTACAAGAAAAACCTTGAGGTGCTAGAATGTGCCCAAAGAAAGGCAATTAAGTTGGTGAAGGGTCTAGAGCGTAAGTCCTGTGAGGAGCAACTGAGGGAACTGAGTTGCTTAGCCTGGAGAATAGAAGGCTGAGGAGAGAACTTCTACAATAACCTGAAAACAAGGTTGTACCAAGGTGGGAGTCAGTCCCTTCTCCCAAGCAACAAGTGATAGAACAAAGGGAAAGAGGCTTAGTTTGTGCTAGTGGAGGTTTGGTTTGAATATTAGGAAAAACTGCTTCACTGAAAGAGTTTTAGCCCTGGAATGGGCTGGCCACTACCCAAGGAAGCACTGGAATTGCTATCCCTGTAAGTGTTCAGAAAATATGTAGCTGACATTCACTGACATGGTTTATCGGTGGACATGGCAGTGTTAGGTTAACAGCTGCACTTGATGTTGCAGGTCTTTTCCAACCTTTGCCACTCAAGGTTTCACAAATCCAGACCCAGGTAAACTTACTGTTCCTACAACATTCAAGAGGATGCAGTCAAAAAAAAAAAAACACCAATCCAAAACTACATTTGGTTTCAGAGGTTTATACTAACATGCAATTAAAATCAGTCAATCACTGGTTTGTTTTGGATGCTTGGAACACACTGACCTCTAGAAAGTTGACTCAGTGCTGCACACCATTTAACCCCAACAGAAAAAAAAAAACCAACACAACCACAATCACATAGAAAACAAATGGTGGTGATCAACCCAACTGTGCACTGTAAGAGTGATGTACTGCAAAAGGAGATGAATGCACAGAATAAGAATCTAGACTCTTTGCCATGAAAAAAAAAAACAGTAAAAATCAAACAAGCAGTACATGCTGCCTGAGCAGTAACAACACTGGTCCCAAGAAAAACAAAATTATAGAACTGTTTTGGTTGGAAAAGACTTTTAAGATAAAAACATGTTCTGTTTGAGATAGTGTTTTAGTGTTCAAGCAGGTAATTAGTAATCAAGAGCTAGCAAACCTTTGTTCAGTTTGCAGGATATAAAGCTTATGTATAACAAATGATCCATAACCTGATGTTTAACATCACCTATAAAAAAAATTTACATTCCTAATGTTCCCCAAAAATATCATGCCAGAAGAGGTTGAACACTGGAGTAGTGCAGGTTCTGCCAGGTCTGTCACAGCAGGGAACCAGAGCAATTAGCATTTCACCTTTTCCCTCTGCCATTGAACTGTCCCATCTCCTAAATAACAGTTATGGTATTTCAACTAGAACTTAAAAAAAATTATTCTCCTACCACAGCATTGGTGCTTTCACCTGGACAGCATAAGTTATCAGACTGCTGACGTCAAGCAATGAACAGCTTTAAAATGTTGTGGCTTTACCCCAAGCAACGCTATAGGCTGGGGACAGAGTGGCTGGGGAGCAGCCAGGAGGAAAGGGACCTGGGGGTACTGGTGGATAGTGGGCTGAACATGAGCCAGCAGTGTGCCCAGGTGGCCAAGAGGGCCAATGGCATCCTTGCCTGTATCAGGAACAGTGTGGCCAGTAGG
>WAAF01005682.1:236671-381293 GCA_013400475.1 Tricholaema leucomelas
AGAGAGAGTGATTGGCATTGGAATGGGCTGCCCAGGGAGGTGGTAGAATCACTATCCCCAGGGGTGTTCAGGAAAAACCTGGCTGAGGCACTTTGTGCCATGGTCTAGTTGACTGGATAGGGCTGGGTGATAGGTTGGACTGGATGATCTTGGAGGTCTCTTCCAACTTGATTGATTCTACTCTATTTTTCCACTCCTTCCACCTCTGATCTTTTCCTTTCTCACCACTTCACCTTAGCAGAGAACCATCAATCTGTGAGTAACTTGATTTTCTACAGAAATATTTTGAAGTATTGAATTTTATCTTTTGGAGAACAATCTTAGGCTACAGAACGATGTAAGCAAGGGGGGAAATGACTGCCAGAACATGTGATGGTCTAGCAACATCCAGAAAACCCATACAAAACAGTGGAGAAAAAAATACTTTCTCTTGGATGCTGAAAAGGATCAGAAGCAGACCGAGAACACTTCTGCACACACAGTCACTGTAGGGGAAGAGAGTTGGTCACTCACTTCAGGAGACATTATTTGCCTCCCCACCTCGCATTAGCAAACATTAAAGGGTTGATCAATATCATAAAGACATGAGGAGCAGATTATTACAGATCACCTGCAACTCTGTCTCTTTATCTCCTCCCACCTGAAGTCAAAGCAATTCAGCCAGGGAAAGTGAACTGGCTACATTACAATACTCCAGTAAAGCTACAAATGCAGACAATTGAAGTTGAAACAAATAATTTACATTTGCTTGGATGTGGAAAAAACAAACACCAAACATCAAAGTCTCAGTTCTACAACTAGAATGGCAATCATCACTGCTATGTAACTGAAGTTCTTTAAGACACGGTAAGATATAAGCAGTATCTTTAAGACTTCCAGCACATGGATATTGAGCACAAGTCACCCTGCCCAAAAAGCAATGCAGCACACTTCACTAGACCATCGCTTTGCTCTAGAGAGCTCTTAACTGTTGAGAACTGAAACAGAAGGTATCTTCACCTCATTAAGGAAACTGAGAACAGAAAAAAAATAACCTTTTCACTAGTCATCACAGATCTCAACTTGAACATGAGATTCTTGAACACCTAGATACATCTATAAGAAGATTTATGAACCTAGAAGGTACAGATTTGAATCATCAGTTTCATGTGGTAGGAGGAGAAACCAAGAATAATGTTTCACTAGCCACAAATCCATGTTTTTCTCGTGGCAAAAATCTCAGAGGATGGCATAGCTTGAATTCAGGTTATTTTATGGTTGTTTGGTGGTTTTTTTTGATGGTGGCAGTGTTGGTTGAGTTTTGTTTGTTTGTTTTGTTGTACCTTTATGAACTTTACCCCCAAAAGTTTGTTACATGCTTTCAGTCCCTTCTTTACTAGGATTCAGAATCAACAACACAAGAGATTACAACTCTGTTTCAGAATAAACACAAGAAAGCAGTAAATGTTTGGTTACACTGGGCAGGAACTTATTGTCACATCCTCTGAACTGGAAAGTTAAATTAATTGGCATTCTCACTTTGGAAGTCTGAGAGCCACTCATACTTCATTATCAAAATATCTTAGTCCACTTCCCCCATGTGATGGAAATACAGAAAGTCAGCAGCAACACACACATTTACAGTGTATTTTAAGTGTGATGAATCAGATGGATCTTTCTTTGTTTCAGCACACTTCCTAGGAAAGTAAGAGCCACTCAGCCTTCAGCATTTGATGCAGCACCATACAGCGTCAAACTAGGAAAGCCTGGCATTGCTACAATAACTAAACTCCAGAGTGAAACTGATAAAAATGTGTTGCAATGGCAAAGTGACTATCAATTAGGAGGTTGATAATGGCATTTAATTATCAGCCAAGAAACCAACATTATTTTGTAGTCTTAACAACCTTAGCACAGGAAATAACTGAACGAAAACACCAGCAGAGAATCCTAAAGTCAAATCTAGGAAACATACTGATATTCCTCTGGAGAAAACCTGAACAACTCTCAAGATCTGAGCAACAGAAATGGGATGAAAACTTCCTCATAAGGGCCTGTGACTAGCACAACACAACAAAAAGCTGCTCTTAGTCTCTGAAGTGGGATTCAAGTGCTTTAGCCAACTACAAGATACCGTAAGTGATGCAACGACGGTCCTAAAATACTGTGGTCTAGCATTTGGCAATGGAAATGAGTACATAACTACCATGGCACAGAGCACAACACTTCACCTCTTATTCACCTTAGCAAGTAGTTCAACTTGGAGCAGTGATAAAAAGAGGCTAATTAAAAAAAAATAAAAATCACAAATCAAGTTATGAAGAGCTTCTCTTGGAATGCACAGCAATAGCTCTGGGTTTTCTTCCTTATCAAAAACTCCAACTTTATAAAGCCAAGGTAACCCTTGTTCAAATTGTTCTCTCTCTGCATTCTTCCCTTGTACTCAGCACTGGTCAGGACACACCTTGAGTACTGTGTCCAGTTCTGGGCTCCTCAATGCAAAAGAGATGTTGAGATGCTGGAAAGTGTCCAGAGAAGGGTGACAAAGCTGGTGAGAGGCCTGGAACACAGCCCTGTGAGGAGAGGCTGAGGGAGCTGGGGGTGTTTAGCCTGGAGAAGAGGAGGCTCAGGGCAGACCTCATTGCTTCCTACAACTACTTGAAGCGAGACTGTAGCCAGGTGGGGTTGGTCTCTTCTGCCAGGCAAGCAGCAACCGAACAAGGGGACAAAGTCTCAAGTTGTGCCAGGGGAGGTCTAAGCTGGATGTTAGGAGGAAGTTGTTGGCAGAGAGAGTGATTGGCATTAGAATGGGCTGCCCAGGGAGATGGTGGAGTCAAAATCCCCCGAGGTGTTCAAGAAAAGCCTGGCTGAGGCACTTAGTTGACTGTCTAGGGCTTGGTGCTCGTTTGGACTGGATGATGTTGGAGGTCTCTTCCAACCTGGTTGATTCCATGATTCTATGTCAAAAACAAAAAAAAAGTGAGAGAGCTCAACACTTTCTGCAGCAGAATGAGTCCAGGTCTCTCTCTCTAAGCATACATCAAAAGACACCAGCACTTGGTTATGTAGATGATGTGGAGTGACTGGTGGTAAGGGACAAACTCCAAATCCGGTCCCTGAAAGGTATCAGAGATCACACTCCTACATGGCTCCATCTCTTCTGGGAGGAACCAGAGAGTGAAAAGGAAGAGGTCTGATAGAGGGTCCTCTGGCAACATGCTGGGCTGAACATGGTCCAAGATGGACAAGCTGAAGCCTCAAACCACACTGTTGCCTCTGTACAGGCAGAGTGGGTCTGGAAACACCAGACATTTTTAAAAATTCTCGTGGATTAATTTTCTTCCCAAAGGCACAACCTCCCCTGAACTAGACAACTACTCACTAGACCAACTCTTTCCCTTCTACCCCCAAGGTTTTTAAAATAAATATCCAACTCCGTCTTTCTCCTGGTAGCTACAAACCAACAAATAACAATTCCAGAGTTTGAAAAACAGTAGAACTATTCTTCAGCAGACTCGAGAAGGGCAATCTTCATTTCACCTTTTGAAAGGTCTTTGCAAACACACAGGTAGCAGCCATGCTGACAGAACAACCAGAAATTGGATCCAGCATTAAGTAATCCCCTGGTACTCCCACCAACCACACCAGGAAATGCACTGGCATTCACCAGAAGAAATTTCTGCCACTGTGAACTGGTGGGGTTTTAGACTCTAAACTAGAACATGATGAGAAAGGTCTTTGAAAAACACTTTTGTTGTTGTTGTATTGTTTGTTTTTTTTTATTAAAAAGAGCAGTTATCAGGTGATTCCAGTGTTCTGAGAAGCTCCATTATCAGTTCAGCATCATGTAAGCTGATAAAACTTAGCAGACATCTTGCTTCTTTCCTAGACAGCAGTGATGGAAGTTTTATATTCCCTATCTTTGTTTTACATTTAAAACCACACAACTACTGAAGAACTGTGTTAAAATCATACCAAGCTGACCAAGAGCATGGGTAATCTACTCAGTTCCTTTTCCACAAGCACTCTGCTTGCAATACCACAAGTCCCAAAGAGAATAAATGTTATTTAGTAAGTAGAGTATTTCTACACACATAGAATCATATACATGTTTAAGCTAGAAAACACCTTTTAAGATCACTGAATCCAACCATTAACCCAGCACTGCAGAGTTCACTGCTAAACCACATCCCTAAGCATCACATCTCCATGTCTTTCAAATACCTTCAAGGAAGAGGGAGTCCTCTTCTAGTTCAAGGTTAACATGTTCTTTCCCTAGTTATGCTAGCAAACAAACTACAGTGTAACCAGAATTCCCAGTATCTTCCCAGAAAAGCATAATTCTGTTCCATGTCTGAAATACTAAAACAACTTTTAGCTCCACCTGTGTGTTCATCCCACAACATATCACATACCTGTCCCAGTGATTTTTGTGGTCCATCCTCACTCCATCTCCCAAAAAAACAGCCTTCTAGAGATTTCTTTAAAATTTTTTTTTCTTCTGAGAATCTAGTCTTAAATCATAGGTCAAAGCCTCACCTTTCCATTTCATATTTAAGTTCTCTCCCAGAACAGGGGAACCGAAAAATCACCAGAGAGGAAACAAACCTCAAAACTTCCACAGAAGACAAGCAAGGATGTCCCTGCTTACCACAGGGGGTTGGACTAGATGACCTTTAGAGCTCCCTTCCTAACTAGTGCATTCTGTGATTCTAAGGCAATTCACAACCATGAGGACCAGCATCCTTCAGACCAAGGTCATCACACTGGAGAATAACTCCACCATCTGGATTATTGAACACTGCTTAAAAGCCAGTAAAACTACTTTTACTGAAAAGTACATTTAAACCTCATCTTAAAAAGAGCCAAATGCAAGGTCATGCACTTGTAAAACACCAGCCCCACCACAGAGAAGGGAATTGTGTCACGGTAGGCAATGACATTAAGGACTTTGAGCAGCATTGCAGATACCACGTGAACATTAATTCCTGATGCTAGGCTGTAGCAGAACAGACTAAGGGGAGCTTTGGAAAGGAACATCAAGGAGAAAGGTGGTATTATTGTTTTAGATCACATCACTGACATCAATAACAGACCATCACTCTCCTACTCCAGGATCAACACTTGAATACAATGTTGAAAGCCAGGAACACTGATAGACATAACTACAAGCATGATCACAGACCTAATGGAAACACTTTATAGCCAGGTTTTTTAACAAGAAAGCTAAAGGGATTACTTCATTATCACCAAAGACTAGCATTTAGAGAAGAATCCAATTCTTTCTAACATCTGGCAAAGCAAACATATATAAAGATAAAACAACCAGGACTTCAGTTAGAAACACTTTTTTAAGGTTCACTTCGTTTTGGATAGTGGAGATAATTGATGTCATTAACAATTAACAAATGAGGCAACTCTAATACTTGTTGATAGTGGGTGATTAAAGCTATTTCAATCAAAGGTTATTAACTCCAACCTAATCCATGCTCAGACCAGGCTCTACAGCCCACAATGACTAAGGTGTCCAAGCACTGTCATCCTGACCTCTAACTCTGAAGGCAGTTTACTGAAAGGTGTATCAAAACCAGCACACCTAGAGCACATAACAGTCCCTCCAAATTTTACTTTCAGTAACCAGAGGAATTGAACAGGTCATAGTTGGACTGCCACATGGACAAGTCTCCCATTCAGGACAGGTTCACATTACTACAACAGCACAAACAAATGACTGCAAGCACAGATCCCATCTCATTTTCCCAAACCCTAAACTCTTAACAAAAGGGCAGCAGGTGATCCCTTTCCCCAAGAAAAACCACACACAACAGGTGATGGTAGCTCAGCAAAACACCAGCATTTTGAGGTCAGGGGCAGGAAAGGAAACCTGGCTGCCAAAAAAAACGCACCGCCCACAGGCACCCAGGCCTGCAGGGCAAGGGGAGGAAGGTTTATTTACCTTTACCCCCACTTAACCTGTGACCAGCCTCTCCTACACACAGTGTTCACTTTTCACCCAAATCTGAGGCAAGCTTCTCTTGCCCATGTACACCCCTCTCTTGCCCATACCTGGTGATCACCTACCCTCCCTGCGGACAGCTCTGTCCCTTCAAGCCTGATGCTCAACTCCCTCTTACTTGACCCCAACCTGACAGCTAGGCCCCCCTCACCTACTCAGTCTCGAAACCTGCAGCCCAGTCTCTACACCCCACACAAAGTCTCTCAAGATTTTGTTCATCAACCACTAACCAAAGCAATACTCCTCCCACCCCCTGGTGCTGGTGCGCAGCTTCCTCCATAAACACCCTCGTAACCCTGCTTCCCTCACATAGTTCCCTAAATCCTGCTGTACAGGGCCTCCTCACACACAGCACTCCCTAACCCTAACCTTGCTGATCACACACACTGCCTCCCTCAAATTGACCCCCTACACACAGCACCCTAAATCCTGCTGGGTAGTCCCTCCCACACGCTCAGGCTCCTATATACTCCTGTACAGATCCTCCTTCACCGCCAGCCCCACCAAAACTCTACTGACTACCCCCTCACATCCAGCACTCAAATCCTGATGACTACCTACACACACACCATCCCCTCCCATACTCAAGGACCCCCAGATCCTGCTGGCCACCCCCTCCCATACTCGCATCCCTCCAGAACCCTGCCGATAAGGCTTTTCCACACACGCAGCCCCCAAACCCCGCCGTACAGACTCTTACACATACCCAGTCCCCCAAACTCTACTGATCATCTCCTGCCCACAGCCCCCTTCCGCCTCCCCATCCTGGTGCTCTGGCCCGTCCGGGCCGCCCCAGTAATTCCCTTCCGCGGCGCTGGCCGGACCCGCTGCCACCCCGAAGCTACGCCCGGCGCGGCCTCCCCGCGCAGGCCCCGGCGCAGGCCTTAGCGCAGGCCCAGCAGCCGACCGCAGCGCACAGCGGCCCATAACCGAGCCTAGGAGAGCGGCCGAAGACCAGGACTCACTCGGGCAGGTAGGTAGAGGAGAAGCTGCTCCAGCGGTGCAGGGTGTAGCCCAGCACTCGGCTCTCGGGGACCGCCGGCCCCGCAGCCGCCATCTTGTTGTCAGCAGCGGCTGCCGCGGCCCCAGCAGCGACCGCGGCGGGCGGGGCCGAGCTCTTAAAGGGCCCGCGAAGGAGGGGGGCGGCGGAGCCTGAGGCTGGGCTGTGAGGCATTGAGGGGAGCGCTTCGTGGGGCGGAGATGGGCGAGTTACGGGGCTGCAGCGGGCTGTGGACCCCTGGGAGATGCCCCGTGAGCTGGACTGGGCTCTGGGGCTCCGACTTCACAGTATCACCAAGGTTGGAAGAGACCTCACAGATCATCAAGTCCAAGCCATTACCACAGAGCTCAAGGCTAGACCATGGCACCAAGTGCCACGTCCAATCCTGCCTTGAACAGCTCCAGGGACGGCGACTCCACCACCTCCCTGGGCAGCCCATTCCAGTAGCCAATGACTCTCTCAGTGAAGAACTTTCTCCTCACCTCAAGCCTAAATTTACCCTGGCGTGGCTTGAGGCTGTGTCCTCTTGTTCTGGTGCTGGCTGGCTGAGAGAAGAGAGCAACCTCCTCCTGGCTACAACCACCCCTCAGGTAGTTGTAGACAGCAATAAGGTCTGCCCTGAGCCTCCTCTTCTCCAGACTTACTATGGAGCTGCTGCGGGGCTCAGGAAGATGCTTTATGGCGCTGCTGTGGGGCTCAGAGGAATGCTTCATGGAGCTGCTGTGGCCGTGGAGCTAAGGGAGATAGACCCTGGAGCTGAGCTGGTGGTCAGAGGGATGCCCCACGATGCTGAGGCACGGCTCAAGATGTCCCACGAGGTCACATTGGGCTGTGAGGCTCAGGAAGATGTCCTGTGGTCTACATTGGGCTGTGGAGCTCAGGGAGATGTCCTGCGGGGCTACTGTGGGGCTCAGGGAGATGCTTTGTAACACCGTTGGGCGTGGGGCTCAGGAAATAACCCATGTCACTGAAATGCAGCTCAGGAAGATGTCCCTCGTGGCTACATTGGGCTGTGTGGCTCAGGAAGATGCCCCATGGAGATGCAGAGAGCTCATGGGGAAGCACCGTGGAACTGTTGTGAGACTCAGGGAGACACCCCACAGAGCTGCTCTAGGGCTCAGGGGATGGCCCATGGAGTGGAGGCAGGCTGTGGTGTGGCTCTAAGAGATGCCCTGTGGGGCTGAGGGAGGTGGCCCATGGGGCTGCAGCGTGGCTCAGGAAGATGTCACATGGGGCTGCATTGGGCTGTGGGGCTCAGGAGATGACCCACGGAGCCTGTTGGTTGTCAGATGGGATAAATCCCTCCTTTCCTGGCCCTACAGCAGCCACGAGTGGATGCTTGGGAAAGGAATCTAGGAAAATCACCCGCCTGAACATGAGCCAGCAGTGTGCCCAGGTGGCCAAGAGAGCCAATGGCATCCTGGCCTGCATCAGGAATGGTGTGGGCAGCAGGAGCAGGGAGGTCATTCTGCCTCTGTACTCTGCACTGGTTAGACCACACCTTGAGTACTGTGTTCAGTTCTGGGCCCCCCAGTTTAGAAGGGACATTGAGGTGCTTGAGCGTATCCAGAGAAGGGCAACGAGGCTGGTGAGAGGCCTCGAGCACAGCCCTACGAGGAAAGGCTGAGGGAGCTGGGATTGTTTAGCCTGGAGAAGAGGAGGCTCAGGGGTGACCTTATTGCTGTCTACAACTACCTGAGGGGTGGTTGTAGCCAGGAGGAGGTTGCTCTCTTCTCTCAGGTGGCCAGCGCCAGAACGAGAGGACACAGCCTCAGGCTGCGCCGGGGGAAGTTTAGGCTCGAGGTGAGGAGAAAATTCTTCAGTGAGAGAGTCATTGGCTACTGGAATGGGCTGCCCAGGGAGGTGGTGGAGTCGCCGTCCCTGGAGCTGTTCAAGGCAGGATTGGACGTGGCACTTGGTGCCATGGTCTAGCCTTGAGCTCTGTGGTAAAGGGTTGGACTTGATGATCTGTGAGGTCTCTTCCAGCCTTGGTGATACTGTGAGACTGTGATACTGTGACTTGATCCCACAGAAGGTTCTGCTACAATCCCAATTGTGGGTAGGAGTTGGGCTCCCTTGTTCCATTTTGTCAGCCAAATATTTGACTAGATATTCCTGCACTTCCCGAGAAGCTTGTTTTGACACTTCTGCCAGTTTTGAAATGCTGGATGGGATGGGTTGTGTTGTTTGGGTTTTCTTTTTTGTTTCTAAGAAGGAGGTAAAGATATTAAAGTCACCATGAAAAATGGTAAACACATAAATAAAAGTAAATAACAAGGAAAATGAAAATGCAGATGATTGAGCCACCACTCAACAGATTCACTGTTTGACCAACAGTCCCATTTGAAAGCAATTGCAAATTGAGTCCTAGGTGCCAGAATTAATCAAGTTGGGTTTTTTTTATCTTGGCTCTCTTTTTATTTTCAGTCTGCACAACAGCTCTTTTTCAAGCTTCGTGGAGAGGTGACCTGGAGGTCTGGGCTGTGGGGAAGGAACCCAAGTGGTTTCCCATGTCTTGCACACTGTCATATTTCATATCTTTTCAAATTATTGTTTTGCCATGAATTTTAGGAGATAACTTGTAGCTAATCATAAAACACCAAGTTGGAAGAGACCTCAAGGATGATCAGGTTCAACCTGGCTTGGCAAAAGCACAGTGGAGACAAGATGGCTGAGCACCCTGTCTGGCTCAATCCTAGAAGTGTCCAATGCTGGACACTCCATCACTTCCCTTGGGAGATTATTCCAATGGCTGATTGTCCTTGTTGTGAAAAAATTTCCTCTTAGAATAGAATAGAATCAACCAGGTTGGAAGAGACCTCCAAGATCATCCAGTCCAACCTAGCACCCAGCCCTAGCCAGTCAACTAGACCATGGCACTAAGTGCTTCCTCCAGGCTTTTCCTGAACACCTCCAAGGACGATGACTCCACCACCTCCCTGGGCAGCCCATTCCAATGCCAATCACTCTCTCTGACAACAACTTCCTCCTAACATCCAGCCTAGACTTCCCCGGGCACAACTTGAGACTGTGTCCCCTTGTTCTGTTGCTGGTTGCCTGGCAGAAGAGACCAACCCCACCTGGCTACAGCCTCCCTTCAGGTAGTTGTAGACAGCAATCAGGTCTGCCCTGAGCCTCCTCTTCTCCAGGCTGCACACCCTCAGCCTCTCCTCATAGGGCTGTGTTCCATGCCCCTCACCAGCCTTGTTGCCCTTCTCTGGACATGTTCCAATCAGAATCTTCACAGGAGTGACTTGTACTCATTATCCCTCATCTCCTCCATGTGACTCCTTGTAGAAAGGAGTCTCCATCTTCTTTGTAGTAGCCCTTTAAATACTAGAACACAGTGATAAGGTCTCTCTTGAGCCTTGTCTCACATGGCTGCTTCCCAGTCCTTCGATCATCTTTATGGCCCTTCTATGAACCCTCTCCAGCTTGTCCACATCTTTTTTGTATAGCAAGGACTAAAATTGAGCAAAATATTCCAGATGTGGCCTGACAAGCACTGAGTAGAGTGGGACAATTCCTTTATCTCTGCTGGTGGTGCTCTTGCAGAAACCAGCCAAGTAGATCTCATCTATGCTACACTTGCTGGTTGGAAGAGATCTTAAAAATCATCTAGTTCTAAGCTCCAGCTATGGGCAGAGACAACTTCCCCTAGACCAGATTGTTCAAAGCCACATCCAACCTGGCCTTGAACACTTCCAGGGATGGGGCATCTATAACTTCTCTGGGCAACCTCTTCCAGTGGCTCATCACCAACACAGTAGGGAATGTCATCCTTTCACCTAAATCTCCTCTCTTTCAGTATAAAACTGTTGCTCCTCATCCTATCACTTTTGTCCCTGATAAAGGTGTCCCTCTCCATCTTTCTTATAGGCCACTTTTAAGTACTGGAAGACTGCTACAAGATCTCCCTTGAGCCTTCTCCAGGCTGAGCACCCCCAACTCTCTCAGGCTGTCCTTTGTAGGAGAGGTGTTCCAGCTCACAGGATCCCAGGATATTAGGGGTTGGAAGGGACCCAAGGAGATCATCGAGTCCAACCTCTCTGCCAGAGAGGCCACACAATCTAGCACAGATCACAGAGAAATGCTTCCAGACAGGCTTTGAGAGTCTCCAGGGAAGGAGACTCCACAACCTCTCTGGGAACCTGTGCCAGTGCTCTGTGACCCTTACAGTCAAGAAGCTGAGGTGTTGAGGTGTAACTTCCACCTTGTGTTGAGGTGGAACCTCTTGTGCTGCAACTTACACCCATTGCTCCTTGTCCTATCCCAGAGAGCAAGTGAGCAGAGCCTGTCCCCCCACTCCTGACCAGCACTCAGATGTTTATAAACATTTATTAAAACCCCTCTCAGTCTTCTCTTTTCCAGACTAAAAAGTCCCAGGTCCCTCAGCCTCTCCTCATCCCCTCCCTTCAGTCCCCTCATCATCCTTGTAGCCCTCTGCTGGACCCCCTCCCACAGATCTCTATCCCTCTTAAACTGTGGAGCCCAAAATTCTCTCAGATCATTTTTGTGGCCCACCCCTGGACCTGCTCCAGCAATGTTCTTCTTATGCTGAGGGCTTATGATGGATGCAGGTCAGGTCTCACCAGAGCTGAGTACAGTGGCAAAAGCCTCCCCTATATCTGAGGTTACTGTAGGGTTTTCCTGTGAGAAAGGAAATGTTTTCACCCAGATCCTCCCACTGTAACAAAGAGAAGACCTGGGGCAGCCGTGGGGCAGGTCTGGTCTGCTTCAGAAAACAGAGGAGATATTTCAAGACCAGAGAAAAAAAAAAAAAAACAACAAAACCAAAAGAAAAGCACCAAACAAATAGAGAGCTGCCTTTTGGAAGTGACAGGTTGGAGAGATATTGTCAGGGACAACAGTGATAGGATGAGGAGCAACGGTTATATACTGAAAGAGAGAAGATTTAGATGAAAGGATGACATTCCCTACTGTGCTGCTGATGAACCACTGGAAGAGGTTGCCCAGAGAAGTTATAGATGCCCCATCTCTGGAAGCGTTCAAGGCCGGGTTGGATGTGGCTTTGAACAGTCTGGTCTGCTTCAGAAAAGAGGAGATATTTCAAGACCAGTGGAAAACCAAAAGAAAAGCACCAAACAAAGAAACAGCTGCCTTTTGGAAGTGACAGATTGGAGAGATATTATCAGGCAGGACAGCAAGATGCCTGGCTAGATGAAATTAGCACAAGGATCTTTTTTTCCCTTCCCCCTTTATTTTAGGAAAGCAAGTGAGAATGTGGCAGCAGAATCTGCCTGCAGATGAAAAGCTCGTGCTTGAACAGCCTGCAAGGCTGAACATCAACTGGGTATTTCAAAAGCGAGGGGGAGCAGCAAGCTCTTCATCTCAAGACCCTTTCCCTAGAGAGGTGTTCACAGTGTTTCACAGGTATCAAAACCACACAGCTCTGCAACAGCACAACAAAGTCCACGCATGAGACACAAACACCCACAGCTTCCTTCACTGGTGCACTAATAAGGCTCTGTGAAGTCTGTGGCCTTCCTGTGGCGTTTCAGGCTTCACTTACCCAAGCTTCTGCCTGTGGGCATCCCTCTCCCGAAGTTACCACAGGAGTATTAACAGAAATAGTTTAGTAAAGATCTCACTAATAAAATACTCCCAACCCGGGAGGAAGAGGCACTCCCTCAGCATTTGCAGCCGCACTAACAGCCAGCCCGAGGAGAGCAATGCTGTGTAAATCTGTGACCTTCAAATGCGAAGTTTAAGGGATTGTGAGCAAGTGACGAGCAACAGCTGCATAGCAGCCAGGAGGAGGAAGAAGAGGAGGAGGAGGTAGAACCAGAAGCCTTCTGCTCACCGCTGCACAGCGCAAACCACGGCAGGAGTTTCTCTGGTATCCTATTACCACTCGAATCAAGACCTGGATGCCAAGGCAGCTTATTTTTAGCACATTGGACTTAAAGTGAAGTGAATGCTGATGAAATACGTGGTACTGACAGCCCTGGAAAATCTTTGCTCATCTGCAGCACAGGCAGCAGGGAAGGCTGCGAGGAAGCAAAGTAATTCTGAGCTGCAAACCAAGTCCCACAGCTTCTCGGGCTCAGCCTGCCCAGTGTTGTGCAGTCTCTGGTGGTCACCGGGAGAGGGTTTTTCCATGCTCTGAGATGACCGAGCACAGTGGGGAGGAGCATGATGTGCAAGGGGGTGGTGTGCTGCAGATTTGGACAGCCTGAAGCCTCCAGCTGAGCTCTCTGCATCCTGATCAGGGCGGCTGACGGAGCTGAACTGCAGTGGCAGCGAGGCCATAATAATGGGAGAGACTCGGAAAACATGAATATCCGAACCTTGATTTGCTAGTCCAGGGCCAGGCTGCATTTCTGCACTGACACAATACCAGATCCATGCTTCCTGGGGGTCCCAATGGCACCAATGCAGTCCGAGCTGCCTCCAGAAGCAACTCAGACCCATTGATTTAGGGAAAAAGTCCAAATAGGGCACTTATGAAACAAACTGTGGGTTTCAATACGTAATGGGAGGCTGCAAGAAACATGAGGACAGTCTTTTTAGCAGGGATAGGACAAGTGACAATGGTTTAAAACTAAAAGAGGGGAGATTTGGACTAGATATAAGGAAGACATTTTTTACAATAAGAGTGGTGAAGCACTGGCACAGGGTGCTCAGAGAGGTGGTAGATTCCCTATCCCTGGAAGCATTCAAGGTCAGGTTCAATGGGGCTGTGAGCATCCTGATCTAGTTGAAGATGTCCTTGCTAATTGCAGGGTGGCTGGAACTTTAAAGGTCCCTTGTAGCCCAAAACATACTCTGATTCTTTGAAATAGCTTTCTGAACAGTCCTATTTCTGACTGCCTTGCTTGGGACCTCCAACACAACCTGTTGCAAGCTAGACTTGAGCTGGTCGGGTAGATCTGTGCTGGCTGTGGCTGCTTTGTGAGGATGGGAATGTGGAGGATAAGCAAGAACTTCCCTAGCAGCAAAAATTGGTCGCTCCAGCGGTCAGGGCACAGCCTGCCAGAAAGTCAGAGGGTCCCTGGACGAGCGCCTCGGACGGTAGCTGGAATTGCTGGGAGAGGCCAGCGTGACCACAAGAGATGTCCTGCTTATGTCCTTGCCAGGATGTGCATGCAGCGTTCACGTGCTTCTTGTCGTTGAGTTAAAACCCAGCCACGGGCAGCTGGGGGACTTGAGAACTGCTTGTGTCTGTCTCAAGACAAATACCTCACACCTCCCCCCCGCCCCCAATCACAAACTTGCTCCTCTACTGTGTGTGTGTGTTTCGAGTTTCCTCATGCAAAACCTGTGTGGGTGTTTGGATACGTAATGAGCACATAGTTCAGGATGAAAACAAGTTGCGTGGAAGAGCCAAGTAACGCCAAAAAAATGAAAGCAATACAAACAACAACATGGCACACAGCCATACCAGCTAGATCGTGGGCCAGCCGGATCTCACGTACTCCCCGGAGCTGCAGGGCTGATCAGCTGTTGGAAAAAGAGACCTTTAAAGAGAAGCGAGAGGAAATAGCATTGGCAGCTCAACCACAGCATGTTTCCTTCCAAAGCAGGACAGAGCCAAGGACATGAGGCAGAGCTGTAACATTTGGGGTCTCGTTGCTCAGCCGTGAAGTAAGGCAAAACCCTCAAGTGGGCTGCAGTTGTGTAAACTCCCATTGTTCTCCCAGCGGAAGCAGAGCGCTGGCCCAGCAGGGTATTGTCGTACCAGATTTTGGTGATGCTTGCTCCTCTGCACCGCCTATCTGAGCTCCCTCTGCAAAGCCAGGGCTTCATTTTAACTCAGTAACTCGTGCAGGGAGAATAAGCCTACCTGCTTGTACTGGATGCAGACTGGAGAGCATCTCTACGCTGCCATAGTGAGGCCACATCCAGAGTATCGGAGACAGTTCTGACCTCCTCAACTCAAGAGAGAGGGAACTACTGGAGAGTCCAGTGGAAGCCACAAAGAAGCTGAGGGGACTGGAGCATCTCTGTGAGAAGGAAAGGCTGAGAGACCTGGGGCTGTTTAGCTTGGAGAAGAGCAGACTCACAGGGGATCTTCTCAGTGTTGATCAGTATCTAAAGGGTGATTGCCAAGAGGATGGAGCCGAACACTTTTCAGTGGTGCTCTGTGACAGAACAAGAGGCAATGGGCACAAACTTGAATACAGGAAGTTCCATCTGGACACAGGTAAGACAGAGCGCTGGAACAGGCTGCCTGGAGAAGTCATGGAGTCTTCTTCCCTGGAAGCTTTCAAAACCTGCGTGGATGTGATCCTGTGCAACCTGGTCTGGGTGACCCTGCTTTAGCATCGAGATTGGACTGGGTGATCTCCAGAGGCCCCCTACCACTCTGTTATTCTGTGACGCTGTGATCACCACTTCTGATTTTAATGACACAATGGGAAAAATAGTGGCCAAGCTAAGAGATCCATTTTCAGCAGGGCCTCCATGCATTTCCATACAGAAAAGATGTATGAACAGGCCTTAAAGACTATTTTTCCCCCCATCTGGGGAGAAGGGTCATTTGTGCCTCCATACAACATAATAAAACAATAAGTACTTCAGCATAATAAGACACATTTCCTGATCCAGGCTCTGATCCACACATCTGCTCCTAGGCCATGCACTCCAATACCTGCTTGAAGCCTCTTCACTATCTCTTGCAGAATCTGTCCTTTGATTGAAGGCTTAGATCTGTGAAAGAGCTCACTGGCAATCCCGAAAAGAGGGGTTTGAAATGCCAGCACCTCCAGGCACGCACTGGCATCATTCTCTGCATAAAAGGCAGCTTGAAAAGCCTGATTTCACAAAGCAGGAGCATGCATTTTTTTGGAATCAAGGTCAGTAACTCAACTTCATTCACCAGTCTCCAGCTGCAAAACAACATGCCCTAGACAGAGGAGGAGAGTGCAGCTGAGGCAGAAGATGCTTTTTAAGGGACGCAAGCAGCTCTGAGTCACGCTGAGGAAATATCTCTTTGGTATCCTTGTGTGCTTGGCCCCATCTCAACTGAAATGGGGCACCCAAGGAAAGCTGGTGACATGCAAGCAGTGGCACAAACCAATTCACACCCTGCATGTGCTGGTAAAGTCACAGCATCAAAGAATTTCCTTCAAGAATCATCTAGTCCAACCTTTGACCCTGCACTGCAAGATCACGACTAAGCCATGTGCCTAAGCACCAGGTCCACACACTGTTTAAATATCCCCAGGGATAGTGACTCCACCACTGCCCTGGGCAGACCATTCTGGTATTTGTTAACCCTCTCAGTGAAGAAATATTTCCTAACATCCAGCCTGCACCTGCCCTGCTGCAGCTTGCACCCATTTCCTTTTGTTTCTGTGTTTATCTGATGTCACCTCCATGCCACCACTGTAACTCACCCCCATGCTCGTCTACTGCCCACGATTCAGCGAGTGCTCATAGAGAACAAATGAGATGCTTGCAGCTGTGCTATAGGCAGAAATTATTTCCTCATCTCTTGTCCTTGGGCAAGTGAACTCATTCTGGGCAGAGCTGATCCCACAGGGATGGTGCTTGCTGCGTGTAGAACATGTCCAGAGAAGAGCGATGAAGCTGGTGAGAGGCCTGGAACACAAACCCTATGAGGAGAGGCTGAGGGAGCTGGGGGTGTACAGCCTGAAGAAGAGGAGGCTCAGGGCTGACCTCATTGCTGTCTGCAGCTCCCTGAAGGGAGGCTGTAGCCAGGTGGGGTTGGTCTCTTCTGCCAGGCAACCAGCAATAGAACAAGGGGACACAGTCTCAAATTGTGCCACAGGAGGTCTAGGCTGGATGTTAGGAGGAAGTTGTTGGCAGAGAGAGTGATTGCCATTGGAATGGGCTGCCCAGGGAGGTGGTGGAGTCACTGTCCCCGGAGGTGTTGAAGCAAAGCCTGGCTGAGGCACTTAGTGCCATGGTCTAGTTGATTGTCTAGGGCTGGGTGCTAGGTTGGACTGGATGATCTTGGAGGTCTCTTCCAACCTGGTTGATTCTGTGATTCTAATGACTCTGTGATTCTATGATACAGCTCAACGCTTCTCCCTTATCTACAGGGAGCACTTGGGTGTTGTGATTATTTCTCTGATTCACCCAAAGAAGATGCTCTGTCCTGTGTTTCACATGCAAGATGTGTCTTGGAATTTAACAGTTACTATAGTGCCATAATTACACACTTTATGGAGTACTTAGTCACAATGGCTGGAGAACTTGTTATTAGGATTGGACTCCTTCTGTTCTTTTATTTTAAGGACCTTTCTGCTAAACACTTTCTCTCTGCATGAAAAATAGGGTTTTTTTCAGTATTTGCTTCTTCCAAAGACAACCCCAATTCCTGGTTGTGATGGTCAGCAAATTGATGGTAGGAAGGATGGAGTGTGAAACTTGTTTTCTACCACAGTGCTACAAGATGCACGTGAAAGTCTGTTTAAATTATGCCATCAGAAGATTTCCCAGGATCCAGGGCTCTTGACAACTGATCACAGAACCACCAAATTGGAAGGGACATCTAAGGACCATCTAGCAAGCCTCCTGCTAAAGCAGGGTCACCTAGAGCAGGTTGCACAGGGTTGCTTCCAGCCAGGTTTTGAATCTCTTCAGAGAAAGAGACTGCACAACCTCTCTGGGCAGTCTGTTCCTCCTGCTGATCTTTGGAGAAAACTCACACTGTCTGTTGGGGCAGCCACACCCTCCCAGGTGCTCCTCCTCACTTTGGCAGCATGAAGAAGGTGCATTGCTTGGGTGATTTTCCTAGAGGATGATTCAATGGGACATGTCTCGGGCAAAGATGAATCACCCTCCCAAGGTGATGTTTTTTATGCCAGCTCTAGAAGATCAGCTTTAGTGCAGGCAGCTGAGATGGGTACTGAGC
Organism: Tricholaema leucomelas; assembly: GCA_013400475.1. NCBI lineage: Eukaryota > Metazoa > Chordata > Aves > Piciformes > Lybiidae > Tricholaema lacrymosa > Tricholaema leucomelas. Next base: position 254,513 of record WAAF01005682.1, read on the forward strand.
TGGAGTATTGTATGCAGTTCTGAACAACTTGGTTCAAGAGAGACTGAAACTACTGGAGAGAGTCTAACAGAGGCTACAAAGATGCTGAGGGGGCTGGAGCATCTCTGTGAGGAGGAAGGGCTGAGAGCTCTGAGCCTGTTTAGCCTGGAGAAGGGCAGACTGAGGGGGGATCTCAATGGATCTGTATCTAAAGGATGAGTGTCAAGAGGATGGGATCACTCTTTTCAGTGGTGCCCAGCAACAGGGCAAGGAGAAATGGTCACAGCCTGTAACACAGGAAGCTCTATCTGAACATCTGAAGAAACTTCTTTCCTGAGAGGATAAAGAGCCCTGAACCAGACTGCCCAGGAAGGTTGTGGAGTCTCTTCTCTGGAGGCTTTCAAAACACATCTGGACATGATATTTGCAACCTGCCCTGGGTGAATGTGCTTTAGAAGGAGGCTGGCACAAGATGATCTCCAGAGGTGCCTTCCAACCCCCTACCATGGTGTGATTCTGTAAGACAAACCCTATGCTCCACATCGCTCCTCCAGCCTGCAGAGATGCTCTCCACCTCACACAGTACAACTGGCTTTTCTCCTGTTCACCTCTTTTTGTGGCTGGGTTTCACCATCTGCAGAATGGAGCTAAACACTTAATTGCCTACTTTCTAAGGAGTCAGGCAGGATAATTAGCTAATGTTTGGGCAACTTGTCATAGGGTAGGAGTGCTAAGTAACATTGCTGTCAGCAGCACAGTGGGAAGTGAAGGACTCAGCCTTGGTTTTCAGTTCGGTCTCCCTTAAGTTCATTGTTGCCATTGACTGGTCTGAGAAGAGCAGGAGACTCAGGCAAAGAGTTTAAAGGAAGAGGATTCCAGAGACAGCAGAGAGCTGACTGCAATCACAGAGAAGAGCTGGGAGTATAACTTGGTGGATTTTGGAAAGGGAGAAGTGCCAGGGAAGGCAAAAGTTCAGGAAATGTGCCTGAGACTGTACAGAATGGGCTTACATCTGTAATTGCAGAGTAAATATTCAGTAGCAACATCAACATACTCTGAGTGACAAAACTGCATTGAGGAAACTTTTCTTCATTCGTAGATTCACAGAATGGTTTGGGTTGGAAGGGACCTTAAAGATCATCTAGTTCCAACCTCCCTGCCGTGGGTAGGGATGCCTTCCAGTAGGCCAGATTGCTCAAGGCCTAATCCAACCTGGCCTTGAACACCTCCAGGGAGGGGCCATCCACAGCCTCTCTGAGTAACCTGTTCCAATGTCTCACCACCCTCACTGGAAAGAATTTCTTTTTCATTTCCAGTCTAAGTCTACCCTCTTCAAGCTTCAGTCCATTCCCTTTTATCCTATCACTACAAGTCCTTGTAATAAGTCATTGTGAAAACGAGGTTCTTGCACCCTATTTATTGCATGGATGCAACAGAGCAAGAAGCACAGCACAGAGACCCACCTAACTCACCCTGTGGAGTGAAGCTGACCCAACCTAGAAGTGATTTCACATCTTTAATTTTTATTATTCTGAAAATGATGTTATGGATGGGACCTCCAAGCCCTTCCCGTGTCTGCTGATCATAACTGATAGGATTTCAGTTGGGCCTCCTTGAAGTTAAACATCTGAGAGACACTTTGGTTAATAGTTTGTCTTTCAAAACAGTGCATTAGCTCTCTTGTGCTCCTGTCTGCTTAATTTATTGTGAGTGGCCCAGAACGGTGCAATTAAGGAAGGAATCTTAGGCTGAAGCTCTTGATGCTTTCAAATGACCAGCACCAGCTTGTTTTCACCAAGGCTGGAACAACCTTTCCCATGACTCACTACTAATTATGCTCTGGATTCACAAACTGATGTTTTTAACCTCTTTTTCTTGTACATGGAAATTGCTAAACCATTGGTGCCATCCCAGTGCCCTCCTGGAAGTGCAGCTGTGGATTGCCATACCACCTCTTCAAACCTGGCTCTTACGCCTTCTGGCTAAGCACATTTCATGAGAGAAAACTTCTTTACTTTGAGGGCAAAGGAGCACTGCACCAGGATGTCCAGAGAGGTTGTGAAGTCTCCTTCTCTGGAGAGATTCCAGATTTCTCCTGGACACCACCCTGTGCAACCTGATTTAGCAGGGGGGTTGGACTAGACGATCTCCAGAAGCTACTTCCAACTCCTACTAGTCTGATTCTGCGATTCTCCCTCTGCTTCTTTTCTAAATGTGCCAATATTTTGCATGCTCTCTATTTGTTTTCTCATCCTGGAGACATTTTCATGCTTTGATCAATACAAAATATGACTTTTCCAGTGAGATTGCTGGGCTCTCCCCTGTTTCCTGTTGAGTGTCCAGCCACAGGCCACATGGAGGTGATGCCAACTCCCTTCTCTTTTCCCCAGCTGTGGCTAACCAGCTGCAGACCGTCTCTGCAGCTTCAGCCAGCAGCTCTGCTTGGAATCTCCACATCCAGAAGCTGGGAGAGGAGGAATATGGATAACCTGGAACTGATTCTCTCCACAGTTTGCATTCCCCTACCTTTGCAGACTGGTCCATAAGCAGAAGTGATGCTCCAGCTCTGGAAAAAGAGGAGCATCCTTTCACTTGCCAGGCCTGAGGAGATGAAAGTCTGCAGATATGCTCTTATGGTGGACTTCCCAATATAAGACAGAGCGTGCCAAACCCACCAGCCATGCCAGTGCTCCCCAGAGAGGGGTTGTGCCCAGTGTCTGAAGTCTCAGAAAGGCTGCTTTGTCCTCGAGAAACATTTCCTGTTGTGTCTGTTCCCAGTTTTGTGCTAAGTAGGTGGAACTACTGGCAGCAGTTCTGGGAAGGGGAGGGTTTGGAGGTGGATATACCTATTCACCAACGTCCCCCTCCATGCCGTGGCTAGATGCTCCACTTAAGACCCTCTTTGGCATTTAGGTTCAAGTGGGACACACTACCCCTATGAAGACAGACAGATTTTCCCTCCAACAAAGGCAAAAAACCAGTATTATGTGAAGGAATAAACATCTCAGTGCAAGTCATTCTGGGAATCTCACATTGCCCTTTTTTTTTCTCCAAAGGCTGCCCTAGCAGCAAATCCACCCAAAGAGGCCTAAGGGCTACCTCTCTGGAAAGGCTGTTTGGAGGAGATGTTGGGGTAGCACATGGGAGAGAGAGGGTTTTCCTGTAGTTCCAGAAGTTTTCAGCCCATTGCAGGACAGTGTTTCCACTTTCTGAGGAGGCAGGAGAGCCACATACCCACAGCAGGAGGTTGAGTTTCTCACCACACTCATCTTCTCCTGCTCTTAGGAAGAAATTTTCCAGGAGCCACAGATGGGCATGGACTGGTGCCTGAGCCTGCTCAGACACTGCTAGTCTCTGCGGTTACATGATTTTGCAATCTGCTTCCTGGGAAGAGGAAGTAGACAGCACTCCTGTCACTGCTGAAGGCTTGGGATGCACTTGCGCTTATGAGCAGTCATCCTTGTGGTCTTGGCAACCAGAACTCAGAGGCTTGTGTGTTGCCTGAGTGGCACTGGTGCTGCTTTCCCAACCTACTCACATTAAGGAATTAGCTGTAGGGCTCAGGGGCCTCCTCGCATAGCTGAGAAGGGGGAGTGCCACTCCAGGTGTGCCAGAGCAGGAGGATACCCTACCCAGCCTCAGAGTAGAAAAGAGACAAGAGAATGACCTATGAAGAAGTCCCTGGGTAACATCAAGAATTGATTAAGATCATGACTGTGGGCAGATTGGAGGTGCCAAACCTGCCTATGGCAACTGCTTGGGTGTTGCATGTCAAGAGTGATAAGCTGCCCACTGCTCCTGAACATGGGCATGGGAAAGGACCAGTCCAGAGAATATCAGGCCAGCACATGCTGGTATAAAACTGGCTCACTCCTAACCTCATCCAGCATGAGTTTTCCCTTGCTGGTTTAGGCTGAGACACAAGATAACATTCAGATCATCTTCTGAAGCGTTGCTGCATGCCACAAGATAAGCAGATCCCCATTTCTGCTGGTCCTAGGTGTAAAAGGATGGGCATCCCAAAAGGCAAGCTTATCCTTTTCCAGTCTGGACACCTAGCAAGGAATTTGCTTCCTACACAGGGTTATCAAATACCATAGTGGTCTGCCCAGGGCAGTGGTGGAGTCACCATCCCTTGAGCTGCTTTAGCAGCATGTGGACCTGGCACCTAAGGACATGGTTTAGTGATGACCCTTCAGTGCTTAGTCAAGAGTTGGACTGGACGATCTTCAAAGTTCTTCCAACTGGATATTTTCTGTACTTCTGTGATTCCACATTGCCTGCTGATGTAGTCATGTTCATTCAGGTCCAGGCTGAGTGCAGGAGATTCAAGGTCCTCAGTGGCTGTAAGGAGTGAAGAAGTTTCCTTCGTGTAAGCCCCAGGGTAAGAGCCTTTATGCAGGACTTTGTTCCTGGGATTTGTGTCAATAAGACCTAAGACTTCCTATGCCCTTCTGCAAGGTGAGGCTCTCAGCTGGTGGGACATTGCAGCTCAGCTTCTTATCTTCCACAAGAGCCTTATTTCTGCCCTTTGCCATGAAGCTGGTTATCTTTTCCTATGTTGGGCCATATGGCTCCATGCCAAACTGGAAACTTGACCAGAACCTCACCAAACATACCTCTTGCACATGCCCCAGAGCTGCAGCTTTACTCACAAGTCCCAACATCCCTTCTTACCTTGGATGTCTGGGCAACACCTACCACTCATGTCTACTGTGGAGCCCTAAAAATGAGCCCAGGAGAGGCAGAACAGGCCTGTGGCAGCAGCAGACATGTCTCCCCCTGAGAACACACAGCTTCAAGGATAAAAATAAATCCTTCTGGAGATGGAAAAGGGCAAAGCAAGCAAAGAAAAAAGTGTGAGTCAGGCTGGGTTTGCACGGGAAGAGAGAAGGTGGGGGGAAGAGCAACAACAAAGGCTGAGCTGGGGGATTGATGCTACAGAATGATTAAAAGTGAGCAAAGCCTTTGTAAAAATATCACTTCCAGGAGTACCAGGGAGACAAGTCTGCTTCTGGAGCATGAGGTCTATAAGATGTAGACCTGCTCTACCTGGCATCACCTGGCCAAGGATGGAGGGCCTGGCCACAAAAAAACACATTCCCAGTGGTGTTCTGAGCCTTGTGCAAGGCTTTGCCACCACAGCACAAGCCCCACTGAGCTCCTCCACCCAGAGCACCTGCCCCAGCTCCCTGTGCAGCTACTTCCACTGCCACTCCCATGGCCATGAAGAAGGATTTCCTCCTCCTAACTCAGATGATCTGTCAACACTCAGCCAATAGAGAAAGTGGCTGAGTAATGTCAGGAACTGATGAAGATCATGGCCACAGGCAGACTAGGGGTGCCAAACATACCCATGTTAAGTGCTGGGGTGTCTCATGTCAAGAGTGATTCAAGCCACCCACTGCTTCTGCCCGCTTAGACCTTGGCTTCCCCTGCTGCCAACAAGAAGTAGTCACGTCTTGTTGTGTAGGCATCTAGGAGGCATTCATGACTGAATGTGAAACCAGCCAGTGATTAAAGAGAAGGTAATTCCAAGCAACTGCTTGCATGTATTAGGCAAGGACAGCATGTACTCCAGACTGCTGAGAGAGGAGAAGCAGCAACAGCAGCGACCTTTTTTAAGTGATGGAAAACCATGGAGATAGCTGGGAACTTGGAAAAGAGGTCAGGAAGTGGAAAGAAAGGCAGTCCTGGAAAGTTTTACCTGGCAATTCTGACTTCAGTGCCAAAGGGGACAACAGGGAGCAAAGGAAACCTCCGGCACCTAAAGGATGATAGAATAACAGAAGTTAAGCTGTGGGGCTGTCAAGGGCAAGATGTGGGATGACTCCGAGGAACAAATCAACTCATTTGTGAAGAACTGGATACAGTATCTAACAAAGCCCTTTTTTTGGTAATCAATTTCTCTTGGCTTGGATCTGGACATCATCACACGGGCTCAACATGGAAATGTAAAGGTCCTCTCAGATGACCACAAGGTATCTTGAGTCCTCCCAGACAGAGTTTAAGCGTCTCTGTCACTGACCCCCATCCTGCCATAGAAGCTATGGAAGCTGTCAAAGCTGTTGCTCCGCAAACATGAAACCACTGCATTCATCTGCCTCCTCCAACCTCCGTGCAGATAGGACTCGGCAAAACACCGCATCCTCCAGGATGGAGGCGGGGAAGTGAGAAAGCCAGCAAGTGAGTCATCCCAGCCTTACAAGCAAGATTTGTCTGGGATCTGCAACGTGCAGGAGGAGAAAAACCGGGCAACGAGCGTGCAGGAAGCTGATTCCGGTCCTGCAGGGATTCTGGACCATTGCAGTCAGAAATGGATGATTATTCCCTTGCAGTGCAAAACTCTATCGTCTTTTAAATATAGATGGCAGTTTGCCTTCAAAAAGACTGACAGTAAAATTTAATGCCATGAAGAGAATCTGTAACCGTAAAACAAGCATCCTTCATTTTACACATTGGAATTACCTGTNTCTTTTAAATATAGATGGCAGTTTGCCTTCAAAAAGATTGACAGTAAAATTTAATGCCATGAAGAGAATCTGTAACTGTAAAACAAGCATCCTTCATTTTACACATTGGAATTACCTGTCCATAACTGGAACATACAAATGGTTTCATTATACTGGGTTTTATAGAATCATAGAATCATAGAATGGTTTAGGTTGGAAGGGACCTCAAGAATCATCCAGCTCCAACCCCCTGCCATAGGCAGGGACACCTCCCACTAGAGCAGCTTGCTCAAGGCTTCATCCAGCCTGGCCTTAAACACCTCCAGGAAGGAAGCATCCACAACCTCCCTGGGCAACCTGTTCCAGTGTCTCACCACCCTCACTGTAAAGAACTTCCTCCTAACATCCAGTCGGAATCTCCCCTCTTCCATCTTAAATCCATTCCCCCTCGTCCTGACATTACTAGACCTTGTCAATAGTCCCTCCCCAGCCTTCCTGTAGGCTCCCTTCAGATACTGATAATTCAGATACTGACATAATTATATCTATTATGTCAATAAAACTATGATCATGTTTTAAAGAAGTTCAAAAGCATCTCTAAGAAACAACCAAAGGCTGAACTTTTTGTTTGTTGCAGAGTTACCTGGGAATTGGATTTTGTGTTTATAAATTCCACATAAATCATCTTTTTAAACTGGATTTTTTTTTCTTTCCTTTGTTTTGCAATGAGTGCTAGAATATGTGTGAGAGGCCTCGAGCACAAGCCCTACGAGGAGAGGCTGAGGGAGCTGGGGTTGTTTAGCCTGGAGAAGAGGAGGCTCAGGGCAGACCTTATTGCTGTCTACAACTACCTGAGGGGTGGTTGTAGCCAGGAGGAGGTTGCTCTCTTCTCTCAGGTGGCCAGCACCAGAACAAGAGGACACAGCCTCAAGCCACACCAGGGGAAATTCAGGCTTGAGGTGAGGAGAAAGTTCTTCACTGAGAGAGTCATTGGCTACTGGAATGGGCTGCCCAGGGAGGTGGTGGAGTCGCTGTCCCTGGAGCTGTTCAAGGCAGGATTGGATGTGGCACTTGGTGCCATGGTCTAGCCTTGAGCTCTGTGGTAATGGCTTGGACTTGATGATCTATGAGGTCTCTTCCAACCTTGGTAATACTGTGAGACTGTGATAGTATTCTGGATTTAAACAAAAAGAAACATTATTTCCAGGATGTTTGCTTAGAAGCCTTGAACAAATTGAGGTATTATTGTTTGTTTGGGTTTTTTTTTAAACTGTTGAATTTCATATATCCTTCTTTAAGCAGTAAAGTATGGAGAAAACTGTCATTAGGAGGAGCAAAGCTGCTGAGGGTTAAAAAAAAAAAATTATAGGTTGGACTAGATGATCTTGGAGGTCTCTTCCAACCTAGTTGATTCTATTCTATTCTAATTTTTTTTACCATAAAGACCAGCCTGTGTTTTATCAATTATTATCAAGACCTTAATGAAGGTCTGCACTAGCTGCTGACTACCAGTGAGTTTGGTAGTGTTGGGTTTGTGGTTGGACTCATGTAATTACAGAATGCCATATTGGAGAGGACCCCAGGGATCATCTGGTCCAAGCTTTCTAGGTGATAGTGTAATAAATAAATGAATGAGCAGGCCCACTCTGTCAAGCTGAGTCTTAAAGCTGTCTAAGGAGGAAGTTCTTTACAGTGAGGGTGGTGAGACACTGGAACAGGTTGCCCAGGGAGGTTGTGGCTGCTTCCTCCCTGGAGGCGTTTAAGGCCAGGCTGGATGAAGCCTTGAGCAGCCTGCTCTAGTGGGAGGTGTCCCTGCCTATGGCAGGGGGTTGGAGCTGGATGATCCTTGAGGTCCCTTCCAACCTAAACCATTCTATGATTCTAATGTAGAGGAATCCACTGCTTCCCTTGAGAGATGATTCCAGTCTCCAACTGTTCTCATGTGAAAATTTGTGTTATGGATTCCAGTTGGAATGTCTCTGTGAGTAACTTGTACCTATTATCCCTTGTCTCTTTCACGGGACTCCTTGTAAAAAGGGAGTTTCCATTGTCCTGAATGATCATCACTCTGGAAGTCAATCAACTCAATGATCTTCAAGGCTTTCCAGCCTACATGATTCTATGATTCTGTGTCCTTGTCTCTCTCTCTCGTCCTGCAGGTCCATCTCTGCTGTCTTTCTATTGATGGAGAAGTGCTTTCATCTGAGAGGATGACTCCTAAGGGGTGTAAATGTAGGCCACGATGCACGAGGAACTGGCTTTCCAACTGTGCATGGCAAGAAGGGCCTCTCATTAAGGAACCCAAACGCAATCCATCGAGGTCATCTCTTGCAACATACCAAAGGACCTGATTATGATCATTTTCCTCCCTGCTTCCACCACATGTCTGGGAAAGGGACACAGTAATTAAAGTTTGAATCTCATTAAGCCCCAGAAAGTGCTTGGCTTTCTGAGAATCCAATTATCACAAACACTGCGTAATGCCAGGCAGGGCATGGCTGGGGTTTGGTGTTTGGAATTATTTTTGTTAAACATACAAATATGGTGTGAAATCAACTCTGCCAGTGGAGGCTGGAAATCTGAGGAGGGCACAGTTAGAAAAGCAATCCAAGGCCTGAGAAGATGCCTTGGAAGAGGGAGGGAAAGGCTACAAGGACTCTCCTATCACCAGACAGAGGAAGGGGGAAAGGCTGAGATACCTGGAGCTGTTTAGCCTGGAGAGAATCATAGAATCATAAAACCAAATAGCTTGGAAGAGACCTCAAGATCATCCAGTCCAACCTAGCACTCAGCCCTGGCCAATCAACCAGACCATGGCACTAAGTGCCTTATCCAGGCTTTGCTTCAACACCTCCAGGGATGGCAACTCCACCACCTCCCTGGGCAGCCCATTCCAATGCCAATCACTCTCTCTGGCAACAACTTCCTCCTAACATCCAGCCTAGACCTCCCTGGCACAACTTGAGACTGTGTCCCCTTGTTCTTTTCTGGTTGCCTAGGAGAAGAGACCAACCCCCACCTGGCTACAGCCTCCCTTCAGAGAGTTGTAGACAGCAATGAGGTCCCCCCTGAGCCTCCTCTTCTCCAGGCTGCACACCCCCAGCTCCCTCAGCCTCTCCTCACAGGGCTGTGCTCCAGGCCCCTCACCAGATTTGTCGCCCTTCTCTGGACATGTTCCAGTATCTCAACATCTCTCTTGGATTGAGGAGCCCAGAACTGGACACAGTAGTCAAGGTGTGGCCTGATCAGTGCTGAGTACAGGGGCAGAATAACCTCCCTTGTCCTCCTGGCCACACTGTTCCTGATCCAGGCCAGGATCAGAAGTCTGAGTGGGAGTTCGATGTTTACAGAGACCTTAAGCATGGGTGTCAAAAAGATGGAAACAGCCATTTTTCACTGATTCCAGTGATAGGATGAGGGGCAATGGATACAAACTGGGACACAGGAAGTTCCACCTCAACTTAAGGAAAAACTTCATTCCTGTGGGCATAATGGAGCATTGGAAAAGGCTGCCTGGAGAGGTTGTGGAGTCTCCTTCTCTTGAGACTTTCAAAACCTGCCTGGACACCTTCTTGTGTGACCTGCCCTAGGTGTACCTGCTTTGGCAGGGGGATTGGACTCCAGAGGTGCTTTCCAGCCCCTAACATTCTGTTATCCTGTCATTCTGTGATAGCAATGCTGCGAAAGAGGGATAGAGCAGGGATGCCTGAGCAGCAGAGACTGTGGACATCCCCAAAGCCAGTCTGATTGAATCTAGACCATCCCATCAAGCTGGCAAGTTTCAGCTTCTGGCTGAGCAGTGGCTTGGTGTAGCTGAACCACACCCTAACCTGTGCTGGTTCATTGCATGGCTGTTGGGGTTTTGCAGTTGGAAAGTTCTCCACTTAACAGGCAGCTTGACCCAGTGTACATCCACAGGATGGCCATCAAGTGGGAAATGTTGTAAGCGCAGCAATAAGAAATGAAGCTGCTCTCATTGTAGCAAGCCCTACAAAAACAGTGCTGGAAGCAGAAACCTGCCACTTTCATAGGAAATTGTTTTTTCTAACAAGGAAAATTGATCTCTCTAACAAGTGGTTGACCATGGAGAGGGAAGAGGTGGAGCCTCCATCCTTCACTAGGATGAGAGCCTATCTGAGGAGACACTTGTCTCAGAGTGCCCACAACAGACCCTTGTGGCCATGCACTGATCTAGTGGTCCTTTCCCTCCTGCAATATCTGCAAGAGCCCAACTTAAACATCCTCTGCTCCCAGCTTGTCCCTAGGGCTGTGACCCCAGGGTTTTGCCAACAGTGAGCATGGCAGCAGCTATGCAGCAAGGAGCCGGGGAGCATCAGCCCTAATTGGAACTGCTAGTTGGACTCGGGGTCACAGAAACAGAATCACAGAACTGTTTCCATTAGAAAAGACCTTTGAGGCCATCAAGTCCAACCATCATCTAACTCTACCATGTCTGGTGTTAAGCTATGTCCTTTAGCACCACATCTCTATCTTTCAAACACCTCCAGGGATGGTGAGTCAGCCACCTCCCTGGGAAGCCTGTTCCAGCGTTTGAGAATTCTTTCAGTGAAGAATTTTCTCCTAATGTTTAATCTAAACCTCCCATGGTGCAGCTTGAGGCCATTTCTTCTTGCCCTATGGCATGTTAATGGGGAGAAGAAACGGCCTCCTATCTGGCTCCAACCTCCTTTCAGGGAGTTGTAGAGAGCAAGGTTTCCTCTCAGCCTCCTTTTCTCCAGGACTAAATCACCCTGGCTCCCTCAACTATTCCTCACGAGACCTGTTCTCTAAACTCCTCACCAGCTTTGTTGCCCTTCTTTGGACATGCATCACCACCACAATGTCTTTCTTTTAGTGAAATGCCTGGCTCTGCCATGCTGTGCCAGGACTCAAGATGCTTGGCTTTGCCATGCCATGGTGTGACTCGGGATGCCTGGTTTCACCACGCTGCTCAGCTTCTGACTCACTAGGGGAATGGGGACAAGGCACTTAACTGCTCGATGCCTCAGTTTTCTCAGCTGCAAACACATTAAACCAATAACCTGATTTGCTGTGGTGCTGACAACCTCCAGCAGTAACAGAGGAGCTCTGCCAGGTTGGGGTAAAAGGTGCTGGTGAAGTTCAAAGCAGCATGATGTTTATTTTGTGCCATGGTGTCTGCCATACATTGCGCTTATGTAACACTGCTGAGCATTTAGTCTGCACTTCACATCTTTAACTAATAACACATAGTCGAGCCATTTACCAGCACGAACAGAAAAACATCCAATAATGACAGATCTGGAAGCATTGGACTTATTGGCAGACTCCTGCAAGAGGGAGAATCACAGAAGGTGGGAAAAAGGATTTCAAAAGACGAAGGCCAAACAAACAGACATTAAAAGAGGTGGGGAGAAAGAATCAAAACAGTGTCTGCATGGAAGGATTTTCAGAGTCAAAAAGCCCACTGTATCTTCACATGGAAACAACCAGCTGAGCCTGCAGCACCTCCAAAGTACATTTGAAATTCACCTCCTCCTTCCTTCTGCAATTAAACATTCTTCTGCACCTCGACTTTTAAAATAAATAATGCCAATTTCGAGCGGTAGCAATTAAAAGCCTCGCTGTTTACATCCTAATTAGCTGCTTCAGCATGACGAGCTTAGCTCCTTTCAATCAGAAAGGGATCTATTTAGAAACAAGACATCTTTAAACGCTCGGCAGTTTTCTGTAAACAGTAGCCCTGCTCTGCTTTCAGGTTCGCAGGGTGGAGGGAAGAGAAAAGCAATCTGCTGGATAGAAAACCCTGCGCAGCTTTTCTTCCCGGTGGAAATTCTCTGTGGGAGTGAAGAAAAGGAAGTTTGTTTTGGAAGTGAAGAAAATAAAGCAAGGTTTTGTTCCAGGAGAATACAAAGATAAGTAGCATCTGTGCAGCTGGAAGTGCCCTATGTGGCTGTGAAGCTCATATTTACAGCTGTAAAATGCCAGGTACATTTTCTCATCCTGGTAAGAATTCAGAAGGCATCAAAGTGCCACTAAGCTGGTATCCAAGATGCTTTTCCCACCCACCTTTGGCTTGTGCTTGCAAAAACATCAATCATGCTCCAGCTCAGTGCCATCTCCAGGCCTCGATCCAGCATAGCAAGAACTGATGAAACCTTTACCACCGATTTCAGTGTTGTTACAGCCTGGAAAATACAGGTGGGGTACATTGGGCCCTGGGGTTCTACATCTCCAAACTGTTTCATCTGAATCTCCTCCATCTGCAGGCAGCAGGTTGTAGCCAGCACATCTGCACCTCAGATGCAAACCTCATGGAGAAGAGGCAGATGTCAAAACACCACTAGGAAAACTTGTGCTGCTAAGTAGTTCTATCAAATAAACAGAAGCTGTGAACGTGCTGATGAAGCACACAAAGGAGAAGCAGGTTCAGAAAGCCACAGTTAATATGAGCACGGTAGCCAAGCAATGTTCTCCTTTCTGCTGCTAAGTGCAGAGGGGTCATTGGTTTTGACTCACAGATAAACTCAGTCGCTTGCCCAGGACAGTGGGGGAAAGACTTCAGAGGTAGGATAAGGATTTAACAGTTGTCCAGGGAGAGTTCTGCCCAAATATCTCTGCTTTCTGTTTCCCAGCAACCTCAGCCCTGGCAGACTGGTGGGGGAGAAGGTCCAGAGAAGCCCCAAGTCCTGAGAGATCTAGCACTGGAAAATGTGTTTACCTCACCTCTCTGCTTCAGCTTCTCTCCGTATCAATCATTACAAGCAGAGCTTCCCAGCTTGAGGTAAACGTAGGGAAAATGCCCCAGGAGGAGATTGTAGTGAGGTGGGTGGTGGTCTCTTCTCTCAAGTAACAAGTGATAGGGTGCTCACAGCCTGGCACTGGTGAAGAAGAAAGACCTGAAAGCTAAAATGCACAAGAGCCACTCTGCAGGGGAATTGGAGGCTGCAGGATGGCAACTTGTAGGCTCACATCAACCCTTCCATTTACCCAATGAGGCAAAGGCCATGGAGTCTGTGTGACTCCAGCTATTCCTCATGGCATTTATTCCTCATGGCAAGACTTTGATCTGAGCCTAGCTCAGTGTGGGCTCTCAGTTTGACCATAACAGTGATTAAAATGGGAAGGTTTTTGGATTCCTGTGCTTTCCATGTAACAGTGTTGGTGCTCTGGGCATGAGATAGGATCTCCCACAATGCTTCTGCACTTGAAATTCTATCCCGCCCTCCTCCTTTTCCTCTTCCACAGATGCACATCTGGATGGTGAGTGCAGAAACACCCTCACAAAGTACATTCCTCAAAACAAGGCCAGCACAGGGGACATCTGGCCCAAAGCCAGGAGCCTCCTTGCTATTTTGGGATCAGCCCTCACCAGCATCTTGTCAGGGCACCGAGCTGCAGGCAGCCCAAGGTAACAAAGCTGTCAGCAAGGGCAAATTCCTCTGGTGGTGCAGCAGAGCCTGGAGGCAGCAAATCAGAGCTGTCACAGCTGGTTACAGCTGCGTGGTGTGAGGTTGAGTTGCCAGCTTCTTGGAGCCAGAGGATGGAATGAGGCTTTGAAGAGGAACCCATGGCAGTTCAGCACTATCCGTTGCAGCATCAGCACAAGGCAGCTCCTGCTCTAAAGCTGAAGGACCACTCCAGCCCCCTTAGAACTGCTGGGTCATGCTGTCTTGCTGCTCCAAGACTGCCCAGAGCTTTTATATATTTCCAGCCAATCCTCCCTGCACCTCTCCATAGTATTTCCTTCTCCCTCATATCAAGTGAGAGGACAAGAGGAAACGGCCTCACATTGTGCCAGGGGAGATTTAGGTTGGATACTAGGAAATTATCTTTACTGAAGGGGTGATCAGGCATTGGAAGAGGCTGCTCAGGGAGGTGGTGGAGTCACCATCCCTGGAGGTGTTAAAAAAATGTGCAGACATGATGCTTTGGAACATGTTTTAAGGGTCACATTGGCGTTAGGTCAATGGTTGGACTAGATCACAGAATCATAGAACCATAGAATGGTTTAGGTTGGAAGGGACCCCAAAGATCATCTAGTTCCAACCCCCCACCATAGGCAGGGACACCTCCCCCTAGAACAGGTTGCTCAAGGCCTCATCCAACCTGGCCTTGAACACCTCCATGCAGGGAGCATCCACAACCTCCCTGGGCAACCTGTGCCACTGGTATCAGACAGCTTTTCCAAACAAAACAATTCTATGATTGTCTCCTTCTCTCCAGCTCAGCTGCTCACCCTAATGCAAGAGTCCACCATGTGCACTTGTCTGATGAGTTACACTTTGGAAGACCTCCCTAAGCCTGCATCTTGCAGACTGGAAATGGATAGGAAACCTTGGATGCACAGCTTGTGAATGGAGTTCAGCAGGGCCTCGGGGAGGATTGCACAGGGCTAGAAATCAAAACAGGGATTTGTGGGGTTTTAAATTGATGCTTGATGGGAAGTAAAGCCAGTAGTGAGGGAGGCTGGAAAATCCCAACCCAGGGCTGAAGGCCAGAAGATTGTCCAATGTAAAAGCTGGCAAAGGCTTGAGTCTCGAGAGGCTCTTCAAGGATGGGGAGCCATGGACAGATGTGTGCTCCTGGATCCAGCTGTATCACTGGCCGTGCTCCCCCTCCAGGCACTCCTCTCCACCCACCAGCTGCTCCAGCCCATTTAACATGAAGCAGCATCCCCTGTTGGAGCAGACACTGTGCATTTGGGGTCAGGATGATACTAGCCGAGGACAGAGTGGTGCAGACCGTCCTTTCCATCTGAGAAGAACAATTAGCTGGGACGTGGTGACATTTCCAGCTGGCACAGCCCTCTGCAGGGTGAACATCTGCCCGTGGCTGCAGAATAGAGGGAGGTAACCAAGGGGGAGCCTTTTGAGACTGTTAATTGCTGGAAGAAGCACAGCAAGATTAGATGGACTTCATTGAAGGGTTAATAAAAGGAATTTTACACCCAAAAATGTAGGAGGGAAAGGGAGCAAGGTGGAAAATGACACCTCATTGCTGCCTACAACACCTCATTGATGTCTACAACTACCTGAAGGGAGGCTGTAGCCAGGTGGGGGTTGGTTTCTTCTGCCAGGCAACCAGCAATAGAACAAGGGGACACAGTCTCAAGTTGTACTGGGGGAGGTCTAGGCTGGATGTTAGGAGGAAGTTGTTGGCAGAGAGAGTGATTGGCATTGGAATGGGCTGCCCAGGGAGGTGGTGGATTCGCTGTCCCTGGGGGTGTTCAAGAAAAGCCTGGATGAGGCACTTAGTGCCATGGTCTAGTTGACTGGATAGGGCTGGGTGCTAGGTTGGCCTGGATGACCTTGGAGGTCTCTTCCAACCTGATTGATTCTATGATTCTCTGATTCTCTGGCAAGCCAGAAGAGTCAATTCTCTGAATTCTCTTTAAAGTCTTGTCCTCTGAGTGCAAAGAGAAAGGAAAGGAGAAGGAAAAAGAAGAAAAATGTGTTCCTGAGGAATTGTCTAACACATCAGTCTGTGTAGGTTGCAGACATCATCTGGTTTTATTCTGGGGCGCTAATAGCAGGATCACTTAATGAACATCTTGATCCCTGGTCGGCTGTATTTTAAATTCTTTGGATAATATGATCCTGAGAGGCAGAAGAAAGGAAACGTGCTGATGATTTAAAACAAAAGGGGAGGAAGTAACTCTGGTAATCACCAGCCTATAAAAATAATAGAACAAATATTCAAGAGAAAAATCATGATGAAATCTTTAGAGCTTGGTTCTGTCTACACAATAGTGTCAAGGGAAGAAACTTTGCAGAAGCCAGATGTGGAATAAAATTACCATGAGAGAAGAGTCAGACTCAGAGGATGATGGGCACAGAGAACTTCCAGATTTTCTTCTTTCCCAGCTCTTTTTGGTGTAAAGAGGAATGCTGGTAGAGAATGGTACAGACAGAGGATGAAGAACAGTGCAGCCTTTCTGAACATGTGTTTTTCTTTTGACTAATGTAGTTTGTTTCTTTGTCTTAGGAAATAAAAAAAAAATGGGAAAAAAATGCATTGGTTTGAGCTGTGGTTTGTACAAACTGGGAACACATTGAAAGGCAGTAAGTCATCCTCAACAAGAGCGTGCTGCGTTGAGCAAGGCACATTGATCAGGGTAGAACAAGAGTTGGGGCTGAAGATCAAGTTTCATTAAGATCTTTGTGTGCTAGTGTGAAGCTAGCTAGAATGTTGTGGTGAGAAGGATTAGATTACAGGCTGTGAAAGGAAAACAGTGGTGATGTCTGCTTCACTCATAGGCTTGCCGAGAAGTATAAGAATTAAAACATAGATAAGGGAGTCTCGCTTCTGCTGCTGGTGAGCCTGGAGCTGTATCTCTCTTCTGACCTCACCTTCTGTTTCTTTAAATAATCCACTTTGCTTCCTAACCCCCTGGCCAAACCTTCATTCTTGCTTGGGACTGGGGTAAGGTTGAGAGGGGTGGGAGAAGGTGGAAGGGTGGTTGGGAGCCCCTCCTGGGGACTCAGGTTTCTGGGAGGGCTGCTGTGTTTCTGTATTACCTTTCCCCTTGTATATTTCTGTCTATAACTATATATACTGTAAATATCTGCTTGTACATTGTGCCAGCTGTAAATATAAGCTTCATTCAAATTTCCAGAGCTGGCTGAGTCTAGTCTGGGTGATTTCCAAAGTGTGGGGGGCAGGGGACACTCAAACCATCACACTTTGCTGATAGTCTGGCAGGATGATGCCTTCCAGTGGAAAAGGAGATAAGCAGAGAACAGTAAATTTGAATTGGTTTGGTAAGTAATAGTTTTCTGGCTGTTTGTTTATTTTTTTCAAACACCTGGAAATTTCCAGCCAATATAAAGCCATGTTGAACACACCAAAACATCTCATCTTGCTGGGTGACATCTTCATTACTCACCACTTAGCCCACTCAGTGTCTCTTTTTAACCTTAGGAAGATACTTAGAATCACAGAATCAACCAGGTTGGAAGAGACCTCCAAGATCATTCAGTCCAACCTAGCACCCAGCCTTAGCCAATCAACTAGGCCATGGCACTAAGTGCCTCAGCCAGGCTTTGCATCAACACCTCCAGGGACAGCAACTCCACCACCTCCCTGGGCAGCCCATTCCAATGCCAATCACTCTCTCTGGCAACAACTTCCTCCTAACATCCAGCCTAGACTTCCCTGGCACAACTTGAGACTCTGTCCCCTTCTTCTGTTGCTGGTTGCCTGGCAGAAGAGAGCAACCCCACCTGGCTACAGCCTCCNCCTCTTGGCCACCTGGGCACACTGCTGGCTCATCTTCAGCCTACTATCCACCAGTACCCCCAGGTCCCTTTCTTCCTGGCTGCTCTCCAGCCACTCTGTCCCCAGCCTGTAGCACTGCTTGGGGTTAATGTGGCCAAAGTGCAGAACCCTGCACTTGGCCTTGTTAAATTTCATCCCATTGGCCTCTGCCCACCCATCCAGCCTGTCCAGGTCCCTCTGCAGGGCTCTCCTACCTTCCAACAGCTCCACACCTGCTCCTAGCTTGGTGTCATCTGCAGACTTACTGATGCTGGACTCAATCATCTCATCCAGATCATCGGTAAAGATATCTGGGCACCAGAAACCTCCTAGGTCTGTGCTTGCCTGCACACTCCTCTGACTGCCTTCTCTTTACACTACTTGGGCAATTCATGGCTCTTGCTCAAGACCTTCCCATCCATGAGGTCTTAAGCAACAGCCATGAATCACTTGAGTAGCATAAGCTGCATCACTGAAGTGCTGAGCCAAGGTCTCCTGGCCTTCAAGAGAGAAGGAGAAGTGGAGGATAGACATCTAGGAGCATTCATGTCTCCTCTAACCAGTCTAGAAGGACACAGGCTGTTGCTGGGGCTGATTTGCTCACCTTGTCCTTCATCACAGGTAAAGCTCAATAGTGCAAGGAAATGAGTCTGGATGAGAAGAGCACTACTGTCAATGAGGGAGCCAGCAGCCACAGTGGGAAAGGGAGACAGTGAGGCTGTGGATGCCTCATCCCTGGAAGTGTTCAAGGCCAGGATGGATGGGGCTTTGAGCAAGTTGGTCTAGTGGAAAGTGTCCCTTCTCCTGGCATGGGGGTTGGCACTAGATGACCTTTAAGGTCCCTTGCAACCCAAACCATTCTATGATTCTACAATTCTTATAATCTGCTGGGGAGGGAGGATGAAGAGAAGCAAGAGGTGGAAAGATGTGCTGTTTTCACCTGTGGGTTCCATGGCAGGTCCCAGTACCTTGTCCTACCTCCTGGCAGTGTCTGCCTGTAGCAGATGCTCTGTTCAGAGCATTACCAGTTATCCTTGGGGGTGCAGCATGTGATGCTGGTGTTTGAGACACCAGAACCACACCAGGAACAGAAAGCCTGAAGTGGAGAGGTGAATAAAATGGTGAAACCAAAGGTGTCTGGAGATGTGGTGGGATCTGGTCTTCAAGTAGCATATCTTACAATTCCCATAGCTTCTAAAGGTGTCTTAGAAAGGTTTGCATAGCCTTAAATGAAGGGTGAGGTTGGAAACTGTAGGAGTCTCTGTCATCACCCTCTGGAAGTCCTTCTAAGGAGGTCTAGAATCACAGAATGGTGCAAGTTGGAAGGAACCTCTGGAGATCATCAGATCTGACCATCAGATCAGCAGAATGCCTCTGAGATGGACCAGGAAGAAATGTGGAGAGAGCAGAAATAAAGGATGCCATGACCAGGAGCAAAATTAGCAGGGATGGGACCTGGATGGGCCATGCACTATGAGGAGCAGGAGCAGGCATAGGACAAAGACTTCTGGAGAGACAATATTTATCCATTTGGGTTTGTGGCTGCTTGAAGCCTGCTAAAGAATTTGCTTCCAAACAACCAAACAGAGAGAAAAGAAACTGAGGTGAGTGGATCCAAATGTCTCCTTATGGCAGGGTTGGGTTTTTCTCCTTCTTACTGAAATGTGTTGATTTTGCGTTTGTGGCATCTCAGAGCTGATTTTAGGAATGTGCAATTATTTTCTTTGTAAAAGCCCCAAGAGGTTGCAAAAGTCCTGCAGAAGATAATACAAGGTCTTCAGCCCTGAAAGCTGAACCTTCTACTTGCCTGCCAGAGAAGCAGCAATCCCCAGGGTGGAAGGGCAGGCTGTCTGCAAAGCCTTTCAACCCAAATGTGATCTGCGAGCAGGGCAGGAGACCAAAGAAAACTGCTGCCTCTCAGCACGGGAAATAAACATGGGGTGGCCTGCCCAGGGAAAGCAGCTCTGGGACCATCAAGAGCAAGTGAGATACGCTGTCTGATATCTTCTTATCTCTCCTAGCCTCTGAGGGACCTCCTAGGATGGGGGAAAACAACACAAGGCACAGCTGATCCTGTCCCCTCCATGTAAGCCGTGCTTTCAGGCCATGCTGGACTTGGCCATGGCTGCCTGGTTGTCTGACTCAGCCATTATATCTGGGTAATTTACAGCCTTTCCTTCCTGCCAGCCTTAGCAAATAACCCTGTCAACTGACTGGCTTTTGGGAACCGACCAGGAGCAGGAGCCTCAGTGGCGGGCTGAGATGAGGACCTGTGTCCAAGAAGCAAGCAACATTGCCAGGGCTAGGGAGGTCCCCAGTGGGGCTCTCATCTGCAGCATCACCATCCCCAGCAAGACCCTTCTCCGTGGCTTCGCCATGTTAAGCAGGACTCGGAACCACAACCAGAGTAGCTAAATCAAAGCCCACTCAGGAAAGCAAATGTTGGCTGCAGCAATGCCTACCACATATGGGAGTGATCTGACTTCTATTGTCCTTTTCTTTTTGGAAGATCATCCATGAAACTGTAAGACTGGTGGATTGAGGCTACCAAAATCCCAGGTCTCCATCAACAGTGTGCTTCAGCACTTCCATTACCTCCTGTATTCACTCACTTATCCAGTAAGAGATGTCCAGGTAGGGAGATGCTTTCACCCAGGGCACTCCATGGAGCCAGGTGCTCTGGCAAGCTGAGCAGAGCAGGGAGACTTGGTCTCTGCCGGTCCTGGACAGAGTGAAGTCACCTATACAGGTTTCCTATAGTTAATTTAGGCATCCTGGCTTGCCCCCTGGAGGCAGCCCCACGCACCGTTGATGGAGGTCATAAAAACAACACTAGTAGTAAATATGAGGATGAGCTGATGGAGAAGTTTGTGCTCATCTGAAGGGCTGCAAGGAGAAACCTGCCCTTTTGGGATATTGAAGCAGCTCTTTAAGGTAGATGGGGCCAGGCTGGACTGTAGATGGGATGAAGGAGAACCTAAATCCAGTGTCTAAGATAAGACATGTCCCAGTTTTCTTGTGCTCACCAGTCCCAGGAGCACTTTCTCCTCTTAGGCATTGTTTGGGCACTGCAAGGACAACAGGCTTTATGAGCAGGTACCTTAGAGAGTTACTTTAGTTCCCTGTGCTTAGAGAGGTCAGGCTGTACCCTGGGGGCTGCTGTGGAAACTATGACCTCTGTGCCAGGAATTATATGCTGCATCCTCCTGGCACTGGTATGGGGAAGTGCCTCTTCCTTCCTGGCTTTCTTCTTCCCCATCATCACCTCTGCAGGCTTTGAGGACTGCTGTGAGGCAAGTTCTCCACTCTCTGTGCCATTTCTAGAACCCGGGTGCCCACAAAATGCCACTGGGCAGCTGCTGCCATTTCTGTGTCCCTCCTCCAAGAGCTTATCTACATAGAGGGTCTTCCAAGCAGCCCTTCTTCCCAAGAAGAGTTTTTACTGATGTTCTTCTGCATCAGCCAGTAGCCCCAAGCCTCATCCTCACATAACCTGTCACTAAAGTTGCTGTTCCCTATTTATCAACAGCCCCACCATCCCCAAATCCTTCCCTCACTGCTACAGGGCTATGAAATTATCTGAGCTGAGGAACTGATCCAGCATGAAATAGCCTTGCAAAGCAAAAACATCCCCAGGCCATGCTCAGACAATGCAGCACCTGAAAAAATGTTCCTGGAGCCATTAAGTGTGGGGCTGGTTTGGTGACTGGGCATGTCCCTACCTCCACACGTTGCTCCGATAAGACTTCAGTGCACAGTGAATCGGAGAAGCGCTGAGGAGCAGCTTTAAACCACGTGAGAACTGGTCTGCAGGCTGTGGAGGGCCTGTGTACAGGTGGACTCCTGGGAGCTGGGCTGCAAAAGGTGTAAAGTATCCTCTGTCTTGTGGCCAAGCATTAATTTACCTTCTTGCAGAAGGCTGGCTGCAGATAGTATATAATTAGTTTCGTGTCCAGTGTGCACTTATCTTGTCTATGAGTTCTGCGTGTTTGGTGGCAAGTCCATAAATCAAAAGCTCTCGAGAAGTCTTCTCCCCCAAAGCATCTTCGTGGGCAAGCAATCCCCAGGCAGCCCCCCAGCAGTGATTAATAACACCCAGCTCTCTGTTTGGGCTGATTTAGGGCAGCCTGAATTACTGTTCTCTCTGGATCTCTGAGAAATTCGTAGGTTGGCATCGGTTTTTAATCCCAGAAAGAAGGGCAGAAGAAGGCAGCAAAACCAAACTCTGCAAACCACCGGACTCAGAAAGAAATGAATAAATAAAAAAGTGCTTCTGGGAGTCTGGCAAAGACCTGGCAAGACAAAAATTGTCAAGACAATCAGCAAATTGCCACGCCGGACAAAGATGCGGAGGCAGCCTCTAATCACCATCCTGATGTAGGGCTGCCTTAGTCATCCTTTATTGATTCCCTTTTCTGGGGATATGAATCATCAGCTCCTCGTGGGGAAGAGCTCTCCAGCTCCCCAGCTTGGAGAGACACAAATCACTGCTGTGCACGTAAGCAGGCACAGGAGAGCTGAGATGCTGAAGGAGATGCTGTCGGTCATGTGCCCGGCAGTTTGGAAAGGTGATTAGTGCTGCTAAATGCTGAAAGCAGAAAAAAGAGTTAATTGGTGGCAGAAGCAGACGGCCAAAAGGCAGCAGGGGCGTGGAGGAGGCTACTGGTCTTCTCTGGGAGATAAAATCATCTCTCATTCACCTTCAAGGGAGAAGTGGGGAAGAGGTTTTTTCCCTCTGACCAAGTGCCCTCCGCTTTTATTTGAGCAGCAAGAGGCTCCTCAAGTCCTCACCCACACCGAAGCAGCCAGGAATACAGCAGGAGCAGTGATTTGAGGTCACCTACATCACTCCGACCTGCTTTAAAACCCTTTAAATCATCCATGCCTTCTCCTGCTCTTCCCCTGAGATTGTCCGTTCAAGTCGCAGAGCCGAAATTTCCTCTCCTCACCACATCCTCACCCTGCTCTCGCGGGAGGGATGTGCCGGGAGCAAGGGGAAATAAGCAGCGAAGGCAACTAAGGAAGGACTTGGACCTTCCGGAGAGGTCTGCAGGAGACTGGTACTTGAGGCAGCTCTTGTCGGGCTCCGCTGGCAGCCAGCTGCGAGCACAACCGGCTTCGAGAGCAGCTGTGTAGGGTCCTTGTCGCCTTGCAAACACGAACTGTAGCAGTTAACAGAGGCAGTGGGTGGAAAACCGGGAGCCGAACACCAGCCAAAAAGCTGGGGGGGGTGGAGGGGGGGTGGTGTTTCTAAACGGTCAGAGCTGCCCTCTAGCAGTTAACCCTCGGAGCAGAGGAAGGCGTGAAGAGGCTGAGAGCCATCCCTGCTCCCCTCTGATGTTATCAACGTGCCTGAGCCGGGGAGAAAGATGCCACCGCAAGAGCAAGGCGGGCGGTTCCTCTGCAATCCAGAGCAGAGTGAAGGCGAGCAGGCGCTTCCGCTGCCAGGGAACGGGCTTGAAAGGGATCCAGCGGATAAAGAGATATTCAAAGTTCAGCTAATGAGCGAGATGAGTCACTGGCTCAACCAGACAAAGGTTAGGCTGGAAAATAAAAATCCTGGCTGCAAGGAACGGCCTTGGTGGGGTTGCAAAAGGCAGAGGATGAGGCATAACCCAGGGCAGACAGAGCTATGAGGAGCAGAGGGGCAAAGCAATGGCTGTGACTTACATGTGGCCCCAGGTTTGCCCCAGATTCGTCCCGGGATGAGGATCTGGAGGTTGTGACAGTGGCCACGGACATTCAGGCAGGCAGCAGCAGCTTTACCTCTCTCCCTTCTGCAGCCCCTCTCCTGGGTAAAGCACATTTATTGGGTGGCCCATGGAAATGCTGGTTTCAGATGAAGCACAACAGTCTTTCCTTCATTTCCTTCACCAGCTGGTTCTGCTGAGAAGGGACAGAGGAGGGTCAGACATCAAAATGCATACTAGTTAGTCCTCAGGAAACATCACCTACTTCCATCACTCTCAATGTTATCACTGTGCTCAAGGAAAAGAAATACTGTGGCACACATGGTTCCTGCTCCAAAGCATCCTGAAAATGAGGGCTGGAAAACCACAACCTTCCTGCTCTTTGGGGGAATACTGCTGACTTAGGTGTATCCAAAACCTCTGCCAGTGCTGTGCACCACAGAGGAGATCTTTCCTTCCCCTGGTCTTTATGCTCCAGAGGACAAGAAGCTGCTATGTAGGGGGCTATGGACAGCAGGGCATGGGCATGTGTGTGACAGAGCAGGTGCAGTGTTGTTAGCAGCTTTGCCAGAGATTTTGGACTTCATTTCTGCATGTGATTTTCTTTCCTTCACTACTGGGTTCAGCTCAGGGCAGCCAAGATGCCATCTGAACTACTAAACTGAAAAACTCGTTCCCCTTCCCCCTGAGATGCTGAGCAAAAGAGAGATGGGGAGGGATGGAACAACTTTCAGAGAAAGCAGGGCAGGAGGTCAAAGAGGAAAGTGGGACATGGGTGGGGAAAGGAGAGATGCAGCCAGGCATGGCTGCACCAGGGCTGAAGGAGCTCAGAAGGGAGGCAGCTGGGCAATACTACCCAGCTGACTGAAGTGACGTCACCATCCCTTGGCTGCCCCACAGGAGCTGTGATGTGCAGTTATTTGGGATGCAGAGCAGCTGATGTCTCACCACCCATGCTCAGACCAGGGGCTAAGCAGCTTTGCTCCATACAGGGTGGAAATCAAAAGAAGTTGCATCAAAAGAAGTTGCATCAAAAGAAGTTGCATCAAAAGAAGCCTGTTCGGCAGATCAAGAGAGGTGATTCTGCCACTCTGCTCTGGTGAGAGTCCAGTTCTGGGGCCCCCAATACAAGAACAACATGAACCTGCTGGGACAGGTTCAGAAGAGGGCCATGAAGATGATCAGAGTGCTGGGGCACCTTTCCTGTGAAGACAAGCTTGAAGAGTTAGGGCTGTTCAGCCCGGAGAAGAGAAGAGAGAGTCCTTATAGCAGCATTTCAATATCTGAAGGGGCCCTGAGAAAGGGCTTGTGGTGACAGGGTGAGAGGCAATGGCTTTAAACTGGAGCAGGGTAGATTTAGGTTGGACATCAGGAGGCAGTTATTCACAACAAGGGTAGTGAAATACTGGAACAGATTGCCTAGAGAGGTGGTCGAGGCCCTAGACATGGGGACATTCAGTGTCAAACTTGACTGGACCCTGAGCAGCCTGATCTAGTTAAAGATGTCTGTGCTCACTGCAGGATGGTTGGACAAGATGATCTTTGAGGGTCTCTTCCAACCTGATGAGTTCTGTGACTCTGAAATTCTTTGCAATACTGGATGCTTACAGGTAATGTTCGGAGCATCTAAAGCATGGAGACAAGGAAGAAGTGAGGTAGAGGTGGAGATGTGGGACTGGAGAGACAGAAATCACCTCCTCTCGCTTCAAGACAAATGTTTTTTCCCCACTTTCATAGTCTCCTCTGTAAAGTTCCATAAGTAGTGAGGTCTGTTGGTCTGTGGGGCTGGGAAACCTGCTGAGAAGATGGAGCTTTGCTGGTGAGCAAGGTGCAGGCAAGGAGGCAACTCAGCTCAGGCGAGCAGTGAACAGAATGCTTGCCCTCTCCCACAGCTCCCTTCTTTCTCTCCAGCTGACTTTAAAGTTCCATGGCTGAGGGTGGGCTCTCCAGGCAGAGGAAGAGGCAAAGGGATGAAAACTAATGGCAACACAATCAGTTAGAGGCACTGATAGTAGACCAAGAGACAATCTGTCTGATTCTTTCCCATATCCACCCTTGCATCTCCATGTTGGGAAGTGGGCTTGGCTGTGATCCCCAAAATCTTCATGCTACCCTTTAATGAGATTTCTTTTTGAAGCTGCACTGGAAAATGAACAGCACAAGAGGGAAGAGAAAAGTGCAGCAGACCCAAACCTGCTCCAGTTCCTGTCCTCTCAGGGGAACCATGGCACAGCCCAAGCTTTCCTGAGGTGGCTGCACCAAACCCCTGGAGATCAGTAGCTGGGCTACAGCATCCAACAAGCAGTGTTTCTGGAGTGGGCAGGATGTGTTTAGTCCTGCACCTGAACCCTTTATGCTGCTCTTTATTTGTCTGCTAGTGTCACTGTCCCTGAGGGGGTGAGGCAACAAACTGCTTCCTAAAAGCATGAGGTTGCTCCTGGTTTATTGCAATGTGGGACAGGGATTATTCCAAGGGAAGCAGAAGGCCAAACAAATACTAAATTGCTTGCACTTGAAGACATTTATGGTCTTCACCAAGCTTTGCAAGCCCTTATTTGAGGGATGGAAGACCTCTCCTACAAGGACAACATGAAAGAGTTTGTGTTGTTCATTCTGAAGAAGAGAAGGCTCAAGGGACACCCTCTTGCAGCCTTTTGGGGCAGGTACTTAAAGGAGCCTGCAAGAAAGATGCGGACAGAGTTTTTAAACTGGTCCTGTTGTGACAGGACAAGGGGTGATGGTTTGAAATCAAAAGAGGGAAGATTTAGACTAGATCTAAGGGAAAATTTTATTTGCTATGAAGGTGATGAAGCACTGTCACAGCTTGCTTAAAAAAAAAATAAAGCCAAACCCCAAACTGAAAAACAAACCCCTAGTTCTGCGTAAGCCCAGGAGACCCTACCCCTGGAAACACTCCAGGTCAGCTTGGACAGGGCTCTGAGCAACCTGACCTAGTTGAAGATGTGCCTGCTGACTGCAGGGGGTTTGGACTAGATAACCTTGAAAAGTCCCTTTCAAAGCAAATCATTCTTTGATTCTCCCATTCTAACTAATCAAGTCCTAGTTTAGCACATTCACACCAGCTCCTGCTGTTACAGGTTGCTCTACCAGCCCACCAAGGTCTGTAGGACAGGCTGTGAATGGTTGGACATGGATGCAAATCCTACATCCCAGGCAGTGTTCAGCTACAACCAGACTCAGGAGATAGGATGTGAGCCGGAGAGGTCCTGTGTGCTTGTGAAAAAGAACATTGTCTTGTCCTGATTTTGTGCAGCACCACAGGGATCTTATGCCTTTGTGTTGCCCCATCTTTGCAAGTCATAAATCAGAATCAAATCACAGAGTCAGAAAATCACTTCAGTTTGCAAAGACCTTTAAGATCATCTAGTCCAAACACTAAACCAACACTGTCACTAAACTGTGTCTCAGCACCACATCTACACATCTTTTAGATCCTTCCAGGGATGGGGACTCCACCACTGCTCAGGAACTGACAATTCTTTCAAGGAAAACATTTTCACAGTATTCAGCTTAAGCCTCTCATGGTGCAGCTGGTGCTTGGTGCCATGGTCTAGCCTTGAGCTCTGTGGTAACGGGTTGGACTTGATGATCTATGAGGTCTCTTGCAACCTTGGTGATACTGCAATACTGTGATCTTGTCCCATCACTTGTTACTTAGGAGAAGAGACCAATCCCCACCTCACTAAGACTTCCTCTCATCTAGTTGTAGAAAGCAAGAAGGATTGCCCTGAGCCTTCGCTTCTCCAGGCTAAACATTCCCAGTTCCTTCAGCTGCTTCACAGAAGACTTGTGCTCTAAGACCCTTCATCAGCTTCATTGTTTCATCAACACTCTGGATAGCAAGAGATGCTTTGAACAACAGCAGATTGCCAAGCCTGCCTTGTACTTCATTAAGTTAATTGCCCAGGATTGGAGATGGAGCATTAATAAGACTGCAGGATCCCTCCTGTCCTTTGTATACAGTGCTCAGGACAGATCAATACGAAAGCTCCTGCTCTTCTACAGCAACTGACTACAAAAATGATTCAACAAAGAAACACAGCCTGGGTTCAATGAGGCAGCCTTAAGTAGCAGCACTCACCGTCAGATCAACCAACGGACTGAATATTGCTTCAGACAGAGGAACAGAGCAAACAGCCACAATAATCCAGGGGAGGTCTTTCTACTCAGCTTGTGTGGCCCCAGATGAGGGCCAAAATCAGCTTAGGCTTGCAAAACCACATCTTTTGGTGAAAGCAGAAGCTGCATGGCTGAACTGAATTTAGAGCTTGGCTGGAGAATGTAATTTCAGAGGTAAATGTGCAACTGGGGAATGAAAGACTGAGCTTGGCTTCCCAAAATTCAGTGTTCAAAAAAGCCAACAAAAACAGGTCTATAGCCTCATCCAGCCCCAGATGATGTCATTGCCAGGAGCTAGACCTGCTGTTGTCACCAGAGCTGATGGAAATGAGTGAGGGAATGAGTAGGTTGAATAAAGGCAAACGGATCAAGTCATCAGCAAGTTCAAAGAAAATGGTGACAAATCAAATTGTTTTCCAAAGTGATTTCCATTTTAGCAGACAAAGACTGCCACAAATTTCTCTTAGAAGCCTTGCTGAAGGAGAGTGACTCAAAATGATGCTTCTGGTAATAAAAGTGTTGGCATTTATGCATTTATAGGCTGCACAAAGAGGTCCAGCCTGCTAGGAAAGGATTTTTGACTAAAATAAAGCAACCTGATGGCTGATTGATGTTTACAAAATAGAAGCATGGCCAAAGGGGAGCAGTAGGAAGAAAAATTGTGCCCAAAATTCTCAGAGCACGTCCTTGGGGTCCTCAGCACAAGAAAGATGTGAGCTTGTTGGAGTGGGTCCAGAGGAGGCCATAAGAACCATCAGAGGGTTGAAAAGGATAGGCTAAGGGAGTTCAGTGTGACTGTGGGTTTAGGAAGATCCTGGTATTACTTACAGGTGTGCATGGCTGTGCTTGAAAGCTCTACAGAGTATGAGTAGTTCCACCAAAGGCACTGTACCTGACCCTCTCTGTCAGCCGAGGATTTCTACATGCATTTGGACCCTGATTTCCTGCCTTACATTAGAGTTTGTCACTGTAGGGGTGACAGAGCACTGGAGCAGGCTGCCCAGGGGGTTTGTGGAGTCTCCCTCTCTGGAGATATTCAAGATCTGCCTGGATGCATTCCTGTGTGATCTGGTATAGGTGATCCTGCTCTGGCAGGGGATTGGGCTGGATGAGCTTTCAAGGTCCCCTCCAGCCTCTGACCTTCTGTGATTCTGTGAGTTGGGGTTGTTCAGCCTGGAGAAGAGAAGGCTCCAGGAAAACCTTTTTCATGGACTTTTAATGCTCAGAGGGGTCTCTAAGAAGTACAGGGACAGGATTTTTACGAGTGTCTGCTGTGGCAGAGCAAGGGATGGTGGTTTTAAACTAGAAGAGGGAGATTTAGACTAAATAGACATTTTATCCCCAGATGGTGGTAAACCACTGGCCTAGGTTACCCAGAGAAGTGGTAGATGCCCCATCCCTGGAAATATTCAAGGTCACATGGCTTGAGGCTCTGAGCTACCTGCTCTAGCTGAAGATATCCCTGCTCACTACAGGGTGGTTGGACTAGATGACCTTTAAAGCTCTTTTCCAACCCAGGCTCTTCTGTAATTCCCTGATTCTCTGTTCGCCTCTTCAACACAACCGAGTGAGAGAGGCTCAGGAGTGACCTCCTCTGAAGGGAGGCTGTAGCCAGGTGGGGGTTGGTCTCTTCTGCCAGGCAAGCAGCAAAAGAACAGGGAGACACAAGTTGTGCTGGGGGAGGTCTAGGCTGGATGTTAGGAAGAAGTTCTTCACAGAGAGTAATTTGCCATTGGAATGGGCTGCCCAGGGAGGTGGTGGAGTCACTGTCCCTGGAGGTGTTCAAGAGGAGACTGGATGAGGCACTTAGTGCCATGGTCTAGTTGATTGTTGAGGGCTGGGTGCTAGGTTGGACTGGATGATGTTGGAGGTCTCTTCCAACCTGGTTGATTCTATGAATATCCAGTTATCTATGAACACAGAGAAATCCAGCCTACAGCATGGAGAAAGCCATGTTAAACCAGGTTCAGACCCTGCCCCCAGTTCTGGTCCTGTGCCCTATCACACAGCTGTAGACTGAAATGATTTGGCTGGTTTTGGTAACAATCCTATCCAGGGCTTAAACAAAGTAGTAGGTGGCAGAAATACATGTGTAGATGGGGGTTGGGGAAAGGTTTCCTTGCAACAAGAAGTTTTGCCTGTGCAAATACTCTCGTGCATTTTGAACTAATGCTTTCCCAGGGTGATGGTAAGGAGCTTATTAATTTCAAGAGTGAAAAGCCACTGAATATCCTGTTTGGTTTCATCTGTTGGCCCAAGACACACACCATTAAAGCAAAAGCAAAGGATCTTCTACAAAAAATAAGCAACACAGCAAAGTCCTCAGTAGTTCATGGTGCTGGAAGAGCATCATCTCAGCTGTCAAAGCCAGAAGCCCTCAGGGACACCATGAACAAAAAACACCTTGTGTAAGCTTTGAATAAAATGCTGCTTGTTAAGATGTGAAATACAAATAGGTTTGTGTCTGTACCATCAGAACAAAAATGAGATGAGAAGACAAATGAGAATAAACAGGTTGAGTTTAAGAGCGATTTACACCCAAGGGACCAAGCCACTGAGGTGAGAGCTTGACTTTGTGGAATCAGAGCCACGTCCTCATAGAATCATAGCACAGCCTAGGTTGGAAGGAACCTTTAAAGGTCATCTAGTCCAACCCTCCTGCAGTCAGTAGGGACATCTTCCACTAGATCAGGTTGCTCAGAGCCTTGTCCAACCTTATCTGGAATGTTTCCAGGGACGAGGCTTCTACCACCTCTCTGGGAAACCTGGGCCAGTGTCTCACCACTCTCATTGAAAAAAAAAAATCTTCTAGTCCAAATCTCCTTTCTTTTAATTTAAAGCCATTAGCCTTATCCTGCCACAACAGGCCCTATTTAAAAAACTCTCCCCATCTTTCTTATAGGCCCCTTCAAGCATTGAAAGGCAGCAATGGAGAAGCGGAGGCTCAGGGCAGATCTCATTGCTGTTTACAACTACCTGAAGGGAGGCTGTAGCCAGGTGGGGGTTGGTCTCTTCTCCCAGGCAACCAGAAAAGAACAAGAGGACACAGTCTCAAGTTGTGCCAGGGGAGGTCTAGGCTGGATGTTAGGAGGAAGTTCTTCCCAGAGAGAGTGATTGGCATTGGAATGGGCTGCCCAGGGAGGTGGTGGAGTCACCGTCCCCGGAGGTGTTGAAGAAAAGCCTGGATGAGGCACTTAGTGCCATGGTCTAGTTGACTGGATAGGGCTGGGTGCTAGGTTGGACTGGATGATCTTGGAGGTCTCTTCCAACCTGGTTGATTCTATGATTCTAATAAGGTCTCCATGGAGCCTTCTCTTCTCCAGGCTGAACAACAGCAGCTCTCTCAGCCTGTCCTCACAGCACACAGGTTCCATCCTTCTGATCATTTTCATGGCCTCCTCTGGACCTGCTCCAACAGGTCCATGTCATTCTTGTGCTGAGAACTCCAGAGCTGGACTCTGCACAGCAGGTGGCCTCTCAACAGAGTGGAGCAGTGGGACAGAATCCTCTCTCTCCACCTGTTGCCCACACTGCTGGGGATGCAGCCCAGGAGATGGTGGCTCTGGGCTGTGAGTGCATGTTGTTCACTCATGTCCAGCTTTTCATCCACAACCACCCCCAACATGGGCTTCCTATGAGCTTTGAAGTAGTGAGTGGTTCAACAAACATTTAGCCCATGTATGTGTTTATCACACGTTTTTCCACCTTAAAGCATAACCAAGAGGAGACTTGCCTTGCCCAGCAATGTGTGAAAGCCATACCTGCATGCCCTGGCCAAGCAGAAAGGCATGTGGAAGGAGGGGACCTCATACAGGGAATCTCTTCTGCATCATCTCAGGCACCTGGGAGCATTTAATTTACCCAGGCAATGCTCCCAGGCCAAACAGAGGTATTAGCACAGTCATCTCTTTAATGTGACGTTATCTCATTGCTGCTGTTAACTCCTCTGTTGGTAGCTTGGAAACAAGCTGTAGGATGGATTGCCAAGGGGATAAGTCATAGAATCATAGAATTGTTTTGGTCGGAAAAGACCTTTAAGATCAGAAAATCCAGCCATTATCTAACTCTACCAAGTCTGGTGCTAAGCCATGTCCCTCAGCACCACATCTCTGCATCTTTTAAAGACTTCTGGGGGTGGAGATTCAGCCACCTCCTTGGGGAGCACATTCCAGTGTCCAAGAATCCTTCAGTGAAGAAGCTTCTTCTAATATCCAATAAACCTCTTCCTAATAAACCTCCTCTGGTGCAACTTGATGCACCTTCTCCTTCTACCACCAGAAGAGATCAACAGCCATCTGGCTTGAACCTTCTTTAAGGGACTTGTAGAGTGAGAAGGTCTCCCTCGAGCCTCCTTTTCTCCAGTCATAATAACCTCAGTTCCCTCAGCTGTTTCTCATAAGACCTGTTCTCCCAATCCTTCGCCATCTTCATTGCCCTACTTTGGACCCACTCCAGGATCTCAATATCTTTCCTGTAGTGAGAGGCCCAAAACTGAACCCAGTACTCCAGGTCTGGCCCCAGCAGTGCTGAGTACAAGGGGATAATCACTTCCCTAGCCCTGCTGGCCACACTATACAGACAAGAATGCTGTTGGCCTTCTGGGCCACCTGAGCACACTGCTGGCTCATGTTCAGCTGGCTGTCAAAGTGGGAATAAAGGAGCGAAAAGATGAGAGTGAGTGTTTGGATGAAATGTTGAATTTTCTCCTGGTGGAAGTACTGGAAGCTGCTCACAGCACGTACTCTTTGACAAGGCTGAAGACTAGAAAATGCACTGAACAACCCTCTGCTGGCAGGGACAAGGGCTGGGTGACCTGTTTTAGCTTTCCTGTCTCTAGGTTTGGAGCAAAGATTTTGCTTTAATTGGCTTTAAACTGTCTATTTAAGTCACTTCTGTGGCTCCCAGTTCTCTAGTACCTGAACAGCATCCAAGCTTTTAAAGTACTTATCCTCCTGATGCTCTGCAGAGGTAGGAAAAAAACAACACCTCTTTTGCACATGGGAAACTGAGGCAAGGACCAAGGGCCAGAGATTGCAAAGTGGAAATGGGCATAGAGCTCTGGTTGAGCTGTTGTTCTGCTCAGCAACCAGGAGCAATTAAATCAGTTTGTTGTTCTTTCAGGAGAAATCAAATCTCTCTCCTAGGTGACTGATCAAGTCACAAGGTTAAATTTAAGTTTTTGTGACTCTAGGAATTAAAATCAATGTGGGACCACTTCACCATTGGTAGGACACAGTGTCTCCTCCAAAGAAACAGCCAAAAAATTTGCACACCATTGGGAGCTGGAGTAAGTGGGCAGAGAGTGGTGCTGACTGTGACCATCCTAATGGAGGTGCTGGACCACTGTGTAGCAAAGAGAAGAGGCACATAGAGAAGGGCATTACACCCTCAAGCATCCTGGAAATAGTCAAGCAGGTACTCTGGTGTATTATAAAGACAAATCATGAAGGCACCTAACTCTGCAGGAGGGTTGGGACTGTGAAATTGGCTTGGGCTAAGCCTGAAGAGATATCTGCTTAGACATTTCTGAGATACTTATCTCTTCTTCCTTATCATAGGAGGCACATTTGTGAGAACATACCGTGGGCCCAAGAGCTGTGATGAAGTGGGACTTTGCTGAACTGCTTCCGAGAGGGCACCCAGACCATCTGTAGTAGAGGAGAAAAATGAAGCTGCATGAAGGAGCTGGAGTTGTTTAGCCTGGAGAAGAGGAGGCTCAGGGCAGACCTCATTGCTGTCTACAACTACCTGAAGGGAGGCTGTAGCCAGGTGGGGGTTGGTCTCTTCTGCCAGACAACGAGCAACAGAACAAGGGGACACAGTCTCAAGTTGTGTTGGGGGAGGTCTAGGCTGGATGTTAGGAGGAAGTTGTTGCCAGAGAGAGTGACTGGCATTGGAATGGGCTGCCCAGGGAGGTGGTGGAGTCACTGTCCCTGGAGGTGTTGAAGCAAAGCCTGGCTGAGGCACTTAGTGCCGTGGTGTAGTTGATTGGACAGGGCTGGGTGCTAGGTTGGACTGGATGATCTTGGAGGTCTCTTCCAACCTAGTTGATTCTATGACTCTATGATTGTATGTTCTCAAAGTGTGAGCACACATGCCAAACACCAGACTACCAACCTCCCTCTGATCACGACTTAGCTGCAAAGCACTCTTCTTCTGGACTTGTGGATGTGTTGCTTAAATGATCTCCACCTCAGGTTCTTTATTTCCCAACTAAGTGTGCTGTGTATACCCCTATCACCAAGATCTGGCGGTGGTATTCAGATCCATGGGGCCACAGTGCATTCTTCATGAATGGCCTTGTCTCAGATCTTTGAGTAGGGAAGGTGACATCTCAGTGACTCCCCTTTTTATGGAATCCAGCACACAGAAGGTCTAGCACAGTTTTGCAACTAGGCTGGGTCTAGCCTGGAGAGATGTCAGTGGTGAATTTTAAGGTGTCATCTCCTCTATGGGTTCACTCAAACATGCCACACGTGCAAGAGCTTAGATTGTTGCTCCAGTTCCTGCATAATGCTGCCTTCTCCAAATTCTGAAACCTGCTTGACCTCGTGCAATTAACCAATCACATTTCAGCACTGCAGAAAACTACACTTGGCAGCTTACACAAAATACCTTGAGCACCTGTGAGGCACTTAAGTAGTGTCTCTCTCTTGGAGCTCTGGATGCAGATCTACAGATGGATTTCATGTCAAGTGGCAACTTGTACTACCCCCATACCCTGCTCAGCAAGCCCATCAAGGACGTTGTTCTACAGCACATCCAGCAAACTCCTACCTGGAGAGCTCTGCTCTGAGCTGAGATAAATGCATTCTTCAGCTCCCTCAACAGAAGAGCTATTCAATTGGATGTTCTGCATGACTTGTCCTGCTGCCAGATTTTGAGCTTTGGTCTTCATCCAGGAGAAACAGAGACCAAGTTTGGCGGCTTTTGCTTCAAAGCATCCAAGCGCAGATTCCAGGTGTTGTGCTGACTAACCAACGTGAGCCCTATCATCCGCAGAGCCAAGGTCAGTGAAGGTCGCTCCGCCGCCGCCAGCGGCTCCGGAGCGATGCGTCAGCTCTTCTGGAGCCAACGGCCCAGAGCAGCAGCACAGGGGATGCCAACTGTCCAGGCGCCTGCTGGATTGCACAGCCATTGCCCCTTGCCCCTGGTGGCCTCTTCCCTTGTAGTCGCACAAAGGCAACTTCTCGGTGGATCCCAAAGAGATGGAGTCACACCAAGGGGGAGGACTTTAGTCCTGCCTTGCCTTTGCAATGAGTCCAGGACAAGGTTCAGTGTCCAGACGTGTGATGAATTGGCAACGAAACAGGATTGTTCTGGGCAGTCTTTGCAAGTCAGCAGTGGCTGAGTTTTGGCAAAGACAGTGGGGGTGAGACCTGGCACAGGAGCAGTTGGTGACACGGTTGGTCAGCATCTGCTGCAGCCCGGCAGTTGACCTTTTCCTTTGTGCAATGAGGTAGCAATGTCCTTCCTCTGTCACAGAAGGACTATACCAGACCCCGGACAAAGGAACAGCACTGATTTCCCCTAACTTTGGGTGTCAACAGGAGGTGTCTACTGTGCTCACCACCTCTCTGCTCCCTTCAGTCATCTGCTAATGGAGACAGGCAGGTGCAGATCTGTCATTTTTCATGCCAATCTTAAATGAAGCAAACCAAGTAAGCAAGGCTGGGGAGGGACTATTTACAAGGTCTTGTAATGACAGGATGAGGACTAATAGGTTTAAACTGGGAGAGGGGAGATTTAAACTAGATGTCAGGAAGAGGTTCGTTATGGTGAGAGTGGTGAGACACTGGCACAGGTTGCCCAGGGAGGCTGTGGATGCTCCCTCACTGCAGGTGTTCAAGGCCAGGTTGGATGAGGCCTTGAGTGACCTGTTCTAGTGGCGAGGGGTTGGAACTAGATGATCTTTGAGGTTCCTTCCAACCTAAACCATTCTATGATGCCATAAAGACCTACTGTTGTGATTTGCATTTTTAATGCTACCGTCTTTGTTTCTTGTGAATTTTAAAGGTGCTTGAGTGAGACACACTACAGCCCACCCACAAAACTTGATCTTTTGTGTGAATGATCCTTGTCCTGTCAGCATATCCAAGTCTTTCAACATCTCAAATCCTAGCATCCATTTAAGAGGTACCACATGCCTGTTCAGTTCAAGAGATCATAGCAACTTTATCCCTGTGACAGCTTTTCCATACTGGGGTAATTATCTCCACTCATGACAATGGCTGGGTCAAAATCTTTGGTGCCATGAATCAGGAAATCCATAAGCAAGTCCTCTCATGGCTCACCAGAGAGCTCTGTGCAAAACAAACCTCATGGCCTGATTTCTCTTTTACCCCAAAGACTCCTTAGGGATCTAGAATATTCTTCATGGCTTTGTTTTTTTCCCCTGGCACAATGGAGATCACAGAATTGCAGAATCACTGTGGTTGGAAAACATCTTCAAAATCAAGTGCAAGGTCTTGCATTTGGGTCGAGGCACAAATCCAGGCTGGGCAATGACTGGCTGGAGAGCAGCCCAGAGGAGAGGGACTTGGGGGTGCTGGTGGATGAGAAGCTCAACATGAGCCAGTAGTGGAGGTGTTTAAGGGCAAGCTGGATGAGGTGTCCCTGCCCATAGCAAGGGGGTTAGAACTGGATGATCCTTGTGGTCCCTTCCAAGCCTGACTGATTCTATGATTCTATGATCAAGTTCAGCCATTGCCTAACTCTACCAGAGCCAGTACTACACCATGTCCTTAAGCACTCTAACTAGATGAGTTTTAAATGTATGCAGAGTTAATGATTCAAACCACTTCCCTGGTCAACCAAATGGTGCTGGTCTACCTCCACTGTGCAGTGGAGGATCACAAAGAAGATGTTTTTTTTGGCAGATGTTATACTGGCATGTCTCAAGATGGCCAAGGCACCTTTTATGTTGTAGTGATGTTGGTTCTGCATTTCCACGTGAAGGAGGTTCTACATCCTCCACATGGAGGAGGAATGAGGTTGTGTTGAACAGAGGAGCCCAGCAGGACTCCTTTGGGCCACATCCAGCATGATGGAAAGTGCATGAAGGTGATGGTTTGAGTTATTAATTTTCAGAGCCATAGTAGGATCTAATGGCTTTATTCAGTCAAGCATCTTCCTTTTTCACTTCATTTTCTTTTTCTTAGCTAATGTCCTGATGAAATCCTCACCCTCTGAACTAAGCCCCTGCACTGGTGGGATTACAAGGGGTATGGAAAGACAGAAAGCACTTCTGTATTCATAGTAGGTATTTCTAATTTCAGTATTTCTTTATTGTCCTTCATCTCAACCAGACTGAGGCCATGGGTTTTTGGTATTTCAGAAGTTATTTTCATTTCTTGAACTCTTCAGAGACCCTAAAAAACCTGAGAATTGTTATTTTCTGGTATCTTTGATGGGTTGTTTGCTTAAAAGCGCTTTTGGAGAAGAACAAGCAAAACATCTCTGAGTCACATCTGGAAACTGGATCCTTTGAAGTGTTCCACTTTCTGTTTAGCTGTAAACTGAGCTAAGCTGCTCTCTGCTTTGTAGCAGTTAATGCTATAGAGTGATGGAGACATATTGAGTACTGTGTCCAGTTCTGGGCCCCTCAATTCAAGAGAGATGTTGAGATGCTGGAATGTGTCTAGAGAAGGGTGAAGAAGCTGATGAGGGGCCTGGAACACAGCCCTGTGAAGAGAGGCTGAGGGAGATGGGGTTGTACAGCCTGGAGAAGAGGAGGCTCAGGGGTGACCTCATTGCTGTTTACAACTACCTGAAGGGAGGCTGTAGCCAGGTGGGGGTTGGTCTCTTCTGCCAGGCAACCAGCAATAGTACAAGCAGGCACAATCTCAAGTTGTGCTGGGGGAGGTCTAGGGTGGATGTTAGGAGAAAGTTGTTGGCAGAGAGAGTGATTGGCATTGGAATGGGCTGCCCAGGGAGGTGGTGGAGTTGCCATCCCTGGAAGTGTTCAAGAAAAGGCTGGCTGAGGCACTTAGTGCCATGGTCTAGTTGATTGGACAGGGCTGCGTGCTAGGTTGGACTGGATGATCTTGGAGATCTCTTTCAACCTGATTGATTCTATGATTCCATGACACATGATGTTTAGCTGCTAGGCAGAACTGCAGGTTGGGTTAGTAAATCACCCCAAACTTCCCATTAGAAAATGCATCATCCTACTTTTAATGTGGTGAACTGTGAAATAAAAAATTGGTCAGAAGATTTCTACACTGGTGTGCATTTGTTTCTGTGTAACCTTCAGGTAAAACCTTCCAGCCCTTTCTAAGAATAGGAAGCATAATATTCCACTGGCACCCTGGTCTAGTGGAAGGTGTACCTGCCTACAGAGTTTGGCTTGGAACTAGATTTAGATGATCTTTAAGGTCCCATCCAACCCAAAGCATTCTGTGATTCGATGAAGATGTTTCTCTCTTTGAAGAAAAGATCTGTGGATTCTAGCTTTGGAGTAGGATTATCCTTTGGATTCCTGTGACTATCTGTCTGAATGCAATCATTACCCAAACGGCCACTGGCCAGCTTTCTGGCATCTTTGAGGAAAGCAGCTGAATCCCCAAAAGACTCAACACACACCAGGTGCTTTCCCTCCCCTTGAGCAGAAAGAGCAGAACTATTCCTGTGCCATTAGGGCTGTCAGGTCTATCGGCCAGCTCCGCGGGGTGCAGCATTGAGCAGCCAAACAGCGCTGATTAGATGCTCATTAGCTGAGCACGGCACATCCTGAGCAGCAGCTCAGCGCAGAAAATAGCACAGGAGTGCGTAATGAAGGGCTACCAGGACTCACCTAAGCAGGATGCGTCGTTGCAGGTTGCACAGATATTTTTAAGCCAGGGTCTTCCCTCCCGTGTAAGCA
Organism: Tricholaema leucomelas; assembly: GCA_013400475.1. Taxonomy (NCBI): domain Eukaryota; kingdom Metazoa; phylum Chordata; class Aves; order Piciformes; family Lybiidae; genus Tricholaema lacrymosa; species Tricholaema leucomelas. The sequence continues at coordinate 292,876 of WAAF01005682.1, forward strand.
CCAGGCTTGTCCTTGCTTGACTAGGATGCTCCACCATGAATGTGTCTGGGTGTGAGCCTCAGAGTTCATCTGCTGAAGTTATACTATTCCTGGAAAAAAAAAAAAAGGCACTAAAATTAGGGAGACAGAATTGAATCATGGAATCATAGATTTATTTTAGTCATCGAGTCCAACCACCAACCTAACATCATCATAACCATTAAACAGTGTCCCAGAGTGTCATGTCTGCACGTTTTTTTAACACCTCCAGGGATGGTGACTTCACCACCTCCCTGGGCATCCTGTTCCAATGCCTGATCACTCTTTCACTAAAGATTTTTTTCTTAACATCCAATCTAAACCTCCTATGGCACAACTTGAAGCCATTTCCTTTCAATGTATCAGCTGATCCCAGGAAGAAGAGACCAGCCTCACTACAACCTCCTTTTAGGTAGTTGTAGTGAGCAGTGAGGTCTCCTCTGAGCCTCCTTTTCTCTAGAATAAACAATCCCCTTTCCCTCAGCCACTAGATCCTTCACCAATTTTGTTGCCCTTCTCTGGACACACTCCAGCACCTTGATGTCTTTCTTGGAGTAAGGGGCCCAAAACTGAACTCAGTATTTGAAGTGCCACCTCACCTCCCTGTTCCTGCTGGCCACATCATTCCTGATACAGGTCAGGGTGCTGCTGGCCTTCTTGGTGACCTGAGCACACTGCCAGCTCATGTTCAGGTGGATAGAGAGGTCTGTTATTGGTGAGTATTGACAGCAGTGATTTTTCTCTTCCCTGTGCCAAAATAACACCTTATATTCACCAGCCACACCATGCAGAGCACGGTAGGGCAGGGATACTGTGCTGTACTCAAGTACTACACTCCCTACTCCCAGGCTGAAGCAGGATAGAGCAAATGTCTCACCAGCACATCCTAAGCACCTTCCACATCTCACCCAAATATTTGTCACAAGTTCATCCATGGTGACAGGACTAATGTAACCCTGCCCTCACTTCTCGGGGCCCCTGGTGTCACCTGCCAAGCCACTGCTCCAGTTTCAGGGTAGCCATGTGGTGCTTACTCAGAGGGGATGAGGTAAGGTCCCTGTCAGCAGTGACGCCATCGCCTTCCCCGCAAAGCACCCTTCTTATCGCCCTCTCAGTCATGTTTTCCTGGCAGGCAGCCCAGCCAAGGGTTATGGTAATCTCCCAAATGGTATCAGACAGGGCAATCAGCTGAGGCTGGAATAGCTCACTGCAGTGTTTAGGGTGATAGCATCTGTCCACGTGGACAGATGTCCACAAGACAAGACAGAGATTTCTGACTCTTTCACCCCTTCTCCCTCTCACCTTCAGGCATGCCCTGCCCGCTGCACCCACGGCACTGTCCTTGGCCAGCAGGATCTGTCCCTGCCTGGTCTTTGGTTTCTGCCTTGGGCAAAGTCCTGCAAGGCATAAAGTTACTTTTGAGCTCACTCTTCTCCTGAGGACTTGAAGAAATGCTGAGTCTCTCTTTGGGTGCTTTTTGGTTTTGTGGTATTTAAAATAAACAAGATCTTGGCCAGTATAAAATCACAGAATCATTTAGGTCCACCACTGAACAATGTCAGCACCACATCTGCATGGTTTTTAAATCCCTCCAGGGATGGAGACTCCACCACTGTCCTGGGCAGCCTGTTCCAGAGCTTGACAGCCCCTTTAATGAAGAAATTTTTGCTAATGTCCAACTTAAACCTCCCCTGGTGCAACTTGATGGTATTTCCTCTCATTCTATCACTTGTTATTTGATTGAACAAATTGACCCCAGCCTTACTCTAACCTCCTTTCAGATAGTTGTAGAGAGTGATAAGGTCTCCCCTCAGCCTCATTTCTTCCCGACTAAACAAACTCATTTGCCTCAGCTATTCCTCAGAAGACTTCTGATCTCAACCCCTTGAGAGGCAGAAGGCACCAGTGCCTCTCCACAAGAGATCATTGCCCACCATGAAGACCTCTGTAGTGGGATCATGTTTCAAGTGAAATCAGCTCCACAAAGCAGCCACACTGCTGGCAGATCAATCCTATCTTCCAATACCACAGCTGGTTGGAGCAGAGGACATAAATAAGCCCACTGGGATGCCCTTTTATGGGGATACCTAAAGAAGAGTGTGTTCAGTGGGCCAAGACAGGTGCTCCTTCTTCTCTACTGTGCCCTAGGAAGACCACATCTGGAGTATTGTGTCTATTTCTGGCTCCCCAGCTCAATAAGTGCCAGCTCAATGGCTCCCCAGATATACTAGAGAGTCCAAGAAGGATGATGAGGGAACTGGAACATCTCTCTTATGAAGAATTCCTGGGAGACCTGGGGCTGTTTAGCCTGGAGAAGAGCAGACTGAGAGGAGGTGTTTATAAGCAGTTGAAGAGTGGGTGTCAAGAAGAAGGGGCTGCTCTCTTTTTCAGTGGTGCACTGTGGTAGGATGAGGGGCAACAGGCACAAACTGGAAGACAGGAAGGGGCCCAAAACTGAACTCAGTATTTGAGGTGCTGCCTGGTCTCCCTATTCCTGCTGGCCACATCATTCCTGATATGGGTCAGGATGCTGTTGGCCTTCTTGGCGACCTGAGCACACTGTTAGCTCATGTTCAAATGGATAGAGGGGGTCTGTTGTTGGTGAGTATCAATAGCAGTGATTTTTCTCTTCCCTGTGTAAAAAAGTTCCACTTCCTGTGAGTGAAGAAAACACTTCTTTATTGTAAGGATGACAGAGCACTGGCCCAGGCTGTCCAGAGACTTTCAAGACTCATCTGAATGCTTTCCTGTGTGGTCTGCCCCAGGTGATCTTGCTTTGGTAGAGGGGTTGGACTTGATGGTCTTCAGAGGTTCCTTCCAGTCCTTACCAACCTATGACCCTCCTCATGCTCGGGTGGGAAGGTTGGTGAGAGCAGACACCTTGCAGACAAACCCCTTTGCTTCCAGTACACAGGAAAACAAAACTGGGTTGTCCCAGATTTTAAAAAACAAGCTTGCATTTTCCTCCTTGTGGTCTACTCACTTTTCCTGGTGGATTTCAGTGTTGCTGACTCATGCAATTTTATCACAAATCTTGTGATATTTCCTCCCTTCTTGAACACAAGGATGCCCAGATTCACATAGTTCTGTGACATGGAGCTTTTAGTAGGGGCGAAAAGAAACTAGTATGTTTATGGTCCTCACACTATGAAGAAAGCAGAAAAATATGCAGGTTCAGGAAGCAGTCACAGTAATTGGGGGGGGGGGGGGAGATAAAGAAAAAGAAAACAAACCAAAGCCCAACCCAAATCAGTGCAATCATTTAGTAAAATCCTATGATTTGTAACCTGCTGTGATTTTTCCTGGTGCTGGTTCACTTCCCCAGCTCTCCAGAGAGCAGCCGCAGTGACGGCTTCCAAGCTGTTCCCTGAAATGTGGAAATCCCCTTGACACAAACAATGGCACTGTTAGTCTTGCTGGTTTTCTGGAAGCACAAAAACATGTTTGTTTTCAGCCTTGATCCATGGAGGGAGTTTCCTCCCTGATTTGGAGTTTGGGAATTATTATTTTTTTTCATTCCTCTGAAAGCAAATTTTGCCATTTTCCAAGAACAGAGAGAAACTACAATTACCAAGATCAAGAGCATTATGTGTCTTGGCATCCAACAGACCCTCAATTGTGGTCACTTTGGTGAAAAGCAGCAGAAATATCTGAGTGAAAGGACTCTTGTTCCTGCATAGGGTCTAAGAGCATGAAACCAAAGTCCTCCTGTTTGGGAGAACAGGTTGTAGGAGCTTCAGCTCAATCAAAGTGCAAAAGTGAAAGCTGTCCACAGTGCTACACTGTGGCTGATGGGCAGAGGACACCTGCTTGCACCAAGAAAAGGTGCTGCTGGGGGATTAGCAGGCTCATGGGATGGAGGTTCAAGGGTGTTTCCCAATAAGTAGATAGCCTGTGAGTCCTCTTGTGCCAGCAAGTAGAGTGGCTGGGCCTCCAAGGGCCTAGCAATGTACTCTTTTGGCCAAGAAGGCCAGTGATATCCTGGGGTGCATTAAGAGTGTGGCCAGCAGGTCAAGGTAGGTTCTTCTGGCCCTCTACTCTGCCTTGGTGAGACCACATATGGAGTATTGCATCCAATTTTGGGATCCCCAGATCAAGAGAGACAAGGAAATAACGGAGTCCAACAGAAGATGATGAAGGGATTGAAACATTTCTCTTGTAAGGACAGCCTGAGAGCCCTAGGGCTGTTTAACATGGAGAAGAGCAGACTGAGAGGGTACCTTCTCAGTGATGACCAGACAGGGGTCAAGAAAATAGGATCAGACTCTTTTCAGTAGTGTCCTGGATAAAGGGCAAGAGGTACAAACTGGAACACAGGAAGTTCCATCTCAACACAAGTTAAAATTCTTTTCTGTGTGGAACAGGCTGCTCGGAGATGCTGTGGAGTCTCCTTCTCTGTAGGCTTTCAAAACCCACCTGAACATTTTGATCTTGGGAATCTGCTCTGGATGACTGCGTTTTAGCAACAGGGTTGGACCAGATGATCTCCAGAGGTACTCTTCCAACCTCTACCATTCTATGATTCTATGATTTATCAAGGGGATAAGCACACTGGATTTCCTGTCTCAACCCAACCTGACCCAGATATTGCTGCTGACCATCATGTCCCATGCATCCTCTCCCCACTGTAACACTGTGCATATGTCTCAGAGCAAAGTTTCTGGAGGGATGAGTGAAGAAGATGATGAAGGGATCAGGTTACCACCTGGATGAATGATTAGGAGGAATAAACTGTCCTCATAAAGAGAATGGGAAAGTCACTTCCGGAATCTGTGCTGGAATTGAGAGCAGTGAGTTTGTAACACATCTGAAGGATGATCTGTCTTGACATGGAGTCTGGAAGAAGAGCTGCTCCCAGAGAAGAGTATCGCCAGCTGCAACACTGGTAAGTTGTCTCGTGGTTTCTGCAGCTTTCTTGCTGTGCTTGCTCCAGTTGCTTATGGACAATTCCAAATGACAGGCAGGCCTAGCAGGGATGGCAGCCTGCCACCAGCGGATAAGGAGTTCTGATCCATCTCAATGAGACTATTTGGAGCCAGAGGAGCTGTAGCGCTTGGAGCTTCCAGTGCCGCCCTTCCTTCCTTTTGTGTTTGACTGGTCAATGTGGCCACCCTCTCCCTGTGCTCCGAGTCTCATTGTCACGTTGACCCTTTGATCCTTGCCTGAACAGTCAGTGTGCAGAGCACCCCATCCAAGCTGTGTAGACACAGAGAAACGAGCAAGTCAGCTCTGGGAGAGCACTGGGTGCCTCTGCTGAGAGGCTTTTGCAATGTGGAAGATGTGAAGTAAGATCTGATCCTCCCAGGAGCTGTAGAGGTGGGGAAAGCCATGAAAGCTCCAAACACACCCCTCCCATGGGAGGAAGAAGCTCCTCTGCCAGTTATACATACACACCTTCCCAGCAGGGGAGACTGTAACTACTCAAGAAGGAAGTCTTTGAGAGCATACTTTACTGCAAGTAACTCAGACAGCTTCAGTGACCTCAGGATAGATAAGTAAGGAGGATTTCTTTTCTGGACTAAGTTGAAGACTACATGGAATTTCTTATAAGCCCTACGAGGAGAGGCTGAGGGAGCTGGGGTTGTTTAGCCTGGAGAAGAGGAGGCTCAGGGGTGACCTCATTGCTGTCTACAACTACCTGAGGGGTGGTTGTGGCCAGGGGGAGGTTGCTCTCTTCTCTCAGGTGGCCAGCGCCAGAAGGAGAGGACACAGCCTCAGGCTGCGCCAGGGGAAGTTTAGGCTCGAGGTGAGGAGAAAGTTCTTCACTGAGAGAGTCATTGGCCACTGGAATGGGCTGCCCAGGGAGGTGGTGGAGTCGCCGTCCCTGGAGCTGTTCAAGGCAGGATTGGACATGGCACTTGGTGCCATGGTCTAGCCTTGAGCTCTGTGGTGAAGGGTTGGACTTGATGATCTGTGAGGTCTCTTCCAACCCTGATGATACTGTGATACTATGATAACCATTGGTGAAGGGCACAGTCATATTCACTAGTGGAATCACCCAGCTTTGATTCCTAAGCTGCAGACACATTAGGAGCTCAGCATAGCCGTTGAAAGACAGCAATTGCTGTTGAGCATGGTGAGTCTTTCCACCCCAGATACTCAGTGGAAACCCAGGAGATTTGCCAGAATTCATTCTTTTTCAGGCATCCACAGCCACACAGCTTTACAGCCACATCCTGCCCTAAAAGATGTCCCCGGGGGCAGTGATTGCTGGGCTCCAGTCACACCTGCAGCTTGATGGTGGGATCGCAGCCAGTACAGGAGGACAGGGAGCCCTCATCCCCTTCCTGTGTGTCCAGCACCCAAATACATCCTGATGGGCTCAGGAGAACATCCTTCAGACTGATGTCCAACTGCATCTTGATGTGTTTGGCAAAGCATTCTGCAGATGGATGCCCAGCAGCCCTGTCTCAATGGGCCCAGGAGAAGATCCTGCAGACAGGCACGCTGCTTTTCCCATGGTGGGTTTCCTGCAACGCTCCACCAGCATGACAACTGCTTCTCCTGCGAGGGAGGCAGGACTTAATTAGAGGAATCTGGAGAAAGGCAGATTTTGTCATGTAAATGATTCCTGTCACAGGACACGTTCTAAATTTGGCTTCTGAAGCTGGGGCTGAGCAGAACAATCTCTGCTGTAGCATGGCAGCTGTCAAAGGTAGGGAGAAGCTCTGAATGCCTACAGGAGTGATGGCTGGTGCCTTTTATTTCACTGCAGGGTACATTTCATCCTCTGAGCACATCAAGTGATTAGATATGGCTGGACAGGAACGATCCTGTGAGACAAGTTCTATTATCCCCACTTCTCTTGGCTAAGGTAGCCAAAAACTCAAGTGCTTGTAGGCAACAAAAAGAGTTGTTATCAGGGACATGATTTGATCCTGGGATTTCCAAACCCCCAGGCCTGTGCTCAGGCCATGAGCCAATATCACAACCTGTTTCTGTCTAATAATTTCTGTCTCTGTTGCTGAGAACACCACAGCATCATCTTGGGAGGCAGCGCTTTCGGCTCAGCTCCACCTGGTAATGGTGTCTCTTGCTGTGATTTCTTTCTGATGTTGTACCATAAGGTATTTTTCTTCTTTAAAGTAACAGCTTCTAATTATTAATAATAAACAACTAATACTCCAGTAGTTCTGATAACAACAAACAAGGACCCTGATGAGGATGCATTTTGTCTGTGAATTCTCTGGTGCCTTGTAGGCTGGAGACTCAGGCTCACCTTGCTTGCAGGTGAAAGTCTTAGAAGACTTCATCTCTACCTGAATTCCTAGAGGAGGTGTGATCAGTGTACTATCTTTCTCTTCCTTGCTGCTCTTCTTTGCCTGCTTGCTTTCATCAAACTTTCTGAAACTTCCAGTACCCAAAGGGGGTGAAAGCTGAGAATGCTTGTGATAGGACAAGAGAGAATGGATTGAAGCTGGAAGAGGATAGATTTAGACTGGATATTGGAAAGAAATTCTTTGCAGTGAGAGTAGTGAGATATTGGGACAGGTTGCCCAGGGATATTGTGGATAGAATCATAGAATCATACAATCACCCAAGTTGGAAGAGACCTCCAAGATCATCCAGTCCAACCTAGCACCCAGCCCTGTCCAATCAACTAGACCATGGCACTAAGTGTCTCATCCAGGCTTTTCCTGAACACCTCCAGGAATGGTGACTCCACCACCTTCCTGGGCAGCCCATTCCAATGCAAATCACTCTTTCTGGGAAGAATTTCCTCCTAACATCCAGCCTAGACATCCCCTGGCACAACTTGAGACTGTGTCCCCTTGTTCTTTTGCTGGTTACCTGGGAGAAGAGACCAACCCCCATCTGACTACAACCTCCCTTGAAAGTGTTCAATACCTGGTTGGATGAGGCCTTGAGCAACCTGGTCTAGTGGAAGGTGTCCTTACCTATAGCATGATGGTTGGAACTAGATGATCTTTAAGATCCCTTCCAACCCAAACCATTCTATGATTCCATGAATGTTTCACTTATGAGTTCTGAATGTCTCCATCAAATTCATCTGAGGGTACCCAGAAGGTTCAGCAGCTTTGAGAGGTGCTGGAGAGACAAGTATGTGAGCCCAAGGCACAAGCCTTGCTTTTTTGGGAAGCAGAGCTGCCAGTGAACAGGGAAAATTCACTTTGGAAAACAGCTGGAACAAATCCTGTCGAAGGTATGATGTGGGTAATCTTCCAGTGGATGGGAGAAGCTCTAAGACAACTGTAGCAGAGTGACTGAGTGCCTCATTCATAAGCACCTGCTTCTCTAACAAATGTGGCTCCTTATTATGCTCATGAAATAAACATGGAGAAATCACCATCTCTGACGGCACCAGGACTTGCTCTGTTTGATGTTTCAGCTCTGCATGGACTAGACACCAGCACCCCTCTGGAGCTGATCCCTTTTGGATGGGTTTGTTTTGGCTGGCCAGAAATTATGTCTGCTCTTTGACTGACTGATTACTTAAACAGCTTCAGCCTCCATGTAAATCCCTTGGCTGTGAATATTCCAGTTATAAATTTGACTTACAGTTTCTATATGTCAATAAAACTTGACCTAGACTAGTAGCTAGCTCCTAATGAGCTAAAAAAAACCACACATACCCAAACAGAAAGGCAGCAAATCTCTTGGAACATGGCAGCAAATATGGGCAAAATACTGTTGGCAGCATTTGTTGAAGGTCCTTCATCAGCTTTTCCTTTTGTGACCCACTGAGTGATTCCATGGCACATTAAATTGAAAAGACTATCCCAATAAATAATTTTTCAGGAACAAAACCACCAAGGAAGAGATCCAAAAGTCAGGCTGCTTGCTGTGCCATCACATATAGCAGTGATCTGCCCTCCCCCTGCCCTCTCCATCTGCGATGTGTAAGAAGCAGCAATTAGCCAGCCAGGAGGAGTGTTCCCTGCTTGGACTGAACAACGTCCTGAGCCCAAGAAGTTCAGGTGCAAGCCTGTTTCATAGGAAACCTGGCTTGGGTTCAGCTGGCCAGTGGTGAATTGAGCTGTAAGGTCAAGCTGAGTTTGCAAAGCAGAGAAGCCTAGCAAGCAGCAGCCTGAAATCATGTCCCGGGTGCTCTGATCCCAAAGTGGTGTCCAAGCCGCATGCTGTGCTCCAGGACACCAGGTCCTGGGTTCTGACCTATCTCCCATTCAAAGTCATGGTCCTGATTTTGGTGACCTGATCCTGAGCTTGGCTTACCTCCAGGATGGAGGAAATGACTCGAGTGACTCTTTGGCAGCTGTGGCAGAGAGGAAATAATACAGAAATCCTTGAGAATCGAGGTGATATGATCATGAGCAAAGGACAGCCAAAGCCCAGCAGAGCTTTTATCACATATTTTTGTTGTGTTTTTGTAGGCTCCCCATCCTGGTTGAACAATCCAATCCAGAGGGAAGCAGCACTCTGCTCGTGTTCTTCCTGTGCCTGGGGCCATAGGTATGGAGCAGAGCTTTTCTGTGCAAGGAGCTGAACAAACCCAGAGCAAAAGGATTGACCTTACCCTAACAACGGCTTTTACCTTTTGTGTTTTACTCAGGAGACGGCAGATGGACCCAGATTTAAGGATAGATAACTGAATACAAGATTTCAGTGACAAAGCCATCTGTCTAGCCAAAGTCACCCACTTCTGTAGTCTGTGAGGCTTGGAGCCTCCCACTTGTGTTGTAGAGCCAGACTCTAAGCTCAGTAATTTTACTGATGGCTGAGTGTGATGTCTGCTCTACAGAGAGATAAATTGTGCTCTAGGGGTATGTGCTTCTTCACTGCAAATGCAGAGCAAGATTTAGTTTTGATTTTGACATCTATAGTCAGCATGTTCTGGGCAGATGCTCAATGGTTTACCTCTTTCTCTCTTTGAGATAACTTGGTTTGGTGTTTTAGTTCATTTGTATTTAGGTCTTAAGTGATGCACAAATTGAGCCAACGGTGAAAGGATTGATTTCAGAAGGACCAGTCCTATGTATTCTCACTCTCTGCCACCTGATCAATGTCTTCTCATACCTCAAAAGGCCTTGTAGGAGCCAAGTTAAATAAGGTCTTTGATATTCCAGTGCGATGTGCTGTTGCACCTGGAAGAGAGGTGAAATTCCTCACTCTGACAAAAGTTTGCCTTTTGGCCTTTTTTTGTTGGACATAAAGAACTGACTGGTGCCCTGCTCGTTTATCCCAGCTCAGTGTCTCCTTTAAGCCCCTGCACACTGGGAATCACAAAACTGTTTTGGTTGGAAATGACAACCCTTTCATAACCATCAACCTAGGTCTACCAAGTCACTGCTAAAGCATGTCCCTCAGCACCATATCTGCACATGTTCTAAACCCCTCCAGGGATGGGGACTGTAACACTGCCTTGGGCAGCCTGTTCCAGGGCTTGACAACCCTTTCATGAAAGAAATTCTTCTTGATGTGGAACCCAAAGCTCCCCGGTGCAACTTGAGGTCGTTTCTTCTCATCCTGTCACTTGTTACTTGTGAGAAGAGACCAACCTTCACTTTGCTCCAATCTCCTTTCAGGTAGTTGTAAAGAGTGAGAAGACCTTCCCTCAGTCTCCTTTTTTCCAAGCTAAACAACCCCAGTTCTCTCAACAGCCCCTCATAAGACTTGCTCCCTCGACCCCTCACCAGCTTTGTCATCCCTCTTTGGACATAATCCAGCACTTCAGTGTCTTTGTTGTGGTGAGGTGTTAAAACTGAATTGACTGTCTGAGCTGTCAACTCACCAGTGCTGATGTGGACATCTTGAATGTGCCTGGGGACATGTGGCCAAAGGCAGACAACACATTTTGGGGCATTAGAAACACAGCCAGTCAAAAAAGTCCCATTGCCTATGGGTTAGGCTGGCTTTGTGGAGATGTTTGTATCTTTGCATCTACCCCACAAGCACAGTCTGGACCACAGACATGGCCACTGACACAGATCAAGTTTTCTCACTTCTCATCCTTGCCACTCACAAGTAATTGGCTGACAAAATGAAGTTGCAATGGCTCCATCTCCATGAGTCCCTAATTTATGTTTATGTCAACACATAGAACCATAGCATCAACCAGGTTGGAAGAGACCTCCAAGATCATCCAGTCCAACCTAGAACCCAGCCCTATGTAGTCAACATGGTCCAGTGGGTGATAAGACAACCGCTTTTGATGGTTTGTCCTACAGGATGGAGGGGCTTCGCCTTGCCAAGGTTTGGCAGGGCTTTGTTTTCAGGTTGTTATTCTGAAATGTCAAAAACACATTGCATTTTGATGCTAAACATTGGCAGAAACAGCTTCACCATTTGCATACAATAGGACAAGGCACATGCTGGAGGCTGGGTCCCATTCTAGCAGAGTCTAAGGGGCTGCAGCCCAGGACAAGTTTGCAGAAGCCAATTAGAAGCCTGTGCCACCTCTTAGCATTACATTCAGGAAAGGCAGTAGCTCTGCTTCCAATGTGTTTCCTTTGATGTCCTCCCACCCTCATTCCTACAAACTCTTCACCACAATTTTTACAGCAGAGATGACAATTCCCTCCTATATCTTCTGTCCCTGAGAGCTCTCTGCTCAAAACACCAGCAAGAACTGCCAGGTATTTAGACCAAAGGCTCACATAGGTACCTCTTAAGAGGTTTCTCCACTATTTACCTTCTATTTATGTGTGGTCTGCAAAGTATTTGAGTGGGCAAAGGCATATTCACCCTCTGGGCCCTTGGGCCTTTTATGGCAAGAGCATCAAAAGCTCCAAGCTTTCAAAGCTGTGCTGCAGAGCTTCTTGCGGAGTCATCGCTGTCCTCTGCCACATTGCTGGCAGCTATCTCCTCGTTAAAATACAGGCTCCCATTATCTGTGACTCGGCCAGGAGTGTTACAGGTGCCTCTGCTAGTCCTGCACGTGTTTCTCCTACAAATGTTTTACTTTCCTTTGCTCTGGCTGATTTTTCCAATCCTTCCCACAGTCATTCATTGATTCTTCTAAGCAAATTGCAAAGCAAACAAACAAAGAGAACCAAACCAATCCACAAGTCCCAAGCACAACATGAAACACAAAATAAAAACCCCAAGCCTCATCAACCTGAACAGTTTTAAAGCTGGAGAATATATTAAAAATTTCCATCATGGAAATTTCCTAGCTCAGCATGGAGATTTCCCAGTATATTAGATTCTTCTGTTTTTCAAGGCTGCAAGCAAAGAATGGAAATTTCCAATTACTGCATCAAAGGCTGTTGCTCTCCTGACAGTCTGCTTAGCAGGGGTCATCTGCTACTGTAGGACATTAAATAATTTAAGGCAGGGACAGGGAGGATTTGCTCAGATGCACCATTTCCTGCAGGAGGTATGAGCATTTCCTCCAGTGCTTAGTGGAAAGAACTTGATGGCCTGAACAGGAGCTCAGGAGTCAGGACTTAGAGAGGATGCTTCTTCCCCATCCGGGTAGGTTTGGCCTGCAGAGATGAGACATAAGGGAGTCTGGGCACCTTCACCGGAGCTGTCCAGCCCTCATCCCATTGCACAACTTCCCATCACCGAGATGCACAAGCAGATGCCTCTCCACTGATGTACCTGGCATGGATGAGGCCACATCTCGAATACTCCATTCAGTGTCAGATCATTCAATCCAAGAAGGACATTGAGATGCTGGATTGTGTCCAAAGAAGAGCAACAAATCTGGTGAAGCGTCTGGAGATCAGGTCCTGTGAGAAAAGACTGAGGGAACTGGGATTGTTTTACCTGGATAAAAGGAGGTTGAACAGAGACCTTCTTGCTTTCTGCAACTCACCAAAAGGAGCAAAGTAGAGGTCAGTCTCTTCTCCTAAGTAACAAGTGATAGAATGAGAGGACACAGCCTCGAGTTGCACCAAGGGAGGTTTAGGTTGGATGTTAGGAAAAATTTCTTCCCCAGAAGGGTTGTAAAGCCCTGGAACAGGCTGCCCTGGGCAGTGGCAGAGTTTCCATCCCTGAAGGAATTTAAAAGATGTTTAGATGTGGTGCTGAAGGTCATGGTTCAGTAATGACCTGGCAGTGTTGGGTTAATGGTGGGACTTTGTGATGTTAAAAGTAATTTCTAACTTAAAGAATTCTACGATCATCTGTTTTTTTATTCCTCCCAGACTGGAAGAAGAGGAGAGGAAGGAATATGCTAAAGGAGGACAGAATCATCCTGCTTTCCTCACTTTGTAGCTGCACCCTACCAGTACCCTTGAACTGCAAAAGAAGCTCTTCTGGCCACTTCCAGACAGGTTATATGTAGCGGGAGTCAGAAAGTCAGGAGCACCAGTCCCTGCTTCCACCTCCTGACTCTGCCGTGGGTTTGCCACACAAGGTGAGCAAAGCAGACTGAGCCTCAGCACGGTGGTTGGCAAAGGTGGGTGATAGGTCCTACCAGGCAGCACATTATGGGGCTTAACCAATCTGTGCTTGCAGACAGTGCTGGGGTTCCTAGATGAAAGGTATAAAAGTGCAAAGTAATGCCATTATGCGGTGATTTTCCTTAACAAGTCTTGGTGCTGCGACATGAGAAACACTCAGGATGATGCTGTTAACAGTAGCCAGCTCATCTACTTTGGCAAAAGCAGCAGGGAGGGAGGAAAGAGAGAGAGGGAGGAGAAATGAATGCATATGAGTCCTGGGAGAATTCAGAGTTGGACTTGATGTCTAGTTTCTTAAGGCCGTGGCTTATCTGTACTTGTAAATCTGGCTCCAGGGCAATTGTAGGAGCTCTTTTGTACTAATACTTCTTCTGAACTCTGGTAGTTAATAGCATGCTTTTTTTTGTGGGTCCCAGCTCATTACAGGAGTAATCATGTGAGCCAGTTTATTTAAAGGGGGAACTAGATCTGAATGTTCTCCAAGCTGGAAACCTCTCTTATGAGCATGAGTCTGCAATAGTAACGGCCTGTACTTTTGCAGCTTCAGGCATCCAAGAAATTTAGAAGCCTTTTGCAAAGTGGAGTTGATGCTTCCCTTAGCATGACAGGGAGGCAGAGAAAGAAAAAGTTGCTTGTCTCAAAGTTGTTTAGTGAGTTATTGGTAAAACATGGTAAGAGGCTTGGCCTTGAGGCAGGTTGGCCCACGTACATTCTATATATATGGACTCGATGATCTTAAAGGTCTTTTCCAAACAAAATGATTCTTTGGGTCTATGATTCCACATCATCTTAAGTTTAAAAACAAGTTGGGCCAATTGTAATCAAGCTCAAGGGCAAGTATTTGTAGTATCTGAGAATCAACACAGGTCAGAGTTACAGAAGAGAACAATATGGGCTTTTCTGAGAGCCCACTTTCACGATACGTTACAGAAAACACAGCTGTTGTTAACAGGAACATCAGTGTGAGTCAGGCATGTGACAAGTTTCAGGCAGTCAGCAGAAAATAAAACAACACCTGAAAGCCTCTAGAAATTAAGGGACATCATTTCTGACACGTATAGTCTTGCATCAAATATGAGTCAATTGGTTCAAACCTCATTATGACAGATAAAATTCTATTTATCACTGGACTGGAAGCTGGTGGCTGTTCACAGATTTGTGAACATCACCTGTGGTAGCATTTGGTATGAGCTAAGAGAGAATAGACTCAAAGAGAGAAGCAGCAGTTGGTAGCATAGTAAGTTTCCCAAAGCTGCACAGAGAAATAGGATAAAACATTGAGATGAAACACCCTGCAGGAAAATGGGAAGGTTGTGAAGACGTTTTTATGGATGTGGTGCTCATCCTAGGTGAATATTAAGATGAAAGTAGCAAGAAGAAATAAAAAGTAGGAGAAAGAGGGGATACAGATACCAGAGAGAGGATGTTACATAGTGATTAATTAGGGAAACTTCAGCTGTGAAAGGCAATGTGGTCAGGCTGAGAAGGATAAAGAACATGAGAAGTATTTAAGGTACATGAGGAGCAAAAGGAATCCTTGCAATGGAGATGTTACATTGCTGCTAGAAGGGAAGAGGGCTATCAAGCTTTGGTGTCGGATCCAGCTAGCTTTTCTGCCTTTCTAAGGAGCTATGGAGAGAGACAGCTCTTCTGGAGGGTGATTCAGTCGCTCCAGAGATGGGTGGGATGAGTTGCTTTCTAAAAGTGCTTCCCTCCATTGACTAGAGAGGGGGAGGCTAGACACTTGGCTCACACTCAGCACCTGACTTTTCAGCAGCTAAAATAAGGTGAGATCACAGAATCATAGAATGGTTTCAGTTGGAAAAGACTTTAAAGGTCACCTGGTTCCAAGCCCCCTGACATGGGCACAGACACCTCCCAACAGACCAGGTTGCCCAGAGCCTCATCCAGCCTGGTCTTAAACACTTCCAAGGAGGAGGCGTCCACAACTTCTCTGGGCAACTCATTCCTATGTCTCACCACACTCATAGTAGAAAACATCTTCCTAACATCTAATCTAAATCTACCTTTCTCTAATTTAAAACCATTGGCCCTTGTCCTATCACCACAAGCTTTCATAAAAAGTCCTTCTCCAGCTTTCCTGTAGGCATCCTTCTGAAAGGAAGCCTCCTCAGAGAGAAGCTTCAAGACTGTAGTGGGAAACCTGATCTATAACTAGAATGAGTGGTGAAGTGACTGGTGGCTCCTTCCTTGTGTGATGGGTTGACAAAAAGCTCAACATGAGCTGGCAGTGTGCACATGCAGCCCAGACAGCCAACCGTGTGCTGGGCTGCATCAAGAGAAGTGTGGCCAGCAGGGCAAGGGAGGGGATTCTCCCCCTTTACTCTGCTCTCCTCAGACCCCACCTGGAGTACTGTGTGCAATTCTGGAGCCCCCAACACAAGAAGGACATGGAACTGCTGGAGCGGGTCCAGGGGAGAGCCATGAAGATGCTCAGAGGGCTGCAGCAGCTCTGCTATGAGGACAGGCTGAGAGAGTTGGGGCTTTTCAGCCTGGAGAAGAGAAGGCTTCCAGGAGACCTTAGAGCAGCTTTCCAGTATCTGAAGAGGCTTCTCTCAGAAGCCTTCTCTAGTTCTCCAGGTTGAACCAGACCAAACTCCCTCGGCCTGTCTTTGTAGGAGAGGTGCTCTAACTCACTGATCATCTTTGTGGCCCTCTTCTGGAACTTCTCCAATAGATCCATGTTTTTCTTGTGTTAGGGAACTCCAGAGCTGGATGCAGTAATCTAGATCAAGTACAGCTATTGGCAGAACCAAGAAGGATATTTTCTATCTACTACAGACAAATGTTTTTACATAGGTCAACTATGAAATCTGCATCAAGGGGTCTTTAAGAGCTGTCTCCATAATGTTTATTTTATTGCAAGGCTTGGTATATGAAAGAGATCCTGAAGGAAATCCTGGAGGCCAGGAGAAGGACAATGTTTTGATAGAAAGGCAAGCAGGACATCATTAGTAACCACCATCAGTAATTGTGACACAGGCATGTCAACCAATTCTATGCATATCAATGGAAGCACTACATACAGTTCAATCCCTATGGAATTAGATGACAAGAATAGATAATCAGCCTCAGCAAGTTGGTTTTGATAGTGTGATAGTTTAGACAAAGCTGGCAACTGAACACCACACAGCTGCTCACTCACTCCTACCCATCTCTGGTGGGATGGGGAGGAGTAAATACAACAAAAGGCTCGTGGGTTGAGACAAGGACAGAGAGGGCACCAGTTATGGTCACAGACAGGGCAGACCGTGATGCTTGGGGATATGGTTTAGGTTGAACCTTGTAGAGCAGAGATATTGGTTGGATGTGGTAATCCTGAGGGTCTTTTCCAACTGGAATGTTTCTGTGATTCTATGATTCTGTGACTCAATGCAGAGGAAACAAAATCAATTTGATTTAAACAAAGCACCATCAATTTACCAATCGAATTAGAGCAGGCTAACAAGAAATGCAGCCAAATCTTAAAAACACCTTCTCTTCTCCTCCCTACTTCCCAGACTAAACTTCAATCCCAGTTTCTCCACCTCCTCCTTCCAAGCAGTGCAGGGAGAGGGGGAATGGGGATTGAGGTCAGCTCATCACATGATATCTCTCCAGCTCCTTCCTCCACAGAGGGAGAACTCCTCACAGTTTTCCCTTGCTCCAGTGTGAGATCCCTCCCATGGGATACAGTCCTTCATGAACTTCTCCAATACGAGCGCTTCCCATGGGATGTATCTCTTCATGAACTGCTCCACCATGGGTCTCTCCCATAAAGCAATGTCCTTCAGGAACAGATCATTCCAGGGTGGGCTCCCCTCAGACTCACTGTCTTCCTCAGGTGCAGTCCTCTGCTCAGGCATGGGGTGATCCGTAGGCTGCAGGTGGAATTTTGTTTCACCATGAATCCCCATAGGCTTCAGAGGGTCAGCCTGCCATCTCACCATGAGCTGTAGGGGAATGGCTTCTCTGGTGTGTGCCTCGCTCTCCTCCTTACTGACCTCAATGTTTCTTTGACATCACCCTCCTCTCCAAAAAAAAATGCACAGTAGCTTTTTTCCCTTTCAAATATCTTATTGCAAAGGTAATGACTGGCTCAGTCTTGGCCAGAGAAGGGTCTGACCTAAAGTTTCTAGAAGCTTCTTACAGGAGCCACACCAGTAACCTCTCACTCACTATAAAAAACCCCAGCAGACACAAACCAATACAGACAAAACTCAGTATTTTCAGATGAACCTGGCTTATCACTTTTGGGTGAGATTACAGAATTGTTTGATAGAGGCAGTTATGACTGTACACTATGCCCAGACTTTTGTCCCCATACTGCATGTGTGCCTGTCACCAATACACTTCTCTCAAAAACCTGAATGATTAAAGAAATGTTTGTAGAATGGCTTAAAAACTGGCTGCCTGGCAGACCTCAAAGACCAGCCTCAGCTGGGAACGAGCACTGAATGCAGTGTTGAAGGTGAGGTGTCACTGGGATCAGAAGGAGGTCTGAGAGTAAATACAAAGTCACTGTCGACGATGTGCCGCTTTCAGATGACACATGGGTGGATGAATATAAGTCTGACTCGGGCTCACCATGCAAAGAGTGCTCATTCAAACACTCACCAAGGGAAAGTTCACCTCCCAGGGAGAAGGATGGCAGGTCATCTCCATCTGCTGCAGGAGTATGCTCTGAAAAGCTTAACTCTGGAAATAATTCAGGAGACAAGGAACTCAATATGACCTCCCAGCGTGAGACTGGTTTAAATGACTAATGCAGACCTTTGTGAAAAGCACATCCTCCTCTCAGCACATAGTGGGGAGCTCTGCCCAGCTCATGATTGTGAAAGGACTTTGCAAAAGGGGTAAAATGAACAGAACAGAAACGTCACATCCAGAGAAGGGCAACAAAGCTGGTGAAAGGTCTAGAGAACAAGTCTTAGGAGGGGCAGTTGGGGGAACTGGAGATGTTTAGCCTGGAGAAAAGGAGCTCAGAGGAGAACTTCTCACTCTACAACTACCTGAAAGGAGGCTGAAGTGATATGGGTGTTTGTCTCTTTTCCCAAGTAACAAGTGGTAAGACAAGGGAAAATGGCTTCCACTTGTGACAGGTGAGGTTTAGGCTGGGTATTAGGAAAACTTTCTTCCTCAAAAGCCCTGAAACAGGCTGCCTGGAGAAGTGGTGGAGTCCCCATCCCTGGAGGGATTTAAAACACATACAGATGTGGTGCCGAATAACATGGTTTAGTGTTGAACCTGGCAGTGTTAAGCTCACAATTGGAGTAAATAATCTTAAAAGTCATTGCCAAACTAAATGATTCTACAGTCGTATGATCAGTGATGCTCGAGGGCTAGAGGCAAAGCTTTGGAGAAAGAATTACAGAAGTCACATAGTCAGAAGCTAGGCAGAATGTGGGATCACAGGATGTGGGACACTGGGTTCTCATGGCCTCTTTAGATTTCAAAACAGTCATAGCATGAACCAAAAACTCTAAGTGGAAGCCAGACAAGCTCAAATCAGAGAGAAGCTTCAAGACTGTAGTGGGAAACCTGATCTATAACTAGAATGAGTGGTGAAGTGACTGGTGGCTCCTTCCCTGTGTGATGGGTTGACAAAAAGCTCAACATGAGCTGGCAGTGTGCACATGCAGCCCAGACAGCCAACCGTGTGCTGGGCTGCATCAAGAGAAGTGTGGCCAGCAGGGCAAGGGAGGGGATTCTCCCCCTTTACTCTGCTCTCCTCAGACCCCACCTGGAGTACTGTGTGCTGTTCTGGAGCCCCCAACACAAGAAGGACATGGAACTGCTGGAGCGGGTCCAGGGGAGAGCCATGAAGATGCTCAGAGGGCTGCAGCAGCTCTGCTATGAGGACAGGCTGAGAGAGTTGGGGCTCTTCAGCCTGGAGAAGAGAAGGCTTCCAGGAGACCTTAGAGCAGCTTTCCAGTATCTGAAGGGAGCCTACAGGAAGGCTGGGGAGGGACTATTTACAAGGTCTAGTAATGTCAAGACGAGGGGGAATGGGTTTAAACTGGAAGGGGGGAGATTTAGACTGGATGTTAGGAGGAAGTTCTTTACAGTGAGGGTGGTAAGACACTGGCACAGGTTGCCCAGGGAGGTTGTGGATGCTTCCTCCCTGGAGGCATTTAAGGCCAGGCTGGATGAGGCCTTGAGCAACCTGTTCTAGTGGGAGGTGTCCCTGCCTATGGCAGGGGGTTGGAGCTGGATGATCCTTGAGGTCCCTTCCAACCTAAACCATTCTATGACTCTATGATTCTATTATGGTTTCCTGGGCTAGAGCACATGCTTCTGTTGGGCATGCCTATGGGCCCTCATGCCGGATGAACCAGGGAAATGTATCAGTTCATCACCTCACAAAGGTTCAGCCAGATGACCTCATGTCTTGTAATGACAGGANGGGAGGTTGTGGCTGCTCCCTCCCTGGAGGTGTTCAAGGCCAAGTTGGATGCGGCCTTAAGCGACCTGTTCCAGTGTCCCTGCCTATGGCACGGGGTTGGAACTGGATGATGCCTGAGGTCCCTTCCAAGCTAAACCATTCTATGATTCTATGATTTTATGAACCACAATTCTGCCTTTGATCTCCCCAAATGTCTCCCTGGGCTGGGGATCTTGCCAAGCCAGTGTCCCCTTGAAGGGGAGGTCTACATCAGCAAAACAAGCTGCATGGAGCCAGCAGTGCCTCCTCCAAGCCAACTGTGCACCACTCACTTCTGGGACTTGCTCCAGTACTTTGGGCTTTTGAGCGTTTTCTTGCTCCCGGTCACACGGCTCTGACAAGGACCTGACTCACGATGGGATGCACCTCATGCGCATGATTCCCTCCACCTCCCTGACATGTTGCTCATGTGTATTTAGTGACTGCTTGCTGATTTCAGAGTTTTGCACCAGCTCCAGTGACTTAACTGGAATATGACCCCAAACCCCAGTGGCTGCAGACATTTCAGAAGTAGCAGCTGTTTGGCACCGTGTTGCACTGCTATGTCTGGGATGAAGGATGCTCACCACACCGGTGGTGAATTTTGGAGTTTTCAGCCTGTGCTTGGGGTGTTGCCACCCCAATCAGCACTGCCAGCCCCTGTCTTATTGGCAGACAGATGACTCCTTGTGACTGCTCAACTCAGCAGGGATGAGCCATGCTACTTCCAGTCTGAGCACAGGCTGAGAAGAAAAGATTCTCTTCAAAGCGATCTGTCTCAAAAAGCACTTTCCCTCCAGGATTCTCCCACCGCGTGATAAGCTGGATAGCTCAGAAGATGCTGACATCACCAAGTCCACCTCACAAAGTGAGATTTAGCTTCCACATAACTTGGAAAAGAGACTTGCCAGAAGAAGGCAAGGAAGTGCTGTATATAAGCTCTTGAGTGGTGCTTTTTGTGTGAGCAGGAACTCACAGGGCAGTGGTGGGTGAGTGAGACAGTGTGAGGTGTCATGGCTGAATGGAGGGAACATGGAATGGGTTACCCAGGGATGTTGTTGAGGCCCTGTCCCTGGAGGCATTCAAGATCAGACTTGACGGCTCCTGGGCCTAATCTAGTTGGAGGTGTCCCTGCTCACTGCAGATAGGTTGGACAAGATGGTTTTTGAGGGTCCCTTCCAACCCATTGCGATCTGTGAATCTGGATGCTTGTCCTTCTGTGCATCCTTAGTTTCCCTTTCTATAAAACCCAGTCATAACTTGAGCAGTACAACAATCCCCAGGAAGCAGCTCTAAATACAACACCTGCATCTTACAGGAGAGGTAGGAAAGAATTGTGCTGGCCACAGACTGTAGAAGGTCTTATTCTTCTGAAAATTCTTGAATCTTCCTGAATCTTATTGAATCTTGAATCTTCTTCTTCAGAAGTACTTTGGTTATGTGACCACCCAGGTGCATTTTTTCCACAGGTTCTATGAGGAAAATAAGGGGATTTTCTTCCTGCTCCATACAGGTTGTATGTTGTCTCATTGGAGGCACCACCAAGCATGGTGGAAAGCAGAGGCCTTCTGTGCATCAATCTAAGCCTGTAATTAACCATCCTATATAATGAGAAGATAGCTGGATAGTTCAGTCTAATTTTTCACACTCAAAAGAGAGTGGTTTATGGGCTGTAAGATATTTTTCAGCTGGACCCTACTGCTCTCCTGATACCACTTTGGACTTCCAGGGACTAATAGAACATAATACAATATGGTATCACATAAAATGCCTTCATTCCAGCCAGTTATACTTTTAAAACAAAATAAGAGGTGCCACATGAGATGGCAAAAATTACTCCAGTAGCACAGGAGAAGCATTGCACAAGGCTTTCTTTTTCATGTGATGCCCAAACAATGATGCAATTTGATGCTTCTTACAGCTTCAATATATCACTCAGAGACAGCAAGAGAAGTGTGCAGAAAGCATCCAAAAGTCCTGGGCTGAAATCCCAGTAAAGCTGGTGGCAGGATTTCCATCCATTTCGGCAGAGCCAGGATGTCTCCCCTGAGAATCTCTGCTGGCTGTGCTGGGTTGTGTGTCCATCTCCAACTTCTCTTTCTATGTTATCCATAAAAATGACACAGGAACACCTGTTCAATGCATAGGCCTGTTGGGCAGTTTAATTCACTCAGATTTGCATGAGTATTATCTGTTAAAAGAGTCAAAGTAAGACTCAAAACAATCTCATTATGGTCTTTATTGCCTGAATATCTGCCCGTGCCATAAAAGCCAGAAGCAGATGCACACTCCCAGTCTGTGTGGTGCCATTGCCTGTGAAGTTTGTTGATGGTGTCCTGGATCCTCTCTCCATTGTTGAGCTGCACCTATCACTACACTATCTAAAACCTTCTGTGGCCAGTTAATAATCATGAATTTGGTGGTGGCTTTTCTGGAGGATCTATGGTTTCCTCCTTGACTTGGTCACAGGTATAGACCAGCCTAGTGAGATGCCTGGGCTGGAAGGGGTGTCAGACTTGTGCCATTCTCATACATTGCTTCCTTTGATGACCCATTAGACCTCTGGAGAACTCTCAGATTCTGCTGCTCTACATTTTCTGGTCCAAAAGCAAAGTATAAAGTCATAGAATCACACAATGCTTTGGGTTGGAAGAGACCTTGAAAGGTTATCTAGTCCAACTCCCCTGCAGTCAGTAGGGACATCTTCAACTACATCAGGTTGCTCAGAGCCACAAACAACCCAACTTTGAAAGTTTCCAGGGATGGGGCACCTACGACCTCTGTCCTCATCTTTCTCATAGTTCTGTATCTGGAAAAATATTTACAGACATTTCCCCATTGAAATTCAAGGAGCTTAAAAATCTCAAATCAAAGGATGTTGGTTGTGTCCTGCACCCCCTCAACTGGGAAAGCCATCATCTGCACAGCATGTCGTGGCCATGTCTGTATAAAAGGCAGGAGACATTTGTTTTTGAAGTCTAAAATACCTTTCCCTAAGCAAAATAGAACTTTGCAGCTTTCCTGAGATGCAGTGGCAACAGAAGAGAGCTAAAAGTTCAAAGAAGCAGAAGCAGGGGAGGGACTTTTGCCATTAGATGTGCCATGGGCACTGAACTGGGTGGTCAAAGCCAAGATGAGGGCAGCATCACATGTGCATCACCCTGAAAATACAAGTTATGACTAGGAAGGGAAACCAAAGAATGAGTCACAGCCATCTGCTGGGAAGGAGACAACACTAGTATGCTTTGTGCTGGGTCTACATCCCCTTTGGTACTCAAGGTAGATGATTTCCATTCTTGTATTTAGAGCCCACTCAGCATAATCACCTAGCAAGGTCTTGAAACCAGTCTGGGTGTATAGACTTCATCTCAATGCTGTCTACAACTACCTGAAAGGAGGCTGTAGCCAGGTGGGGGTTGGTCTCTTCTGCCAGGCAGTCAGCAACGGAACAAGGGGACAGAGTCTCAAGTTGTGCTAGGGGAGGTCTAGGCTGGATGTTAGGAGGAAGTTGTTGGCAGAGAGAGTGATTGGCATTGGAATGGGCTGCCCAGGGAGGTGGTGGAGTCGCTGTCACTGGAGGTGTTCAAGGACAGACTGGATGAGGCACTCAGTGCCATGGTCTGGTTGATTGTTTAGGGCTGGGTGCTAGGTTGGACTGGATGATCTTGGACGTCTCTTCCTGGGTGATTCTATGACTGAAGTATTTGAAGGAGAAAGCTGCAATCCAGACCTGATGGGAACTGTCCCAGCCTTACCTATGGAATCCTTCCTGTCCTCTGGGGTCCCACATCTGATTCTTCAGCACCCCAGGTGAAATGTGGGTGTTATTTCTCATCCTCCTCTTATGCTGGAGCAGCATCTTGGAGATCATGCTTCAAGCCTGGAGGCCATCGCAAGGGGTCTGCATGAAGACAGCAAACAAGAGGCAGCCTTAGTGAGCTCACTGCAAATATTTCCTGGAGAGTATTTTTGAAGCATCATTAATTGCCACTTGCCAGGCACAGCCTTGCTAGGAAGAGCTCAGGTAAGAAGGCTGCAGCTCTAGCTGATGGCTCTTTGGAAGCAGTAATTCAGCTCCCATTTGTTATTTCAGCCTGACCTCTCCATCTTTGTGCAGCACAGAGGTAAATGCTGCCAGGAGTTTGTAGCTTTGAATATTACTATATAGTGGGAGCCAAGATTTTAGTAGTTCAGTGTTCAGGAGTGTTAGAGGAGCCCTAAATGACCGAATTGTTACTTGTGCTGAAAGAAGCAGGCATGGTGTTTCCAATTATTCTTGGTTTCAGACAACAGTTAACTGTTTTGGTTTATTGGAGCAGTAGCTGGGTAGAGGACAATATTGAGTAGATGGTGCTGAAAAAGGCTTAGTGTAAGGCAACAAATTTTTCTGACATAGACCCAACCTTACTCTGGAATATTGCTGGCAAGACAATAATAGGTAGAGCAGAAATCAATCGGCAATAATGTTGCAAATGAGGCAGGGAGCACAAGAACTCCTTTCAGCACAGTAAATAAATCTCTGTTTGTTCAAACAAGTAGCATTTATGACATGATATGGAGCTTCCAAAAGTAGACTTTTGAGTAGAGGAAGAGGTTGGGTTTATTAAGCAGAGCAGCTGAAAAATAGATAGGCAACCTCTTCTTGTGTCTTTTCCTTCCTTTTACCCCTTACAGATAAAATGTGAGAATCTAAAAGCAAGCAGAAGCATCTGAGGCTAAAGCACCTTACAGAGAGATGCAGCTGGGGGGAAGCAGTTTCCTACTCAAAGAAGATTCTCTCTTGGCCATGAAACTATTTTTAGGATCCAAATCTACGGTAGGATCCTATAGAACTTAGCAGGAAATTATAGCTTTCTGTTGAGCTCTTAGGTGAGATGAAATCAATGCAATAGGATTTTAGAGGGTATTCAAAACCCTGTAAAAATTAAATTATTCTCTGTTTAACTCCACAGCATTTAAAAATAACTGTCATAAAACTGAGTTAAATTTCTATTGACTCCCACTGCTTGCTTGCCTTACCCAGTTGTACGAGGCTCTTCCCAGAAAGGTGTATTACATAACAGTAAAACCGCAGTGGATTTTCATTTTTAAGTGGACTGTCTTTGAGATATTTTAGCCTTTATTAAAATCACAACCCAACAGTACTACAAAATCAGTAGCACAACAGAACTATCTTATGAAACAGCCACTGATGCATATTGAAAGTTGGAGAGGGACCTTTTGCAAAGGTTTCTAAGGACAGGAGAGTGGTAATGAGTTTAAGCTGAAAGAGGGTAAATTGAGATTAGATGTAAGGACAAAGTTCTTCATTGTGAGGGTGGTGAGGCACAGGAAATCGTTGTCCAGAGTTGTTGTGGATGCCTCTCTAGCATAGAATAGAATAGAATAGAATAGAATAGAATAGAACAGAATAGAATAGAATCAACCAGGTTGGAAGAGACCTCCAAGATCATCCAGTCCAACCTAGCACTCAGCCCTATCCAGTCAACTAGACCATGGCACTAAGTGCCTCATCCAGTCTTTTCCTGAACACCTCCAGGGATGGTGACTCCACCACCTCCCTGGGCAGCCCATTCCAATGCCAATCACTCTCTCTGTGAAGAACTTCCTCCTAACATCCAGCCTATACTTCCCCCGGCACAACTTGAGATTGTGTCCCCTTGTTCTGCTGCTGGTTGCCTGGGAGAAGAGACCAACCCCACCTGGCTACAGCCTCCCTTCAGGTAGTTGTAGACAGCAATGAGGTCTGCCCTGAGCCTCCTCTTCTCCAGGCTAAACAACCCCAGCTCCCTCAGCCTCTCCTCACAGGACATGTTCCAGCACCTCAACATCCCTCTTGAATTGAGGAGCCCAGAACTGGACACAGCACTCAAGGTGTGGCCTGACCAGTGCTGAGTACAGGGGCAGAATAACCTCCCTCATCCTACTGGCCACGCTGTTCCTGATACAGGCCAGGATGCCATTGGCTTTCTTGGCCACCTGTTCACACTGCTGGCTCATCTTCAGCCTATTATCCACCAGTACTCCCAGGTCCCTTTCCTCATCCCTAGAAATGTTCAACACTGGGTTAGATGGGGTTCTGAGCAGCAGAAATAGTAGAAAGTGTCCATGGCTACAGCAGGGGAGATGGAACTAGACGATCTTTAAGGTCTGTTCCAAGCCTGGAAGATACTGGATAGATGATACTGGAAGAAAGACGTTGCTAAAATCACTGGCAATCTTCTGAAATGGTATGCTTTAAACCTTGAAATCATAGAATCATAGAATTATTTCAGTTGGACAAGATCTCTGAGATCATCAAGTCAAATCAAGCTAAGACTACTATGGCCACTAAACCATATCCTGAAGTGCCATGTCTACATATTTTTTGAGCACATCCATGGACAGTGAGTCCACCGCCTCCCTGCAGAGCCTGGTCCAATGTCTGATCGCTCTTTCATCAAAGAAATTTTTCCTGATATCCAATCTAAACCTCCTCTGGCACAATTTCAGGCCACTTCCTCTTGTTCTATCACCTGATACTAGAGAGAAGAGACCAACTCCCAGCTCACTACAACCTTTGTCCAAGTAGAATAGAATAGAATAGAATCAACCAGGTTGGAAGAGACCTCCAAGATCATCCAGTCCAACCTAGCACCCAGCCCTATCCAGTCAACCAGACCATGGCAATGAGTGCCTCATGCAGGCTTTTTTTGAACACCTCCAGGGACGGTGACTCCACCACCTCCCTGGGCAGCCCATTCCAATGCCAATCACTCTCTTTGTGAAGAACTTCCTCCTAACATCCAGCCTAGACCTCCCTTGGCACAACTTGAGACTCTGTCCCCTTGTCCTTTTGCTGGTTGTCTGACAGAAGAGACCAACCCCCACCTGGCTACAACCTCCCTTCAGGTAGTTGTAGACAGCAATGAGGTCACTTCTGAGCCTCCTCTTCTCCAGGCTAAACAACCCCAGCTTCCTCAGCCTCTCCTCTGAAGGTTTGTGTTCCAGGCCCTTCACCAGCCTTGTTGCCCTTCTCTGGACACATTCCAGCACCTCAACATCTCTCTTGAATTGAGGAGGCCAGAACTGGACACAGTAGTTATAGAGAGCAATGATGTCTGCCCCGTTCCTCTTATCCAGACTGAAGAACCCCTTTTCCCTCAGCTGCTCCTTACAAGAGTTGTTCTCAGAGTCTGGTATAATGTGGATGCTGAGGAACCTAAATGACAATTCAAAGAACAAACAGGAAAATGTACTAGGTCAAATAGGAGAATTTTTAATGTATGAGAGAGAGTAAGGAAACTTCCAAGGAAAGTGGTAATCTTACAACCCATCAGAGAGTAAAAGAAGCAATTACGATGTTGCAGAGAAGAGAAATTATTTCTTGGTGCCTGTTTTCAATCCAGAGATTGTCACTGAAATGTTTGTTCTGTGCTTGCTCATTGCATATAATAAATCTGGGAATATTGTCAAAGGCTTAGGCTAAGCCTCTGCTTAAATATTTTGTTGGAATACCGGCGTCAGCAGAGCCCTTGTGCTTTTATACCAGCAAAAAGTCAGCAGAATGCTAAAGACAGCTCCTTCTGCCAGAGGAACCTGGCTTACCCCAAATTAATGAAAACTAAAGTGTCACCTAAAGATAAGTGTGTGTAATATCTTCATTAAGACTGCACAGCCCCTGCCTTTTAGGATGGGTGAGGAAAGACCCTCAGAGTTGAGCAGTTCCTTGCCTATCAACGGCTTTTGAGTCTGCCCTGCAGAAGGGTTGGGGAGATAGCAGAGCTGATGCAGGCTACGAAGTATGGTCCTTGGTAGAGCTTGACTGAGAGGCACATAAAGAGTGAGGAGCTAGCCTGGGAGTTACAGGAGAAGCCAGCCTGGGAGTTACAGGAGGAGCCTTTGGTGAGAGCATGGCTAGTCTTCAGCACAGGAAAGGCATGAATCTGTTGGAGAAGGTCCAGAGGAGGGACACAAAAATTATGAGAGGGGTAGTCTGTCTGCTCTGAGGACAGGCTGAAAGAGCTGGGGTTGTCCACTCTAGAGAAGAGAAAGCTGCAGGGAGAAATTATTGTGGTCTTTGAGCATTTAAAGGGGCCTGTAAGATGAGGATGGACTTATTTAGCAGAGTCTGTTTTGACAGGACAAGGAGTGATGTTTTTAAATTAAAAGAGGGAGATTTAGACTAGATCTAAGGAGGAATTTTTTTTCATAATCAGAGTGGTGAGACCAGTAATGGCACAGGTTGCTCAGAGAGGTTGTAGATGTCCCATCCTTGGAAGCTTTCAAAGACAGGTTGCTTGTAGCTCTAAGCAACCTGATGTAGCTAAAGATGTCTCTGCTCAATGCATGCAGGTTGGACAAGATAACCTTTATAGATCACTTTCATCTCAAGTGTCCTGGGCTGTGCCCCAGCCATGGCTGTTGCCTGAGGCTCTGCTTTGGGTCTACCCCAACTACTATGCATTTTCTAGCACCTCTCTCTGAGTGCTTGCAACTCCTGCTTATCTTGGGAAGCCATAGCAGAGCAAGAAAAGAGATGCTGGAGAAAAAAAATAAAGAACAGAAGACCATGTGTTTTGGGGAAAATCAGCTAGGAAGCAGGAAATCTGTGCATTAAGTTCCATGACAAAGAACTGGATGCACCTGGGTTATGCTTCTTGACAGCAACTACTGTGGAAGAACAACCAAGTAACAGCCATACTGGCTGTGTTCCCTGGCCCTGAGTCAAGCCAGCAGCCCTTGGCTACCAGGATAAACTCTTCTACTCTCCAGTATAGGGACCTTACATTCAAACTGACTGTCAGGAGCGTTAAGCTCAAGACTGTGCCCAGTCATGGTCTGGGAGAGCCTTCATGAGTCTCAGCCCAAGCTATACCAGAGACCATGCTAAAAACTCAAAAGCACGTCCAACGCCTGACTCTGTGCCCCAACTCTACTCAGTCACTAGTGAAGGCATAGCTGTTGGTCCAGCCAGAACAACAGACAATCTCCAGAGATGCCCCAGTGTGCATCCCCTCACCCATGGGGCTTTTTGCAAGAAGTAAGTCTCCACCCAGGAGCAATTAATGTCTGTGGGATCTGTCTCCTGTCCTGCAGGATTGTGCAAAAACAGGAAAGCCATGCAGTCACCGTGGCTAAAAGTAAGTTGATGATTAGCTAATGTGTTTTGCTGCAACACAGTGATGTTTGGTGCTAGCTCAATAGCCAAAAATGACTGGTGATAGTTACACCCTGTGCTGTGCACAGTACAATAAATAAATGAGCCAACAAAAATTGCCTTGCTCGGTTTGTCCCGTTTCCTTCCTAAGGCGCAGGCAAAAGTGCCAGTCCCAAGTTCTTATGGCCAGGACTTGCCCTGTTTGGAGCTCAGACTTCCACCATGCTCTATTTATCACTGTCTTTGGTGGTTTTCAAGAATCTCAGCTATGAAGCAACTGCCCCAAGTGAGCGCAACATAAACAGTTGTGCTGGTAAAGAGTTGGCTTCTGGCCTGTATGGTTGTCGTCTACAGCTGGGACATGCAAAGCAGACCTTTCCCAGGCTCATTGTATGCCACACCTCATGCTAGGGACAGCTTGTGTCCCTCAGTAGTGCTGCTGAGTTGCTGGGGAGGGTAGAATGTGGCCTCAAGTTCCTTCAGGGTGCACCATGCCCCTCCACCGAGAACAGCATGATGGGATCCCATTTCTTTCCCTAGACTCTATAAAAGAGAAGAGCAGCAAGGACCTGCTAAATCTTCCCCCCTCCACTTTCCAGACATGGAGCACTTCCTGAGGGAGAATCCAGCCCAACATGAATGATGTGGCTTTTGGCTAAACCCTTTTCACCTGTGACTCTCAAAGCATTTGGCAAGGAACTCTCTTCACTTCCCTGTCACTGCAATAATCCAAACAATGTGCATCATGATTCAGAGTTTTCACAATCGCATGCCTTTGTCCAAAGGCCGTGGTACCAAACCTCTATCTGCAGCACAAATTAATTTCCCCTCGTTAAGGTTCCTGCCACAAGTTAATTGCAGAGAAGGAAAACGCAGATGACTTCAGATGCTATCCCAAGAAATTGTTGCTGTCATTCATTCAGCTGGTCAGGATGTGATGGTTGGTATCAGTTACTCAGCAACTGACCTGGCGTGGGTCTCATTTGATTTAAGGTCCTGTAGATTGACTTGAACTTGCACGCAGGAAAGAGTTCTCCTGAGGACAGAGAGAATCTCCACTTGAAAATGTAGTATTTCTTGTGAATCCTGGAATTCCTGTGAATCAGAGGGAGGAGTTTTCTCCACTGGGGAGCTGACTGCTGGTGAATCAGCCTTCTGAAGAAGAATTAAACTTGCTGATAATTTAAGGTTTAGGTAATACATGGGACGATCTTTTAGCAAGGCTGTGCTGCAAACTTGACGTTTTCAGGTTATGATCCCCAAATAAATAAAAAGAGAAGGAAGAATGGCTTCAGAAAAGTTCCACTGGGCTCTAAGTCAGAGGCTGTTCCACAACATTTTATCTCTGAAATGTCATGCTGTACTGGCCTCAAAGCAAGAAGAACAGACGGTTCATCTAATACAATTATTTTAGGATCCTTTCATCATAAACAGTGTGCATGCCAAAATGAAAACGTATCATGGGAAAGCATTTCTCATTGAAGCCTGAATCTCCTCCCTAATGTTTATTCTATGTCATGGAGAACAGTAGGGGCCAAAGACACCCTGAGTTAAAAACACTGGCATGGGTTCTTGCAACACAGACCTGGCAGGGGTTCAGGATGTGACAGCTGAAGGAGGCTGCAGTCTCCCTTCTACCAACAAACCAGTGGATGCCTGGAGCTGGTGAGTGAGGAAAGGGGGTGATGAAGAGAAACAGGAAGTGTCCCTTGGAGCCATGCTCCCCTCTGCAGCTGCTGACCACCATCCTGCATCAGAGTTGTGTCTAAAGCACCTGCAAGGTGCAGAGTAGGTGGATAGAAGTGATATCCTGCTTTTGTACTGCTATAAAACATAGAAGCATAGAATCATAGAATGCACTGGGTTGGAAGGAACCCTCAAAGGTTATCTTCTCCAACCCCCTTGCAGTAAGCATGGACATCTTTAACTAGATCAGGTTGCTCAGATCCCCATCAAGTTTGGCCCTGAATGTCTGCAAGCACGGGGCCTCCACCTCATCTCTGGGCAACCTGCTCCAGTATTTCACTACCCTCATTGTAAAGAACTTTTTCCTTATGTCCAACCTAAATCTACCTTGCTGCAGTTTAAAACCACTGTCTCTCCTCCTGTCACTACAAGCCCTTGTAAACAGTCCCTCCCCAGCCTTCTTGTAGGTCCCCTTTAAATATTGGAATGTGACTATAAGATCTTCTCAGAGCCTTCTCTTCTCCAGGATAAACAACCCCAACTCTCCAAGCCTGTCTTCACAGGAGAGATGCTCCAGCCTTCTGATCATCTTTGTAGCTCTCCTTTGGACCTGCTCCCACAGGTCCATGTCTCTGTTATATTGGGGGTTCGAGATCTGGACACAGTACTC
This sequence comes from Tricholaema leucomelas, assembly GCA_013400475.1. Taxonomy (NCBI): domain Eukaryota; kingdom Metazoa; phylum Chordata; class Aves; order Piciformes; family Lybiidae; genus Tricholaema lacrymosa; species Tricholaema leucomelas. The sequence continues at coordinate 324,144 of WAAF01005682.1, forward strand.
CAGGTGAGGTCTCATCAAAGTCGAGTAGAGAGGCACGGAATGGTTTGGGTTGGAAGGGACCTTAACTATCACCTAGCTCCAAATTCTTGCATGGTAGTGATTTATACCTCTTTGAAATGGCTTTTTTGAATGTCATCCTTGGTGAAAAATCAACTTCTTCCCCATCTTCAAGAAAGCCACAAAATACTTTTCCTGAAAAAGTAATCCTTCAGTGCTGTTAGCTGAATTGGAGTTGCTGCAAAATTCTCTCTTCTTCTCAGCATGTTTCTGTTCAGTGGCTTATCTGGGCAGTTTCATCGCTCCCATGTTCTGGGCCTTCCACCTTGCAAATGTGATCTCTCCTTTTACAATAAAACACTGCAGTTTTGGTTTTTAAGTTCATCTTGTTTCCATGCTCCCCTCCTTCCTCCGGTCTGGTACAACTGGCTTTCATATCATCTACAAGTTTATCAGTGATGATTCTTATCATTTCCTCTGGGTCAATCCCAAAGACATTGAACAATCCAGGATCCAGAATAAATAAATGGAGGGCTTCAATATCTCTGGTATAATTGAATTTCAAATTACATTATAAGATCTCTTGCTGAAATAGTTTTTAATCCATTTAGTGTAGCAGATTAGGTTTTGTACCATTTTTCTTTAATTGGGGCTTGTGCTCAGGAACTGTTCAATAACTTGCAGAAATCTAAATAATTTATAACAGCCTTATCTTTATTAACCAAACTTACATTCTCATTAAAAAAACATTCATTTGTTTGACATGACAGGCTTTCCATAAAGCTGCTTGGGCATATCAATCAGCTTGGCATCCTTTAATTCATTACTGATCAGAGCCTCTATAAGACTGTTTTTATACTGTTTGGGATCAGTGTTAAACTCATGAATTCATAATTACCTGGGAATTTCCTATTATATGAAAAGGAGTCTTCTGGGTTCTGCACAGAGTAGCCATACAAACTCAGGTCCTATACCTAGGTCAGAGCAATTCCAAGCACAAATCCAGGCTGGGCAGAAGATGGATAGAGAACAGCCCTGAGGAAAAGATCTTGAGAGTGCTAGTTGATTAGAAGCTCTACATAAGCCAACAATTTGCACTTGCAGATCACAGAATTTCTTAGATTGGAAAAGCCCTTCAAGATCATTGAGTCTAATCATTAGTTTCACACTGACAAATCCTTGACTAAACCAAATCCCTCAGCACAACATCTAATCACTAGGAATCACTATGGTTGGAAAGGACCACTAGGATCAGCCAGTTCAACCTTCATCCCAGCAGTCATCACTAGACCATAGCCTCAAGTGCCACATCCACTCTTCTTTTAAACACCTCCAGGGGTGGCAACTCCACCACCTCCCTGGGCAGCCTGTTCCAGTGTCTCACCATGTGGTCAGTAAAGAACTTCCTCCCAATATCCAACCTAAACCTCCTCTGATGCAACTTGAGGCCATTTCCTCTTGTCCTATCATTAGTAATTTGGGAGAAGAGACCAGCTCCAGCCTCACTACAACCTCCTTTTAGGTAGTTGTACAAATCAGAAACAAACCATGTCCTGGGCTGCATCCAAAGCAGTGTGGTCAGCAGGTTGAGGAAGGTGATTCTGCCCCTCTGGTCCCCTCTCATGAGGCCCCACCTGCACTTTTGGATACAGCTCTAGAGCTTCCAATACAAGAAAGACATGGACCTGTTGGAGTGGGTCCAGAGAAGGCCACAGAAATGATCAGAGAGATGCAGCACTTGTCCTATTAAAACAGGCTGGGAAAGTTGGGCTGTTGAATCCCCTAGAAGAGAAAGATCCAGGGGGAGACCTTACAGCAGCTTCCCAGTATGAAAGGGGCTTACAGGAGAGCTGTAGTAACAAAGGCATATAGCAGCAGGGTGAGGGGTCATCGCTTCAAACTGAAAAAAGCTGCACTTAGATTAGATGTTAGGAAGAAATTCTTCACCATGAGGGTGGTGAGACACTGGAACAGGTTGCCCAGGCACAGTGTGGAGGCTCCAAACCTGGTAGTGTCCAAAGTCAGGTTAGATGTGGCTTTGAGCAACCTTGTCTAGTAGAAGATGTCTCTACCCAGGGCAGGAGGGTTGGAATTAGATGATCTTTGAGGTCCTTTCCAATTGAAACCATTGTTTGATGTGGAGAAATCTGTGCCCACTGAATCAAAAGACTTAGGCAAGTCTAGTAATCTTATTGGCAATCAGCTGGAACAAACAGGACAGCAATAGAACCACCCTGAAGACATCTGAACAGGTCTGCAGCCTCACAGAATGATCTGGGGAAGGAAAGACCTTGAGAGATCTCCAGACTCCTCACAGCAGGGCTAATCTCAGCCTCCAGTCAGATTGCTTAGGCTTGCCTAGCTGTGTTTTGCAAGGATGGAGATCTGAAAAGCACTTCTGGTCTTTTGTTTCAATAGTTGACCACTTTCACTCTAAGTTTTCTGATCTCCCTAATATCTAGTTGTAATGTCCTCTGTGGCAGCTTGCACTGATTGCCTCTTGAATCATAGAATGCTTTGGGTCAGAGTGACCTTTAAAGGTCATCTAATTCAACCCCACTGCACTCTGCAGGGACACCTCCAGCTACAGTGGTTTGCTCCATCAAGCCTGACCTTGAATGTCTCCAGGGAGACATTTTAAACATCTCCAGAGGTGGCGACTCCACCACTTCTCCAGGCAACCAGTTCCAGTGTTCCACCACCATCATAGTAAAGACCTTCTTCCAAACACCCAGTCTAAATCTACCCTTCTCTAGTTTCAAGCCACTGCTTCTTGTTCCATTACTACATGCCTTTGTAAATAGTTCCTCCTTTCTTGTTCTATCACTGTGCTCCTCCAGGAAATATTTGGTGTTATCTTCTCAATAATCTCCTCTGGGTAGTTCAAACTACCAGAAAGTCTTAAGCCTGAATAATTTTTTGCTCATCTAGATCCCACCAGGTCTTCTCCATGGGCTCAGTACTGTAGGTTCACACTGGCTCTCACGTGACAAAATGCTCAAGTTCACCAATAGCCCCACTTTTATGGAGCAGACTGCTCAGATAGTGAGAGCTTCTTAATTACTGTTTGCCAAAAATGAGGTTGACAGTTGTATTTGTCTGGCTTAAATGCTACCTAACGACTTGAACGTGCTCAGTGGAGTGCTAGTGAGTCTGGAGAGCCTAAGGACAGTGCTGAACAGGAGTCACTAGTGTCTAGCTAAAAGAAAGAAGAGGTAGGTGGGTGTAGGTGAAATTGCAAGTCTGCTGCTTATGTGAACTTGCAGGTATACGTTCTTTGTTGTTCAGAGATGGCATCATTTTATGAAGTACAGTGACCCAAAATGCTGGAAACTTTATTTAATAGCTTTCATATAGGCCTGGGTTTATTTTCTAAAAGATAACAACACAATTTTTGGTGGAAAAAAAGATGCCACCTCTGTGCTGGGCACTATAAGTCTCAAAGGGTAAAGGGATGTTTCAATGCACTCAGACCTCTTAATTGCCTTTCATAAATGCCTGCTCAGTCTCCCATCAAGCTGGAGAGGGGTGCCTTAGCATGCAGGTGACCTCTGTAAGGCTTACTGGGACCATCATATTAATCTACTTCCCTGAAAAGAGCTTCAGAGCTTTCACCCTTCTGGCTGGAAGTAAAAGTCGGGGCAAGAACTGGCATACTGAGAGGGGAGCATGAGCTTAAGGCATAAATTGATTATTAATTAGATCTGCAATAACAGAGCAAAATAAATAATGGTTTCCTATCTGGCTCTGTAAAGAGGGACTGCACAATTACTGCCTTGCAATCCCTGCAGAAGGGCTTGAAGCTATGTTTGGAGGAGGCTGGCAAAGAAAGTTCAAATGGTGGAGTGAAGTTCTTGTGGGAGGAGGAAATTGTAGCTATCTGAGATGAGACTGACTAATGGGGAAGAGGTTACTGAGAATAGGAAGGTGAAGGTTAATTAGGTTGAAGGAGGTAACAAAATGATGGAACATCTTCCTCTGAAGAAAGGAAGGAGGGAAGCAGAAAAATGAGAATAGACATTACGCTGTACAAGGCCTGGAAACAAGACCAGAAAAATAGTGTCTGTAGAGGAGCAGGATAACTATGGAGGACTCAAATGAAAAGGGCTAGGGACAAAATGAGTTTCAATTAGGAAAGGATACAGAGAGTGATAAAATAATGCTCTGTAAAGGTATCAGAAAGAACAGGAAGACAATAGCAGTCACACTTAACTGAATTAACCAAAAATGAGAGAACAGAAATAGTAACAGCAAACAGACTGGACCATTCATTCTTTTGTTAAGCTTTAGCCATTAGAAGAAGGAGGGGGAAAGAAAAAGATAAACTGATATTTATCATCATAACATAACCACATTTACCAATGGCATAAAACAATCCAAAATAGCAAAAGAAACAGTTAAATTAATGCAAAGAAGTTAGGCCGATCCAAGTCAGCAGGACTGGATGAAGTTCCCCCTAGAGCACTTCAGGCACTAGCCAGAGCAATCTCTGACTCATTAGTAATTATCCAGGAGAGCTCATGGAGAACAGAGGAGATCCCAGAGGAGGAAAGAAGGGCAAACAGTGCCCATTTTTAAAGGAAGAGGAGAAAGAAGGACTCAAGGAACTATATAGCAGTTAGTTTAGCATGCAAAGCAGAGAAATGATACAATAAACTGTTAATCAATTGGTTATAAGTACTTGACTGATAATAGAAATACACCATCAACCAGACTGGATTTATCACAAATGAGTATGTTAAAACCATCTAATTTCCATCTTTGGACTCAACAACTGTGTTACAGAGGAAGCAAGAGGGACTACATGTCAGATATTTTGAAATAAGCAGGGCTTTTAACACCCTTTCACATGACATTTCCATATCCACAACCTGAACTCTGATCTCTGTGAAGTCATCATAAGACATACTTGACAGAAAAAAAATATGTATTCACACAAGAATTACTATTTCTTTTCCTTTGAATTTAGAGGACTTTCCAAGTGGGCTCCCACAGGGTTCACCCCTGGACCCGATTCTAATATTTTCATTAGTTATTTGGATGACAAAATAAAGAAAATATAATTACTCTGGAGGATGTGTTCCAAAATATTGCTGGGAAATTTGAGTACCAGCACAAGATTAACCAGATTTGGTTCAGGAAAATCATAAGCAACCAAATATGTCAATGCAAAGTGGCAAATCCCTGGTCAAGCAGCCAATCAAAGGAAAAAGGGCCACGAACAAAACACCGAAGAGTCCACAGCTGTTGTAGAAAAAGGCAAGTCTAATTTTGGGGCATAGAAACAGGAGTGTAAGAGGCGAAACATCAGAAGCAATTATTCCACTCCATTAAGAGCTCAGTTGGAATATCAGGTGTGGGTTTGGATGCTGGACTAGGATGCTGGCAGAAGAAAGATGGGGAGAATCTGTAGAGGGATGAAAGGAAAGCAATGAGGACTATAAATGGTTCAAAAAACTTCCCAGAAGGGAAAAAAAATGACAAGAAGAAAACTGTCTTCTAAGGCAGGAGACTTACAGAAAGGATATTGGCAGTTGTTCTGGGTACAACAGAACTAAATTGACATGATTTCTTGCAGAGATTATTGTTACTGGATATCTGGGAAAGAAGAAAAACCCACAAATCAAACACAAAAACTTCCTGATTCAAGGCAAATGTCTTTGAATTAAAATTAACTTTCCTAAATTAATTCTCAAGTCTTCCACACTGGAAGTTGATCAGCATCCCTCAGGATGGTTGGAGACTGCTCAGGGGACTGTGGGGAATTCACTGTCTCTCTCCAGTTCTCTCTTTCCTGGCATGTCTTCTCTAGGCGTGGCAGTGCTTCCACCTTCCCTGTGCCTGCTCAGAATGCAAAATATCGATGCAAATCCTGTGTTTGTGCTCTAGCACAGCTTCAAACACACTGTTGGTGTTAATTAGCCCCCCAACAGCACGAGGAAGTCAGTGATCCCAAATGAAGCTTGAAGTTTTCACCAACCAATAACAAAATCAATCCTTCCTCCTGTGTATTGCATTGTTTAACAGACTGCCAAACAGGTAGAATTTAGAAGGGACCTCTGGAGATTCCACACCCTCTGCTAAAGCAGGGTCACCTGGAGCAGATTGCACAGGAACGTGTCCAAGTGGGTTTGGAATCTCTCCAAAGAAGGAGACTCCACAACCTCTCTGGGCAGCCTGTTCCAGTGCTGTGTCACCCTCAAAGGAAATATTTTTTCCCTCACATTCAAATGGAACTTTCTGTGTTCCAGTTTGTGCCCATTGCCTCTTATTCTGTCACTGGGCACCACTGAAAAGAGTCTGACCCCATTCTCTTGACTCCTGTCCTTTAGGTGTTCATCAGCATTGATAAGATTCCCTCTCAGTCTGCTCCAGGCTAAACAGCCCAGGATTTCTCAGCCTGGGGTCACACCAATTTTCTCTTCTAATGTATCAGTGTAGCTCTAAATAAGTGGAATGAAGAGACTCCTTTTCTGTCGATCTCCCTCAGACAGCATGTGGTTAACAGGAGGATGAATGTGGTGCTGTGGTCCTCACTTTCAAGGGCTACAAGAAGTTAGTGAGTGTGGTGGAGTACAAAAACTTGCATGGCAAAGGAAATAGAATGTTTCTCGGTTTTGCCTAGCAAGGACCCCTGATTTGCAAATAAATTAATATAGATAAAATTTGCCAGAGCTGTTGCTCAAGAAGGGCAGGTGATGGGGAAGAAGGATGGAGTTTGCAGGCTATCTGAAAGGCATTTGTCTGAACTCTAGAAAGAGATTGAGACAATCTCCTGGGTGTCTCTAGGTAGAGATAAAGGCAGAGAGAAACCAAACAAAAAACAGAAGCAGTCTCATGGCAGAGTCTGTTGTATATCAACTAATGAGGAAAAAAAAAAAAAGATTGAAAAAGGTTAAAAAAAAAAATAAAGGAGTTATGTAATGAACAAGTGCTGGTGGACCTTAAGGGTCAAAGTCAAGGACATAGCGAATTTTAAAGTGAGAAGGAAGAGTAAAACAAGGAGAAGAAGATGGATTTTAAAATTTTTGACTGTTCCTCAGCATAGCTCTTACAGTCTTGGGGAATTTTCTGGTATTCTGAAAGTGTTCCCTTCTCCCTTCTTAAACAAGCACCAGGTTTTAATGATCAGATGGCATGGGCAGGTTTCTATGGGCATCTTCAACTTGAAAATCGCTCCCTAGACCTTCTGTGATGCTCATAGCGTCCCCATTCTACAAATAAGTCACTCCTGTTCTCAAAAGCATGAAACAGAGGCAAAGAGTTCAATAATGTGTATTTGCCAAATTTTTTGTAAGCCTTGAAGGTGAGACCCCCCTTTGTTCCCTGGAGATACAAGGTGTGAGGTCTCTCCTCTGCTCCACTCAGCCAGCTGTGGGATACTAGGGTGGCTGTAGCTAGTACATTTCACATCTTGCTGAAAAGGTGTATGAGGAAATGATCAGAGAGGGTAGGATGTGGTTAAAGCCTTGGTTTGCAAACCAGAGCTAATGTGAGGGAAGCATATTATGTCTCACATCCATTAAGGCCTCCAGCAACCACCTCCCACTAAGATGAAGGAGTGGCAGAGAAGGAATTGTGACTTCCTGAGTCCCAGTAGCTCCTGGAGCTGTTCCTGTTAATATTCAATTATGTGCTGCCCTGGACTTAGAGCACTGAACTACATCTCACTCCAGCCCTGAGGCTCAGCTGCAAGAAACACAGCTGCAGGAGGCTGAGCCACAGAGAGAAACAACCCCCGAAACAGTGCTATCACTCCTCCAGCTGCCTGTGCAGAACAGTATGTAGGAGGAACCATGCTGTCCACTCCCTGCTTTCACTATCTCCCCTCTCCAGGCTGCCTGGCTCTGGGGAAGAGGTTACAGGTAGGAGCTGGTCATACTGTGAGCTGTGGGTAGGGCTACCAGACTCTTTTCCTAGTTTCGTCCTGAATGTGTTGACTGACCGCATGACGCTCTGCATGCACTTCCTTTCAATCTCACACTATGCAGCTTCTGCCATGGCTTTTCCTCCATCTCACCCCACAACACTGAGCATCTCCCACCCCTGTTGACCCATCTGCCCTTCTGATAAACCCTTTCCACTTCCAGATAATGGTATTAACTTGACATTTGCAAAAGGTCATCCTATTTGCTCTGCCTGAGAGTTCTATTGCTCACTCTTTTGTCTTTTCGCTTTGTAAGCCCTTCAAGGCAGAGGTTATCTCCTAGGGTATGGCTACATAGTATCCAGGAAAACGAGGCCCCTGATCTCAGTTGGTGTTGAGCAGCTGTAATAGACTTAATAATGTGCTCCTTGGTAGAGGAACTGGCTCTAATTTTATAGATTAATCATTACAGGCTGGTGAATCTTCTGTGTAAGTCTTCCTTCCAGAGGAGTTCCACAGAGAGCACATCATGGTAGTAGAACTAACACCTTAGTTTAAAAGAATGTCAGCATCAAAACAGCTCCGTGTCTCCAGGAGTTCATTTGGACTGTGCGGTATTGCTGGAGCAGATGCCATTTGTGACAAATATGGGACATAAGGGAGGTGACACACAATACATACTCTGTACATCCAGTCTATGCATATGAAGACACAGGGTTTTTTTAACTTGCAGATTGTCAGGCTAAAGGTGCTTTTTGTATCAAACTAACTGCAATGGAGATGAGAGTATATGCTGTGTGTAGCATTAGGATGTCTGTCCTGCAGTGGCTGGTCCAAGCAAGGTGCCACTGGTACAGAAAGAATGTACAAATTAAGACATTGCTTGCAGGTAGGATCAGGTCTGATCCTCTGATCCTGACCTGACCATTGTCACTGGGTTTGACTCCCAGCACATGAGGAGGAGATGCCAAGATAGTGTTCTTCTATGTCACAATCTCAGCTAGACTGTCAAAAGGCGTTCAGCACAGTTAGTAACTTTCCATCCATGGGGAGACACCTCAGGCTTGGCTATTCTCAAGCAAAAGTCAACTTTGAACCTCAGCAACAGTGAGGTACATGGGAAGTGGGGTTATAGGACACAGCAGGCTCAAGCCTGTAGTCAAGGCTGCTTTTCATTTGGAATTGTAGATATCTCAGTAGTAACACCTCTACTGACCATGTTTGAAAGAGATCTAGATAGGGCATCTTTTCCTACAGGTTTACTGCTCAATGGAGCATTAGAGTGACCAGCTGTATCAGTTCTAAGAGCAGCTCAACATGGCTTCTCTGCCATGATTGGCACCAACTTTTCCCTTGCATATCGTGATATTCCTCAAACTTCTCCACTGTCTTGCCTGCAAAGCAGCTTGTTCCCTCAGGTATCCTGGTTCCTCAGTTTCTGCATGATATCAGCCAGTGAAAGCTGTATGAGGCAGGACACAGCATTGCTGTGGCTACCCATAGATATCTGGTTGGTAGGTATGGATTTGGTGGTTAGAAGAAAGCTGACAGCCCTGTGTTATGGCTGAGTTCTGCTTCCAAGTCTTTCCCTCCTGTCCATGTGCAACTTGCAGGAACATAACTGTCTTTGAAGTATCTGCTTTCTCCAAATTAATCCAAAATTCATCAATGGGTTCAGGAGCTTTTGGGAGAGGGGCGTGAACATGCACGTGAACAGAAAAGCAGCGCAGCAGAATCTTTATTTCCTTAGGGAGGCAGCCTGGAGAAATATCAGCAGTTATTCTCATCTGTTGCTGAGCTTACGACCCACACAAATAACAGGGAAAAGTGTGCAAGCAGCCGACTGCAGAATAGGAACAGGGAAAATGACTCAGCATGCCTGGCACCAGTCTGGCGAAAATGCAGGTACATTAAAACCTTGCTTAAGCATCAGTCTCATCCACGACATGACGTAGAAACAGCAGCCAGGGTAGGTATTTGCAGGCGATGGAAATGTTCCTTCTGATAAATGATTTAGTTCTGCTCTTGCAAATAGTTCCATGCAGAAGCAGAGCAGGTGAGAGGCTGCCTTTGTATTCGCTGGCAAGGGACAAGAAAAGCTTAATGAAAACCTTACATTGCTTTTAAAATATATTTTTCCCCTATTATCAGTTGAAAAATAACTGCTGAATTAGAGTTTCTTGTTTTGTTCATGTCATTTTTCCTAAGATCAGTATTTCCTGCTACATCACCTTAGAAACTCGATCAACAAACACTCCGCTTGACACATAAACAAAGCTTTATTTTACCCTAGTTTTGACAGCAGCCTAGTTCTAGAAACGAGAATATTTTGGGTTCTCTGATCTATTTGCCTCAATTTTGCAGTCTGGGTTTGGTTTAGGGGGGGTCCTGTCAGCATTGTTTATACCTCTATCTGGTTGAGTAGTTACGTTTTTGTGTGAGTGGCGAAGAAAATAGCAAATCACTTTCTGGAACCAGGCTTTCTTCTGTGGAGAGTCTAAATGAAACTGCACTTTGTAACACACAGGAGCTAAAGAGTGAAATGAATTAGAAAGAGAAGTGAAACAATAAGATTTGGTTGCAGTTACAAAAATTAAGAAAAAAAGAAGCCAAGACAATGTTCACAAGTGAGCAGGACCACCTCCAAAGCTCAAGCTCTGATAAAAGCCTGGTACTTCTGACAGAGAAACTGAAGAATTCTGCCAGGCCCTTTAACCATTTATTTGAGGAACAGCATCGGATTTTGTCCTGATCCCACAACAAAGGTCTTTTTTACCACTGTCTAAAAACAAGACTGAAACCCTCACAAGTTTCCTCACTTGCTTTCACAAGCCAAGCATTTCCTTATGAAAACACAAGTTAATCCAATAGCAAACAGGGGATTTTATTTGGCAGTCTGAAAATCCTGCAGAGGAACCCCAACTACTGAGACTCCTGTGATCTGCCACAATGCAGAGTCCATCGGTTGGGGATTAATTTTAAGACAGATATTAAAGCCTGTCACATGATGAAGGATTTTCCTATACGTCTGCTTCAATAGGCTGCTTTAAATCCTGTGGGTGAGCGTGAATGTGCATGTGTACCTGCACGTTGGTGTTTAGTCAAACTGTTTCCATTCACAGGTAGACACAGCCTTGGGCTTCTTCAAGCCTTTCAAAGGAACATCAGCTTGGGAGAAGAGAGAGGAGTCATCCTGACTTATTTTTGGAAGTAAGTTTTTGAAGGAAATAGGCTCAGGTGGAAGGAGCAAAGATCATAAACATTTTACAATTAACAATATTCTTTAAGAGAAGCAATCCCTGTTCTTTCTTAGTGCCAGATCTCATTGCAAGAATTTAAAGCAAATTTGGGAAAAAGCACCCCCCCCTCTTTTTTTTTTTTTAACAAGAAATACATAATTTTGCTTTTCTGCTTGGCTGTAACTTAAAAGCATCTTGGCTTGACAAAATTAAATAAGGCTGTGTGCTGATGTGCTGTCACTGCTGTTGCTGCCACTCTGCCTCCTGTAAATCTCCTGACACTGATCTCTCTGTCAGAGCCTGAGAAAAGGGGTGATGTCTTCTCCTTACAGACTAAACCCTGAGCCAGGCAGACTTCCCTTTCAGCTCTGCAAAGAACAACTCAGGCTTGCAAAGAGCGGCTCTGCCTGAGGTGCCGCTTACCAGGGCTGGCATGGCGAGGTAACTGTCTTCCCATGACACAGCAGAACGGCAGCAGAAGAAATAGCAGCAGCATAAAACAGATCAGTTCTAGCAGTACTTCTAGATGATGACTTCTATATTCCAGCTCCAGCCTCATTCTCCTTTAAGGCTGATATAGAAAAGGGAATATGAAATAGAAAGAGGCTTATTGAGGGAGGGAAATAAGCCCTAAGGAGATGGAAAGAGAGGCATGCTTGAGCTAGGCTCCATGGCAGTGGGTCAGCCTGGGTAAAATGGCAGAAAGAAGCTCAGAGATAGAAATCCTCCCAAAATCAGATGAGAAAGGACAGATAGAGACAAAGCGTAGAGTGGATAGAGGGAGGATTCTGAGAAGAAGGAAGGAAAGGAGGATGCACTGCTCCTCACTCAGTTAACTTGTTTCAGCTAACAAATGTTAACAATTTTGTAACTCCTTACAAAAATAAAGAATAATGTTAGAGGAATCTGAAACATGGATCTGTTACATAGAAAGCTCATTGCACAGGTTCTGGGGAATGAGTGCTCCAAAGTGTTTAACTCCTAAAGCATTAATAGGAGAGCAAAGGGAGGTTATCTGCCATCATAGCCAGAAATGGGCCTGTGCTGCTGGACCTGGTGGCTCCAGTCCCCTGCTATGGCTGATGGGATATGTGCCGGGCACCAGCATCAATCCCATACCTGGGAAAGAGATCACTTGCATGCCTTTATTCAAGAAAAGTCCATGAGACACTGACAAAACTAAATCCCAAACTTAGAATTTATTTCATCTATGGGTCATATATTAATCTGTTGAGGGGCTGAGATTTCCAGTGTAAGAAAGGAATGAGGCATGCTTTTCCTCCTTTGGTTTTCAACAGAAAATCCATCTACCTTTTCAAGCTATCCTCTTCAACCTTGCACTTGATCACCAATACTGATGTGCCACTGGTGCAAATTTGGTGAGCTCCAGTGGGAACTGTGGGCTATCTTCCATGAAAAACAATCTCAGAGGCTCTTGTACATCTCCAGGTGATCAGAAGTTCGGCGGTGGGACTGTGGCGCAGGTGAGTTTTGTTTCCGTCATCCCAAATCCTGGGGGCAAGAGGAGAGCCGGGAAAAAAAAACCCCGCTTCAGCACCGGAGGCAGAACAGCAGCCTGAGGAACGCGGCGCTGCCCGCCCGGCCTGCCCTCACCCCTGGCCGCAAGCGGGAGGCTGGGGAGAGGCTGCGTGGGGGACCCGGGTCTCCTCCAATGACGGAACTTGTCTTCACGTTTCCCTTTCCTTTCTCTGAGGGGTGGCTGTTCTCACACGCGGTTGGTATTATTGCAGTGGCAAGCGTACATCCCCAGAAACGGCTCCTTCCAGCATCTCTGTACTACAACCTGCTGGAGAAAATCGACGGTATGACAAGTCTGCCTTACCAACGGCACAGCCAAAACCCGTGTCCGCGACCACCCGACTCAGCCACACCGACGGCATCGCTCACATCTTGTCTGATATTATTATTTTTTGTTTGTTTCATTCAGCCTCCTCAGTCTGACATAAGCTTGTTTGTTGTTGTTGTTTCTTTTTGTTTGGTTGGGGTTTTGTTTGTTGGTTGGTTGCGGTTTTTTTTCTGGTTTTGGTTGTTTAGTGGTTTTTTTGGTGATGCTTCCAGCACTGGAGACCCACCGTGCGCGCAAAAGAGCACCGGATCGTGCTCCAGTACCAGGGTCCATCCCCACTCTGGGAAGTGCTCGGACGGGAGCGCAGAGGGTGGTTATTTTTCTTCGCGATCAGAAGCGGAGGTGGCGCAGAGAGAAAAAAAAAAAAAACAAACCCAAACCAACCCTAATTAATAATAATAGCACAAGCAAGCGCGGAAACTTGCTTTGACTTGCAAACCCGAGCGTAGTAGGTGTGAGAGGGTAAGTCCCCCGTAGGAGGGCAGCGGGCTATGCGGAGGATGGCAGGGGGGCTGGCAGCCCCCAGGGTCGGCCGAGGGGTACTGGCGGGTCCGGCGGCAGCGTCGTTGTCGTCACGTGAAAGTCCCCTTTAAGTTTCCATAGAGAGGCCTCCGGGTGTCACATGATGGACATGATATAATGAAACAACATAGTGGGGAGGGAAGCATTAGGGGAGCCCGGGGAGGATGGGAGGAGGAGGAGGAGGCGGCGGGGCAGCCGTGCCCCCCGCCCCGGCCCGCCCTTGCCCCGACTCCGGCCCGCCCCGCAGCTCCTCTCCGCGCCGCCTGCACCTGTCTCAGCGCCTGGGAGCTCGGTGGAAGCTCGGCAGATGTGGCAACCCCCGCTGATGGGGCTGCGTGTGGCACCCTCCCCCGGGGAGGAGGAGAAGCCGGCGGAGTAGCGACCGCTCTTGGAGGTAAGTTACCGGCGGGACTTGGGCATGGGGGCTGCTCGGGGTGGCGCGGGGTTTGGCGGGGCGGGCGAGTGCGCCATGTTTACGCGGCGGCGGGGTGAGGAGGCGCGGGGTGAGGGTGCGATGTCGGGGGGGTGTGGGGGGCCCGGGGCGCAGCGTGTCCCCACGGAGCGGCGGGCGTGTGCGCGCCCTCCCGCCCTCCATGTCCGCATTCCAGCTCATGTTGCGCAGATAAAATTCAAACTTGAGGTAAACACAAGCGGCGAGGGGGGGGAAGGGGGGGGAGGACAGGACTAGGGGGGAAGCAGAGGAAGGAGCCTCGCTCCATCCTGCCTCTTATCGCCCCCTCCCTTCTCCGCGCCTACCCCCGCACCCCACCCCCGGAGCTCCCCCCACGCACCTGGGTGCCAGCGACGAGCCTTCGGCCGGCCGCTTCGTAGGGGCTGCCGCCGCCACCGCTCTCCTTTCCCCGCTTTGGAGGGAGAGGTAGGCATGCCCTACACCTCCCCACGCCACTGGTAGGAGATGGCAACTGTAGAGGGAGGACCGTGAACGGCAGGTGCGCGGGCCACTGTCGCGACATGGGGAGGTGGGGGGTGCCTTCCGCGACGGAGCCAAGTGACAGCCTGAGCCCCTGCTCGGGGGTGGCAGGCGTGGGGGGGGGAAAGGACCGAACTGCGCCGTTGTGTTTTCCTCGCTGCGTGGATATCCCGAATCGCGCGAAAATGACAACAGTCCCCCTCAAATAACCTCCCGGCCGTGGGGGTACGACACCCCGTCCGCATTTCTAAGTGCGTATGGAGAAAACAAGATGCGGCCGCGGGGGGGGTTGGGTGAAGGCGGGGAGGGCCGGGCCGCGCCGCGCCGCCGCTCGCCAGCCCGAGTCCGTGACACAGGCGGTGCCGCCGGCAACGAGTATATTTAGCACTTCTCACCCCCCCACCCCCCTCCAGCCCTCCGCATGCTCCGCGCCTGGTGCTAGCGAGCGCTAGTTGATCGAAGCGGGCCGGCCGGCGAGCAGACAGCGGGCATGGCCTGCCGCCCCACAGGTGGGTGTATGATCAGAAAGAGGCTAAGGCGAAAGGGAACGTTGGAGAGCGTCCTCCCGCCCCGGGGAAAGTCGGCGGGAGGTTCCTGATGGGGAGCGGCGAGGCGCTGCCAGGACGAGGGAGCAGGCGGTGGGGAAGTGGGATCTGGGATGAGGTGGGACAGAGCGGACGAGTACCGCGGTCTGAGGCGCTTACTGTATGGCCCACCTCGGAGTTGGGGGTAGCCCGCGGCCTGCAGAACTCCGGGCGAGGTGTTCGGTGTCTTTGACGGGTGCGGGCCTTGCACAGCAGCGGGTGTAAGGGCGTGGGGCCGCGGTGGAGCTGGGCGTGCGAGTTCGTTGTCGCGGTGGGCAGAGAGTGTGAGGGCGGCGGTTGTGAGGGACAAGTACCCCGGTGGAAGGTCAATGCGAGGGCCAGAGGTCGCGGCAAGAGGTCAGCGTGAGGGTCCATGTCTACGAGAGTCAGGCGTGAAGGCGACATGAGGTCGGTATGAAGGCCCAGCCCCACGGTGAGAGGTTGGTGTGAGGGTCCGATCCCATGTCAGGAGTTGGATGTGATGGCTTCGAAGTTGTAGGAGATCGATGTGAGGGGCCCGGCCACGTGGTGGGAGCCAGTTGTGAGGGCTGGGGACCATAGTGGGAGATTGGTGTGAGGGTCTGGCTGTATACAGAGAGACTGGTGTGGGAGCAGCAAGAGGTCGGTGGGAGCCAAGAGTGAGGCTGGAGGTAGGTGTGATGGGCAGGGCCGGGGGCCATAGCGGGTGGTCAGTGCGAGGCCCAGGGGCCTTACCCAGGGGTTGGTACAGACGCCTGGCCTCGAGGCAGGAGCCGGGTGTGAGGGTGGAGGAGGCCGGTTTGAGGGCTAGGCGGCTATGGTAGGAGGGTCTGATCCCTGGGTGTGCGGGCTCCGGGAACCGACCGTATCTGGAGCCAGCTGGGTGTGCAGCGCCATGCAGTCTCTTGAGGACAGCTTCTCGGGGCTCGCCGCCTCGCTGAGGGCGGGAGGGCGGTTGACCCCTCGACGCGCACAGCGGCCCCCGTCTGGCGCATCCTCGGCACTGCACCACGGCGGCGGGAGCGATGGCCACGCCCAGCGCGGCTCGGCAGCCAATCGCCGCGCCGCTTGCTCCCCCTTCCCCCTCCGTCGCCTCCTCCTCCTCTCCCCCCTTGTCTCCCCGCCCGCCCTTGGCCGGGCGCGAGCGCGGCCGCCTCCCGCCCACCCGCCTGTTTGTTATGGTCGGGGCCACGTGCCGGCGGTCACGCGGCCCTGCCTCGCGCCGCCCCCCGGCCCTCGCCTGCCTCTGCCCCGGGAAACCGCGGGGCTCGGCTCTGCCCTGCCCGGCCCGACGGCAGCAGGGTAGGTGGCTCCCGATCGGGACGAGGGGCTCCAAAGCCCCTCTGCCCGAAGGGAGGTGGTTGGGACCCTCCTGCCACTGCCTACCGTGCTGCTGAGGGGAGCGGCTGTTTGGGCTTTACCTTTTAAGCCTCCCAAAGGGCCAGTCTGTGGCCGAGCTGTGACAACCTGTCTGTGGCTTCAGCTTCTCGGAGGGAGATTTTTGTCTCTGGAAGGGAGCTGTTTATGCCACGTGATTTTTATATGTTTGTTTTTTTCCCCTTTTCCCTCCATGCTGTCTTGTACAAGCCATAGCACTAGCTGTATCCACAACCTTAGGGTGTGCGGCTGTATGTAGGTGACACAAGGGAGCACGGCAAGGATCGTGTTTAGCTATCAGTCTCTCTGAGCCTGAAGCTTTGAGCCTATTTATAGGTAGGTTGGGCAGTCATTAGCATGAAGGACTAGTACAGTGTCTGAATCTGTGGCAAAATGAGGTGTCTGAAATGATGGTGGCTTGCTTTCAGTAATTGTTTGTCTCTGGATATAAGATTTAAAGGAATGGTCTGGAAGAATGGTTGTTAGTAGGCTATGAGGAAAAAGACTAGTTTGTTTGGAGTTGGGGAACGTGATGCCATTTAAATGTAACTTTTCGGATACCAGAACAAACAGTAAGAGGATACTTGGTTCTAGATCAGTGGCCTTCAGCTTGCAGACAGTGGGTGCTGGCCATCTGCAAACATCCAGGGTCAGTAGGAAGCAGTAGAAGAAAGGGTATCTGTATTCTGTAACCTTACATTTGTTATATGGGGTTCCGCACTACTAAAGATTGTGGGATTGACAAACTAGATTATAAAAAAAGATGACTCTTATTCTGGATCACTGAGATATTTTTGAAGTAATTGAAGAAGAGGTGAAAAAAATCCAAATCCTGTAACCATGTGTTTTGTTGTGTATCTTCTGGTTGTACTGCTTAAAAACGTACAGTTCAATGTATTTTTAAGAATTGCATAACCATTAATAACACCATGACTCTCAAATATCCTTAAGGAGTTGAATAACAGCAGGTGAATGAGAATAAGTCAAAAGGAGGAAAGGTGGTTTTGTAACTAATGGTGAGGATCCTGCACAGCTATTTGAAACTGCTTTGGAGTTGCACTAGAGAAGAACATTCTGTTAGTAGTAGTAGGATTTTAATGCCCTATAAATACAGAACGTGAGAAGGAGGATGGAAAGATAAAATGCATAGTTTTTATGCTGGTCTGGTCTAGTAAATGGGTTGGGGATGGTTTATGATGCTTCACATGCTTTCGCTTCTGTGCTTAGTACATTTTTTGGCCTCTAAAATGATGAGGCTTTCCAGATACTGACTGGTGTTGAGAAGCAAGTATGGCCTTAAAATAACAAGAAGGGCAGTGGCTTTGAAATGAGTGAGGGTCAGTGGAAGACTGAAAGGGTTGGAGTGGTAATTGGTTTTATGTGGCATATGCTGTGGAGAGCTGATGTATTGTGCTGGGTACATAAGTTATTTGAAATGGTGTTAGATACAGAAGTATGTTTATTCAACCTGGGTAGCAAGCATATTTACATATCCTTGTATTTAGAGGTGTGTGAGGAACCCTCAATCCTCCCTTAAAATAGGAAATTAATAGGGAGAGGTTGGTTTGTTAAGAGACTCGAGAATGCCAGGTAGGTACAGAGAGCAGAGTGTGCCAACACCTCTGGTGCAGCAATTCCACGTACACTCAAAGACCAGGAAATTGCTTTCTCTATTTTTGTTGGTGAGATGCAGTTAACATAAAATAAGCCCTTTGAATCCCATATCTCCTTTCTCCTTAACTAAGATCATTTATCTTCTCAGTCGGCCAGGGGAAAAAAATACTTCATTTTGTAACTTCACCTTTCTCTTCAGTTGCTGTCAGCTCATGACGAGGCACAATGTGTGCGGTAGGCTGTGTTCCACAGAGCTGTTTTGGTGACGAATACAATGTATATGAGAAAAGGGCAATGAAAAATAGGTGGTGTGCCAGTTCTCTTTACTTTTTATATAAACAAGACCAATTTATATCTTGAAAGGACTCAGTTTCACTTTAGGATCCTCATATCTTGCCCAATTGCAGCGGTAAAAAGCTCACTTATTTTACTCTTCATAAGTACTCAAAGGAATCTGAAAAGGATATAGTTAAACCAGTGTTTGTATTGGTTTTGTTGTAGGAAGTAGTGAAACTTTTTTCCCCGTTCTAATACAAAGCAAAATTATGAATTTACTTTAAAACTGTGTGTGTTTATGCTGCTAGCAGCCTGTTACATGGTTAAGAGAATCTTTTTAATCTAGGCTAGGTTATTTCTTTAAAATTGCTGTATTTGTGTATGTATTAAATTTCTTTCATATTGAAAAATAAAAACAGAGTCAGAGTTGGACTTGATGATCTTAAAGGACTTTTTTTTTTCAGCCTTAATTGCAGTTCTATGGTTCTAAGTTGTTGGTTTTTTTTGCCCTCTCATGCATAATATGACTGTGCTATATTTGCATGGTGTTTTTCCAGAAACCTCTTGCTCCTAGAATTATTTGTAGTAGCAGAAAATGAGCTTGAAAGTTCCCTACCTTAAAGGGTGTAAGAGTCCTGGCAAACATGAGTACCGAAATACAAAGTTAAAACAAATAATCTCTCCCCAGCAGTTCTTTCAAATTGGTTTGATAATTCTGGATTCTGACTTGCGGCTTTCTAAAAGACTGGAGATGGAATTAATAGGGCTGCAACTGTTTGTCGTGAATTTAAGCAGAAGCAGCTCTTTTTTTTTTTTTTTTTTGGTTTTGGATTTCAGGAGAGTACAGTACAAAATCGACCTTCTTTTTTTCAGTCCGTCAGGATGCTGCAGCGCAGCCAGCAAACACAGCGTTGTTGTCTAACAGCAAGGCTGGAAAGTAGAGCTGTGTGTTCCAAGTTTTATCAAGGTCAGATATTTCATCCTTCCGTAGGTTCCTAGTCAGTTCTGCATAAGGCTTGCAGAGGTTCCCAGTACCCAAATTTTCATGAGCTACCTTCAGCTTTAAAAGGAAATTTGTTAATTGTTCTCAGTGGAGCTAAGTTTGGAGATCTGAAAAATTGACGTCTGTACAGCAAAAATATTAATTATGGTAGTAAAGAAGTCAAGCTGATAGTGTTTTGTGAGTTTCTTATTTCAAGTGAGATTTGACAGAACAATAAAGTGCTGGTTGTAATAATAACAAATAATATTGTATGAAATAGTTTCAGTCAATATGGACATGGAAATTTTGCTGTTGATGGTTTATTTTATGAATGCTATGATCTAAACTTGTGGGAGGTTTTGTGGCTGAGGGGAGTTGGTACTTCTGAAACTATTTCACAGCTGAATTTTGTGTACTGTTACTTGAGAGCTATTTTTTTTCAGTGATGATTATTATTAGGAAGTGTTAATGAGGCACTGAGGTTTTTGATTTTTTTAAATTCTTGCTAGGCTATAAATTTGTTACTGAATGGTGAAACAAATGGTTTAAAGGGCATTTATAACACTATTTGTAAGCCATGATTTTTACCAACGCTCTTTTGGATATGTGTTGTTTGAGGAGTAGGTCCTGTTGAAGAAGGTAAATCGTGCAGTTATTTAGAAAGTAGGCAGAGTTGGTAAGCACAAAGATAAGCAGTCATAATATTATTTTTGTCTGCTGTTTCAAATCCTTACTCTTGCAGCCAAAGCCATAATATATTTAAGTGTAAAGAATGATGCATAGCTGTCTCAACAGAAATTTTATCAAGTTTTCAGCATGTTACTAATAGGATTGTTTTAATTATTTTCCCTTTCCTGTCATCTCACAAACAGAAGCAGCAGTTGGTTGCCTGGGTGGGAAGATGGGATAAGCAAAATGAAGAGAGAAACCTGTTAAATGTTACACTCTGCTATTACAGAATTTAGGTATTTCTGCCCCCCTGCCCCGCATACAAGACCATGATGATTTGCCTGTGTGTGACAACAGGCTGAAGGAATCTGAATGCAGCCACCGTGGTGCTGAGCCTGAAGTAATCCTTATTTTTTTGTAGTGCTTATTAGCTTGGATTGGAGGTTGTTTGCTGAACGTTTCCCAGTGCAGGGAGTGAGTTTGAATCTCTAAGAAAAATATACTCTGAATTTGGGCTAATTCTTTTTCATCTGTGTTGTTCTTGGGTATAATTTTGGTAGCATACATACTGTCAGAAAATAAAGAAGATTTTTGGATTTACTTAGCAACATTGTGTGTGCAGTACCCAGGATGTGTGCTGTTTTGAATGATACCTGTATTACGTTCAAGTTACTGAATTCTACTGTAATTGTAGGAGTTTCTGCAGAAATAACCTGGGAAATGAAGGCAAATTCATAACCTGGGAAATGAAGGCAAATTCCGGCTTCATAAATTACAGCATGCAGAGGAAACAAGGTGGAATCAAACTGATGTTCATATTTTAGCCTGTTCAGAATGAAAATAAGTATTTGTTCAGTACTATCTTGATTGCTGTTTTTTATCAGCAAAGCAAGGTGTTTCCCAGGGGTTGGATGCTGGGTGGTTGGATGGAGGTGATCCAGAAGAGATGCGTTTGAAGCTGAACGTATGTTGGTGTTTGATTATTTGAACCTGGCAGGTTTCTTGCTACTCAGCTAGCGTAAGCAGCTGTGAAGCCTCCTGAGAGGGAAAAGGTGCATCTAGCCATGGTGTTTACTTTCAGCGGGAGGAGAAATGGGAGATTTCTGGCTGTTGCTTGGATGTCTTTTGTAAAATGAAAGCATGTTAATGCTGTTAAGAAGGTGTAGTTGCTGTATCATTGCGAGTTCTGCAGTCTGGCATTTGTAGTGTCATGTCCCTCCCCCTTGTTTTTTTTCTTTATGTAACTTCAAATGTTAATCTCTTAACATCTGCTGTATAATGCTGTATCATCTATAGTTCTTGGGGGGACCTCCGTGTTCTTAGTTCTGTGACTTCATTGGCAGAGCCCCAGGGTCCTGGAGCAATCGAAATTCTGTTTATCCTATGGCTAGAGAATAGGATTCCCAATCTGGGAAAAGCAGTCGGTATTTTCTTGTCGGTAAGAGGCATGTACATCAAATACATACGTAATAGAAGTCTACCAGGAGCAGCAGTGTTAAAACCCTGCAGAATTAAATCTGCTTGTGTTCGGAGGCAGATGTGAGCGATGTTACGATTACATGAAATATTAGGCTCCCTTCGGAGAGGTTTCCAAGCATAGCAGAAGGACGTGCGAGTGCCATTGCCCTCTGCCGGAGACCATCAGCAGTGCACAACTGCCTCAGCTAGGAGGAGTTGCTCCGTGGGCTCCTGAACAGCGTTCCCTTCCTCACTCTTCATTCCAGCTTTCTTCTCAGCGCAAGTTCAAGGGTACCGTTTTTCCCCCAGGACTGTAGCACTGCCCCTATTAAAGCCAGGCCGTCTAATTCTTTCTCTGTCCTCCTTGTGTGAGTCCATGTTCAGTGAAGCTTGCAGTTGTTTGTCTCTGTGTAATTTGTGAACCCATTGCTATGGGACCTGTTGCCTCCAAATGTTGTCCTGGAGCCACAACTAATTCTGGCTGCAATGGGGAGCTGTGTAACCTTCCCCCCAAAAACCAAGAAATAACCTAGCTTTACTATTTGGATTATCAATCCTGTCAGTTTTTGGTAGTCCCACGATACTTGTAAAACAACATTAAGCTAGTAGCAGGTTTTTCTGAAAGTGCAAGACACTTAAATTTGGGTAGTGTTCACACAATATAGATCAGGAGTGAGATTGGAGCACCTTAATATGTGAGTTCCCTAACAACAGATGTGCTGTTCTCATAAGCCTATAGCATAACTTTTTGGGTGGGTTTGTATTACTTTTTTTTTCCCTTTTTGCTGTGTGTTGTTTTTGGTTTTTTTTTTTGTTTTGATTTTCATAGAGTCATAGAATATCAGGGGCTGGAAGGGACCTCAAAAGGTAACTGGTCCAGCTGCCCTACCAGAGCAGGATCACCTAGAGCAGACCACACTGGAATGTATCTAGATGGTTCTTGAACATCTCCAGAGAGGAGAACTCCCCAGCCTTCCTGGGCAGCTGGTTCCAGTGCTCTGTCACCATCACAGTGGAAAAAAATCTTCCTCAGGTTCACATGGAACCTACTATGCCTCAAGTTTGCTTGTTAGTTGTGTTGTTTTGGGATTTTTTTGTGGCTTAGGAAAATGTCTTCCTGGTTTTCAAGAGACTGCAGATTTCATCTGTTGCTGCTGTTAAGGTTGAAGGGAGTTAACAAAGGCAGAATTCAGCAATACAACTGCAGTGGGAGGGCAGAGGGAACCTCTGTTCTCTTGGACCTTGTTAATGAAATTGCTGACATTCTTGAGGAAGTTGTTGATGAATATTGGAGAGGAAAAAATCAGATGGTGATCAGCAACAAATAACCATGAGTCGTGGGCTGAAATGTTACTTACTGAATAAAGCTGAATTACTCAAAACCAGTGTTCCTTCAGTTAGAACTGAGTAACACCTAGAAGCAGCAATAATTTATGCTGCAGACCAAAATTACATAATAGAGCAGGGAGGAAATGCCAGGAGAGATGTTTGCTAGGTGACTCCAGGCCTTCAGCATTGTGATGGGAGAGAAGCATTTTTCAGAGCACTCAGTTACAGAAGCATGGGAAATAGATTGTCGCAGGGCAGCCTGGATGGCAGAATCCATTCCTCTGCTGCTGCAAGCAGATGTGTAGTGTGATTCCTGCAGCAGTTCTCAGGCTCCAGATTGAAACCCTCATTGCTCTTCTCGAATGGCCGTTCCACTGTCTTAATTTCATTGGTTTCTAGAAATCCTAGTTTCCTAATGCCATGGCAGTTAACAGCCAGCTCACATTAATTTATTGTATAAATGTTGTCCTTCATTGTAAATGCCTCTTTTCTGTCCCTTGTGTTTTGCAAATGTTGCCTCTGCAGATAGCAGTTAGGCTCATTTGTGGTGTTAGTTGTGTTCTAAACTGGCAGTTCTCAACTTCTTCATGCCCTTCTCTCTTTTCAGGATGTATCCCATGCCCCTGTAGTTAAAAACCAAGCTGTACTAGTCTCTTCTTACGAAATAAACTTTGTGTTCCTGTGGGTAAAGTTATTTTGGAGAAGGTTTATGTAAGACAATTCTAGTTTCTGGATCGGGTTAAGTATTACAAACAAATAGAATTTGTCATATTTAGTATTATCCTGATGGTGGTTTCTGTAGGGTATCTCTGGTTGTGTTTATGCCTTTTGCTGATGTTTTTCTTTAAAATTACAAAGTACTTCTGTTACCACAAACAGGTTTAATTCTATTCCAGATGCTCTGGGCTGATAAAGTAGTAATGTGTTTTCTGGCAGTTCCTTACAAGATCAGTTACCATGAAAAATTATATTTACCCAAGGTATGTGAGCTCTGCTTTCAAGAACAGGTTTGTGATGTATGTACAATTCCTCATAGACAAGGACTGTAATTTATTTTTTTCTTATTCTGCTACTTCAGAAAAATCTTTGTGGGTAGATTAAACCTAAAGTCAGCTCTGAGACTTTCAGCTGTAGTCTCTTTGGTAGCTATGTCAACATTAATTATTATATACCTCTAATGTTACCATATAAACTGGCATCACTTCTGGCCTGCAAAGTTTATCCTGGGTAAACTCTGTGTTCTGCTTATTTAATTTCCATATTTAATCTGTAAGTCTTTGCAGGGACTTTAGGCAGGGCCATTAACTGTTCATTGTCCTTGTGACGTTTGTGAAAGAGGTTGCTGTGATTCTTTTCTCACCTCAGGATTTTTCCATTTGTCCCATTTTTGAAATACTCCTTCATGACTCTGCCTTCTATCAGAATCTGTACTAGGTCTTGTCCTAAGTCTGCTGCTGCCTCGCAGGCAACAAAATTAGAGGTGAATAAGGGCATCCTCTCTTCCTGGTAGGTGACATTTAAGATTCCTGTGGGTTTTTTTTTTTCTTCATTTTTTCTTTTCCCTGCCACTTCTGCAGCAAAAATATTGCTGAATGTCAGGTTATCTATGTGGTTTGATGGGTCTGGAGATATTGAGAGAGGATCTACAAGATAGCAGAAATTGAAGCAAGGAAGGCCAGCGATTGATCCTCTTCATCCAGTCTGTCCTTGTTGTGAGTGGTGGACCATACCTGTCCTGTTCTGTTCTGTTCGAATTACAAATTTTAGCTGTAGCCAATCTCTTGATTCAGCTTTCAATTATGCTGTGTTTCTTTTCTCCCTGCTCCTCACTGCCACCAGATATGCAAAGCGTGAAGATGAATGCAAAATCTATCTTACGCTCTTTTTAGTGTTTAAGTTAATCCTCTTCCAGGTTGCAGCTGTACGTTCCTGAACTGAAAAGATTGTGTGAGTGAGGAATAGGATAGCCATACCTGTTCTGAATAAGTGATGTCACATCCTGTTCTTGTGAGGTGTTTCCCTGGCATCTCCCACTGTCTGCACTAGATGTGCCGCTAATACTGACTTAGTAGCAGTGTCTTGCCAAACGGACTTAACCTAATTTTCCCTGCCAGTATTATTTTAGTTTAAAATGGATGAAGATTGTTAAGATGTGGGTTTTTTCAGCTAATCAGTACTCGGCTGACCCCTCTAATTCTACATTCTGTGCCTCTCCAGGGTTCTGTTAAATAATATTTATATTAATAGTACCATCTACTGCTGAATCACTCCTGTGGTTTATAAGAGCATATATAAGTATTACATTATGTTAACCAGCTTCACAGATTGCTCAGGATTCAAGTTGTTTGTATTTGCAATTCTGCTGCTAAGTTGTCCATCTCCTGTGAGTGTTGTGAGAGACTGGTGGGAATGCAGAGGAATCTTCAGACACCAGGAGTAAAAGAGCTGCAGAGGACGGAACTAACTCAAACTCGGATACATCCACAGCTTGCCTTCTTGGGATATTTGGTGTATGTGGCTCAGCATCACCACTGTAGAGGGCACAGCAGAGGGGAGGCAGCAGGAGTGGAGAGCTGTCTGTGGGCAGCAGTTCCTGAGGGAGAACTGAAAGCACCAAGCACAGTGTGAATGGTTTGGGTATCCCCCGCCCCCCACACTTTTAGAAATCCCCCAGACTAGACTCAGTCGGCTCTGGAAATTTGAATGATCGGAAGAGCACACGTCTGAACAACCCCAACTCTCTCAGCCTGTTTTCAAAGCAGACCTTCTCTAGCTCTCTGATCATCTTTGTGGCCTTCCCTGGATCATCATTAACAATTCCATGTTCTTGTGTTGGAGCTCCAGAGCTGGATGCAGACCTCCAGAAGGATCTGCTCCATGGTAATGGGGGTCTGACCTGATGCAAAGCTCAACAGGAGCCTGCAGTGTGAGTGCAGCCCAGACAGCAACCTTGTGCTGGGCTGCAGCAAGAGCAGTGTGGGCAGCAGGGCAAGGGAGGGGATTCTGCCCNACCTAGACAAGATAAGATTAAAAGTCAGAGATCGTGGAGACAGATGACCAGAATAGTTCAGGTCCTCTTTGATCAAAGCTTTTAATATAAAGTTAAGTATTTCCTCTGTATGTGAAAAAATCAAGTTTGAACAATTCATGGAGTATAATTTATAATTCATCTGGTTATTAGTAATTCATGTCACTGGCACATGTTTATGCACCTTTGCTAACTTCAGAGCCCTATCTGTTGAGTTCTAAAAATTCTTAATTAAATTACCTGCTTCTTGGGTGGGTGTGTAGGAAGTGTGTGCCATCCCATACTCAGCTGCTTTACAAGGTAGCTCTACCTGTTGCTAGCCCTTCTTCCTACATAGAATTATGGAATTATTAGGGTTGGAAAAGACCTCCAAGATCACCAAGTCCAATTGCTAACCCAGCATTGCCAAGTCACCATAAACCATGTCCCTCAGCAGCACATCTACGTGGTGTTGTTTTTTTAACACTTCCAGAAAGGGCACTTCCCTGGGCAGCCTGTTCAAGGGCTTAACCATGCTGTGAAGGAAGTAATTTTTCCTAATGCTCCATCTAGGCCTCCCCTGGTGCAGCTTGAGGCCCGTTCCTCTCACTGTGTTGCTTGTCAGCTGGGAAAGCTGACCAGCATCACGTCACTGTGACCCTAGTTCCTTCAGCCACTCCTCACAAAACTTGGTTTTCAGACCCTCCACCAGATCTTTTGCCCTTCTTTGGACCCATAGTAGCAGTTGATTTTCTTGTAGCCAGGGATCTAAGCTGAATTCAATATTCAAGGTGCATTAAGTATTGGATTTCCACTTAGAATAGAATAGAAACAACCAGGTTGGAAGAGACCTCCAAGATCA
Source organism: Tricholaema leucomelas (assembly GCA_013400475.1). Classification (NCBI taxonomy): domain Eukaryota; kingdom Metazoa; phylum Chordata; class Aves; order Piciformes; family Lybiidae; genus Tricholaema lacrymosa; species Tricholaema leucomelas. The sequence continues at coordinate 350,704 of WAAF01005682.1, forward strand.
TCCAGTCCAACCTAGCACCCAGCCCTATCCAGTCAACTAGACCATGGCACTAAGTGCCTCATCCAGTCTTTTCCTGAACACCCCCAGGGATGGTGACTCCACCACCTCCCTGGGCAGCCCATTCCAATGCCAATCACTCTCTCTGTGAAGAACTTCCTCCTAACATCCAGCCTATACTTCCCCCGGCACAACTCGAGACTGTGTCCCCTTGTCCTGTTGCTGGCTGCCTTGGAGAAGAGACCAACCCCCACCTGGCTACAGCCTCCCTTCAGGTAGTTGTAGTCAGCAATGAGGTCTGCCCTGAGCCTCCTCTTCTCCAGGCTAAACAACCCCAGCTCCCTCAGCCTCTCCTCATCCTCACTTGGATCTCTCATGATCCTCATGGTGAGCTGTGCTGTCTGTTAATTTGCTTATTGCCCATTCTTAAAAGTATTAGTGCTTGACCTCCTTGTGGAACTACAGAAGGGCTGATGCTTTTTCTTGAAAGAATCATTGAGCTGATGGAGGAATTAACTTTAGAAATGTCAAATGCTTGAAGCTCTGGATCAGAAGTTAGTTCAGGATTAAAGCAGAGATCTTAAATTCAGATTTCATGGTAAGATAACGTCATTGTGCTACTGCCAGATTAATGTGTTGGCCCAGGATAAAGCTGGCTTTTGAAGAGCTTATCTTCAAATGTTTAAAAATCTGTTCTTGTGTTTTACCATAAACTGATGTGGTCCAGCAGTCATCTGGCTCACATACTGGAAATATTTTGTTTTTCTTTTTTATGTGACTCATTACCATTCATTTGTAGCTATGGTTATTTTCTCTTAAAGGATTTGTTCTGCCCTTTAATTATCACGATTTGGGATGTTCAGGTTTGACTTATTACCAATGCAGAAATTCCTCCCAGACTGCTAGCTTCTAAATAAATCTACTCAGCTGCATCTCCATAAAATTACCAGTTGTCTATTACTTCTGTCTTAGGCTAATTTAGGACTTGGGTGAGGTTAAGTTGCCCTACTTGTGTGAATGAATCTTTAAACTTACTTTAGGTGTAAGAAGTATTGCTTATAATGCGTTTTGAGCTCAGCTGCTAGAGGTGTTCTGTCCAGCTCAGTAGCAGGGAGTGTATTTAAGATTGATGAAATAATGAGTGAAATACCATAGCAGATATTATTACTGATAATTTGGACCCCATATAGTTAAAAAATATCAGGAAGAATCATTTCCTGTGCATCCTTGTTCTCACTTAGGTGTTCCATTAATAGCTAGTGATCATTTCTGTCATCTAAGATTATTAAGTATGTTTTTCTTCAAGACATTTCTTTACAACCAGAAAATGAGAATGTCTGTTCAGGCAAGATGTAATATACTTTATGAAGGATCATGATGCAGTTTTTGTCCATTGCTTTATTGCAGAAGGGGTCATTTTACATAGCAGAGCTTTCACTTGGGTCAGTCTCCTTTGCTGTTTCTTCAGTATTTGATAATTATCTTTTCTTGCCTTGATTTCCTTGTCTAAGATACTTCTGATGGTATCTGTGCTACTGCATCAGAATTACCAGTAACTTCTAGTAGAAATATTGAACTGGAAATGACTTCTGAGGTTTCTCAGTCTTGTCACTTGGTGTAGGAAGCCTGATGCTGCATAATTGCTGCATAATTTGTGCTTTAAAATAATCAGACCCTATGTTAAGGACAGGTTTGGTAGTTTTTTACCTTCCATTATTAGAACTAGAAGAAGGTTTCTAAACATAGAGCATCCAGGGTCTTAAAGTCTTTGAACTGCCAGCATAACATTTTGAAGGGTTGTTTCATGCTCACTTTTTAAAATGATAATTGTAGATTTTTACCTTATCCTCACTCTTGCTCACATTTATTCTTCTAATGCTTTTATGACCAGGAGTTTTATCACTACCACTCCAGTCAGGTAAGCAAACAAAACTTTTAGTCTGTATTGATTTTTCCATTCTTCTGACCCTCCTAAACTGTGCCTGCTTTGCAGATTTGTCTCCTATTGGCACCTTCATTTCCCTACTGCCCATACTGTTAAAACAGCATGGGACACAGTGTCCCTTAGCATCTTTTAATACCCTCCAGAACATCTGAAGTCTGTGGTGAGTTAGCTTACTGTGCTGGGCTTTGGTGCGTAGTGCAGTTGGAATCGTTCATCAAAGCAGAAACATGCTTTAAGAAACTATTCTTAATCATCTTGCTGGTGTTAGCTGCTGCTCCACAGATGAGACTGTGTGAAATGACTGCTTGACGTGTCCTCCATTTCCTGCCTCAGAAACTTCATGGTCCTGCCTTTCATTTTGGATCTGGTGCTGTTGTGTCATTTCCCAGCTGAGACCAGCGCAGAGGCTGCGGGTGCTTTTTCTCTTTGCTTTGTTCAGCTGATTCCTGTACTGGAGTGGTTTAATGTAAGCCACCGATGGAGCAGAGAAAGCAGAGCAGGAGCTTGTGCAGGCAGTCATCCCTATTTGCTGAGAGGCAGCAGGAACGAGCAACTGTTTTCTTAATTTATATTGGTGCTACTCTGGCTCTTTTCTGTCGTGCTTCTTATAGTGAATCCTTTTGCTGCTGTCACTGGGCTTGGCTGAGGAATCTTAATTCCTGATCTAAGACTGCTGATAGTGGTCAGGCTATGTCCCCTTTTCCTATTTCTCTTAAACTGTGAATTGGACCAGGTCTGTGCCTTCTGGCAAGCACTGAACTCTCAGTTGAAAGGTAAATAGAGGTTACCATCTGTTACCATTTCTGCTATCTAAAAGCACCTTTCTTTGTGCTCAAGTCTGAACCCATCTTTCTTAAATAGGGCACACATAATTGTATTAGCTTTCCAGACAGTCATAAATCAGAATCACAGTTGATTTATTTTTTAGGTTTGTCACTCTGGAGTGGGCTGCCCAGGGAGGTGGTGGAGTCACCGTCTCTGGAGGTGTTGAAGAAAAGCCTGGCTGGGGCACTTGTGCCATGGTCTGGTTGATTGGCTAGGGCTGGGTGCTAGCTCTTCCAACCTAATTCTATGATTCTTTCAGGTTAAAACCATTAACTCCCTTCCTGTCCCTACATGCCTTTTAACAAAAGTCCCTCCTTTACTGTAGCCTCCTTTAAGTACTGGAAAGCCACTGTAAGGTCTCCTCAGAGCATTCTCTTCTCCAAATTGAACAACACCAACTCTATCTTTCTTCCTAACAGAGGTGTTGCAGCCCTCATTTTTGTGGCCTCTTCTGATCTTGCTCCAACAGGTCCATGTATGTAACATGCTGGGGGCCCCAGAGCTGACTGCAGTACTCTCAGGCTGTTATAAATGAAAGTTAGGTAAGAATATTTACCTGAAGCAGAATAGTGTTTACTTAGTAAATTCAAAACTGTGCATATTTCAAGTCTTAGTTTCTTTGTTAAAGTGTTAATTGTTCATAGTTGGAAAAGGATTTCATATTAGTGGACAAATAAAATGGCAGGTGAAATTCAGACTTGGACATATATCTATATGTATACTCTTAGTGTGGCTTCATTAGGTTCGTGAAATCTTATGAGAGTGTGAGATGTTAAGTGGTAAAAATAATGAACCATGATTAGCTGAATCAAAGATAAAATATGCTAGAGTGACCTGACACCTCATTTGGTAAGACCTGCTTTTTTTAGGTACTTCCCTGGTGTTTTCTGAGGTGATTGCTTTGGTTCTGTGTAGGATTCTGTGTAGAAAGATGTCTTTTTTCTCATACTGCTTTGAGTTCTGTCAGAGGACTTGTAATGTTGGACATGAGACCAATGTGAAGTAGTGTCAGGTAACTTCAGAAATGGAAGGAAAGAGGTGGAGACCTGCTGTAGCAGGGGAGTGGGACTAGATGATTTCCAGAGGTCAGTTCTAGCCCCCTACTGTGTTGTGATTGTGGGGCAGCTGGTAGAGGATCAGAGTGTTGGGCAGAGATGCCATCCAGAGGGACCTGGACAGGCTGGAGAGGTGGGCTCAGGCCAGCCTCATGACATTTAACAAGGCCAAGTGTAAGGTCCTGCACCTGGGTCTGCACAGTCCCAGGCACAGATACAGGCTGAGTGGTGAATGGCTGAGAGCAGCCCTGAGGAGAAGGACCTGGGGGTCTGGGTCGACGAGAAGCTCAACATGAACCAGCAGTGTGCACATGCAGCCCAGACAGCAACCCTGTGCTGGGCTGCATCAAGAGCAGTGTGGGCAGCAGGGCAAGGGAGGGGATTCTCCCCCTTTACTCTGCTCTCCTCAGACCCCACCTGGAGTCCTGTGTGCAGTTCTGGAGCCCCCAACACAAGAAGGACATGGAACTGCTGGAGCGGGTCCAGAGGAGAGCCACGAAGATGCTCAGAGGGCTGCAGCAGCTCTGCTATGAGGACAGGCTGAGAGAGTTGGGGCTCTGCAGCCTGGAGAAGAGAAGGCTTCGAGGAGACCCTATAGTGGCTTTCCACTATCTGAAGGGAACCTACAGGAAGGCTGGGGAGGGACTATTGACAAGGTCTGGTAATGTCAGGACGAGGGGGAATGGGTTTAAGCTGGAGGAGGGGAAATTTAGACTGGATGTTAGGAGGAAGTTCTTTACAGTGAGGGTGGTAAGACACTGGCACAGGTTGCCCAGGGAGGTTGTGGATGCTTCCTCCCTGGAGGCGTTTAAGGCCAGGCTGGATGAGGCCTTGAGCAGCCTGCTCCAGTGGGAGGTGTCCCTGCCTATGGCAGGGGGTTGGAGCTGGATGATCCTTGAGGTCCCTTCCAATCTAAACCATTCTGTGTTCTGTAGGCTTGTTTCTGTTCTTTTTTTTAATGCTTGGCATAGGTGTGAGGGGTAATTAACCATCTGTTTGTAGGGCTTTTAAAAGTGGACTTAGGATTCAAATGAATATAATAGTGAAGGATTACAGTATTGCAGAGGTTTAATGGTGTTCTCCTGCTTGGAAAGGCATAAGCATTGCATGCCTGCTGCAGTTCTAAACCTCTAAAACTCTCCCTATTCCTTTGATCTCCAGCTTGGCTTTCATAATTGGGAAGCATTGGGTTAATACTGTTAAAAGAAAGTGGTGGCAAGAAGCATTGTGCTCTCTTATTTGGTAGTTTTGTGGTATTTATAAGAAGCTGTGAGGTCACCAGCTTCCGCTAGAAGCCACTTCCTGCAAACTTGTTGTACACAGCACATCTAAAAATGTGTTTCTTAGAAAAAGTCAGCTCTGTTTTGTTTTCTTCTGCTTCTGACTGTCCACCTTAACTGCTCTTTGTGCTTATACGTGGTAGTAATACCTTCTGATGGAGGGCACAAGCTGTCCTGGAGAAAGTACAACGGAGAAATTGAGTTTACCAACCCCAGTGCAGCTGATGGAAGCATGGTGTCTCAGTTGTTTACAAGTCTGACATGTTGAAAGTATTGACACTCTGAAGTTGTAGTAAACTGTGAGTCATACCCTGACAAATGAGCTGATTGTATTTAAAATAATGAGGTAAAGCTCAGCATCAGCTAAACTATTTAATATTCCCATTCTGCTGTTGAGTTCCAGAGGTGTAAAAGGCAATTAATTTCTTACAATGCTAGTTAAAATTAAGGTGGTGTTATTTTGGATGCAAGGTTCTTGAGTAGATAGTGGTTTAAAACTTGCAGGTTTTAGAAGCAGTTGTCAAATTTCCTAAGTCATAAGGATTTGGCAGTAAAAAGAAACAAGCATATTACAGTGTGTTTGGAAGAGGAAACAAGCAGCCGTTGTTTTATTACTCATTTGATTAACATAAACCAAATTTTCTGGATTGTATAACATTATTTATAATGTAAAAAAGATGCTTTCGACCAAACTGTGTTCTTTGGAGAAAAAAGAAAAAGGGAGGAAAAAAAAGGGCAGAAAGGGTCATAATAGAATATTAGAATCAACCATGTTGGAAGAGACCTCCAAGATCATCCAGTCCAACCTAGCACCCAGCCCTCAACAATCAGCTAGACCTTGGCACTAAGTGCCTCATCCAGGCTTTGCTTGAACACCTCTCGGGATGGTGACTCCACCACCTCCCTGGGCAGCCCATTCCAATGCCAATCACTCTCTCTGCCAACAACTTCCTCCTAACATCCAGCCTAGACCTCCCCTGCCACAACTCGGGACTGTGTCCCCTTATTCTGTTGCTGGTTGCCTGGCAGAAGAGCCCAACCCCACCTGGCTACAGCCTCCCTTCAGGTAGTTGTAGACAGCAATGAGGTCAGCCCTGAGCCTCCTCTTCTCCAGGCTAAACAACCCCAGCTCCCTCAGCCTCTCCTCACAGGGTTTGTGTTCCAGGCCCCTCACCAGCTTTGTCACCCTTCTCTGGACACCTTCCAGTATCTCAACATCTCTCTTAAATTGAGGAGCCCAGACGTGGACACAGGAGTCAAGGTGTGGCCTGAGCAGTGCTGAGTACAGAGGAAGAGTAACCTCCCTCATCCTCCTGGCCACACTGTTCCTGATGCAGGCCAGGATAAATAAATTCAACTGCATCATGTCAGGGTGTGTGGAAATCAGGCAAGGTGAAGAGCGCATGTGAAGGAAAAATTAAGAGTTTTAAGGTAATTTAGAAGAGTTACATCTGGCCTTTTTCAGCTTTTTTAATCAAGTTAAATGAACAAAATTAACTTAAAAGAAAAAGGCATCCCTTTTTTTTTTAAATAACATTGCAATCCTAATATGCATGGATGATGCTTTTGCATTGATGAGGTTTTGGGTGAGGTTTTGGGGTTTGTTTTTCTTCATGTTAATTGGCTAATACACTAGTTGAGGCTAGCAAAGTAAGGACTAACTGCTTAGCGTTGTGAACGTGTGCTTTGATGGTAAATTACCTTAGGTCTTGCAGTAAATGAAAGATGCAGACCTTCTGCTGTAAAAATCAGTGTTTGAACATCATGTCAATTACGTGCTTGGATGTAAATGTGAATCTGGGGGGTTTAATAGCGTGTTTGGACTTGATGATCTGTGAGGTCTCTTCCAACCTTGGTGATACTGTGATACTGTTCTTTCATTTCAAATCACACTGGGTTGTTTTTTTGGTGACCGTGGAAGATAGACTGTAACTTTCTCAACTACTCAGAAATAACAATGGGAAATTCTTGGAAAATACAGAGTTCTTAAACCCAGCATCATAAAACTGTTTGTAAGGTTGCTTTTTTTTTTTTTTTTTTTAAAGCCAATTAGCTGCTGGTTTATAGGAGCTATAAACTCATTCTCTGTCTCCAGAAAGAAGTGCTGCCTGTCAGCCTACAGTTGGCAGTGTTCCTATAAACTTCCATGGTAAGTTTATTGGTAATTAGCATTTGTCAATAGCATGTCTGTCATAACCCTTACTCATTGGACACTGGAATGGGCTGCCCAGGGAGGTGGTGGAGTTGCTGTCCCTGGAGCTGTTCAAGGCAAGGTTGGACGTGGCACTTGGTGCCATGGTCTAGCCCTGAGCTCTGTAGTAAAGGGTTGGACTTGATGATCTGTGAGGTCTCTTCCAACCTTGGTGATACTCTGTGTGTGTGTGTGATACATCTCCAGTGTCTCCTGCCCATACAGCAACCAGTTTGCAGTTCCACATCTGCAATTCAAGCCTCAGCCTTGAGCCTTTTATCCTCCCTGTATGTAAACAAAGGTTTTAATTTTACTTGAGATGCTTCTTTTCGTGGGCCCGTTGAAAATACTTACTTTCTTGTCTAAGTTTCAAGCTTGTAGCTCCTCATTTAGTGTGTTCTTATTTTTGGTGTTTGTTACTTAAAAAATTGTCTCCTCTTAGGAATCTGAGAATAAAGACTCTATACCAGAATTACTGGAAGCTATGGGAGCATGTGGGATTTGGCTGCAACTTCACAGTAACAGGTTCTGTCCAAGTGTTTTAGTAGGAGAGGTTAAAGTGCTTGTCCCAGTAACATCATGGAATTGCTGTGTTGCCATAACTCACCATGTGGTTTTGTTTTAACTATGTGTGCTTTGATCCATTTAGTTCTGAAACAGTAATGAGTGGTTCAAGCTACTGCTTTTTAAAGCACTGGTAGCTTTGGCTTTCAGGGTGAAAATGAATTCCAAGCTAAGTTTGATAGCTCTTTTTGGTCTAATGCTTTGTTTTCTGAAGTTCACAGTGCCTGTCTCAGATTCAGGCTTAAATCACTGTGTTTTGCTATCTGAGCCTCTAAACAAGAGGCAGCTAATATTCAGTATTGAATGATTGATTCTATTGAAGCATTCTGTTATTAACTAGTTACTAGTTAGTGCCAATACAGGCTATATGGAACCAAAGAGTCATAGAATCATTTAGTCTAGAAAATACATTTAAGATCATTGAGTCTGACCATTAACCCAGCATTGGCTGGGTTAATGCTGAGCTCTGTCCATAAGTACCACATGTACACACCTGCTAAATACCTCAGACTGGGGACTCCACTGCTTCCCTGGACAGTCTTTTCCAGAGGTTGACAACTGTTTCAGTGAAGATATAGCTTGTAATGTCCAACTTAAACCTCCCCTGCCAGAGCTTGAGGCTGTTTTCCCCTTGTTATCTGGGTAAACAGACCAACACAAACCTTGCTTCAGGTAGCTGTAGAAAGTGAGCAACTCTCCCCTAAGCCTCCTTTTCTCCAGGTTAGGCAACCCTTATTACTTCAGGTGTTTCTCATGAAACTTGTTTTCTGGGGCCTTCACCAGCTTTGTTGTTGTTCTCTGGACCCTCCTGAGCACCTTCATGTATTTCTTGCCCTTCTTTGGGTATTTTAACAGAGGTCTTGGAGAAGGCAGCCACTTGTATTTGTATCAGCACAATGGTAACAGTTGTAGATGTTAATATAGTGCTAAGGGAAGAGCTTATACTGGAAAGCTGTATTGATGGTCAGATTTGAAGTCCCAGGTAGGCTTTGTGTTGAGTCTGGTATATCCCTTGATATTTTCTGTATTCCGCTGCAGCTTGGCATTCTTGTTACCTGAGATAATCTGGGAATGCTTCATAGAATCAAAGAACAAGAAAATAAGCTGAAGGTCTTATCTGAAGGAGCATGAAGATGAAATGCAGTAACCCATGAAAGGGAAGGATTTAGATTAAGTAGCCCAAAGCTTTTGGAGTTGTTCTCCAAACAACTCTGTAGAACGGAGTTGTTCTACAGTGGCTTTGTAGAAATGGAATTGAGGCTGAAGTTCAGGAATCTTAGCTAATTACCACATTGAACACTGTGTGTTTATTCATACTTATTTTTGGATGAAATTTCGGCACATGGACTTTGAAAATTACGTTGGAATGTGTTTGCTTCAAAGCCCTAACGCTTGAACTACTTAGCAAAAGGCTCTTTCAGCCTTTGTATGTTCTTCTGACATGCTGAATTACTTTGTCGGTTTTATTTGATGTGTGATAGTCATCTACATTTTCATTATATTCCCAACTGCATACCTACTGTTGAGCTTGTGGAGGTTTGATTTACACCGAGTAAAGGTGAGCAGTACCTGTCTTGACAGCAGCAGTTTCCCTAAACAAAAGTAAACCGTGGTGAACAGTTGGGAGAGGAGCAGCTCTGAACAGCACATCACTGCAGTTTCAGATAGTTATCACTAGGAGGACACACAGACCATGGTATTAAGGAGCTGGTTGTTTACCTTTTCCTATTAACTGCTTTGGTGCTAGAAAATTACATGTTGAAAGGTCACCATACTATAATGTGTTAAGATATTTTACTTGAAATTAGAAAAGGGAGTTATGTAATGGGCTAAAAGTGAGTATGATAACATTTGGAAGTCTCACGGCGATTACTTTGTCAGTGAATCAGAGCAACGCTCCCGAAGGCGTAAGCCAGCCAGTAATAGATGACATTTAGGTAGAAGAAATTCCCAGTTTTGTTTTCTCTTCATGGCTTGTTTTACAGTGTTGTACTGAAAATTCCTGACACCTTGTTCTGGAATGTTTATGGTGATTCCTGCTGGGCAGGACACTAAGAGAGGTCATTGGCTGGGATCTGATAATGGCATTTGCTGTCATGTTGATTCGTGTTTAATCTGTGATCTTTCACAGTGTTTGCAAATAGCTTTCTTTTTTATTTGTCTGTATGTGTTTACTTAGTTTCTGGTTTACAGTGTTTGTGTCAGGTTGAGCAGTATGGAAATTAGTCTAATTGATTTAAATAGTTTGTAGACTGCCCATGTTGCTGAGGCAAGCTGTTACCTAATAAAGATTTCAGAATACGACTCCTTTGGTATAGAATCATTATTGATATCACACATGCAGACAAAGATGATAACTCGAGCATATGCTTTAAATGAAATGACATGAGAAAATGAAAAGTGGTTTCAAATTTAAAGTTAGTGAAGGATGCACAAAAATAACACCAGATGGAGAGAGAGAGAAACTAAGATGCGGATCATTAATAAGTGTGATGTGTTACTGCTGTATAGAACAGAGTCCTAGAGGCTTCCAGTTTGCAGAATTCATTGTGACTTCAGTAAGAGTGAAGAAGTGACAATGCATCATCTGGCCTTTCAGTATCTGAAGGGGGCCTACAAAAAAGCTGGGGAAGGACTTTTCAGACTCTCAGGGAGTGACAGGACTAGGGGCAATGGAGAGAAGCTGGAGATGGGTAGGTTCAGAGTGAAGGTGAGGAGGAAGTTGTTCAGCATGAGAGTGGTGAGAACCTGGAATGGGTTGCCCAGGGAGGTGGTTGAGGCCCCGTCCCTGGAAGTTTTTAAGGCCAGGCTGGGTGAGGCTGTGTCCAGCCTGATCTAGGGTAGGGTGTCCCTGGGCATGGCAGGGGGGTGAACTAGATGATCCTTCTGGTCCCTTCCAACCCTGACTGGTTCTCTGACTCTTCCAGAGTAGTGATCCGTGAGGCTAGAAAACAGAGCACAAGTCGGTTTTCAGTGATGCTTCAGAAGTCAGTAATTACTTTGCCCTGGTAGATATGGGTAAGGTGCAGTAAGTACTTAATACTATTGGTGTAGTTACTACCATTTTACATCTCTAGGTTTTTAAACTTTCTTCAGTGGGAGACAGTTTTGCTCCATTCTGAAGCTTGTTTCTATAGTTCAGTTTGATCAGACTGAAACCAAACTCCTGACTGCTGCTTCGATAAAGCTTGCAGTTGGAGATTTCAGTGTTTGAACATACTTGTTCACTTTCTCCTTGTTATCTGTGCCTAACACAGTTCTATTTTTCACACATTTGCTGGTACTCACTGTGTTGCTTTCATCCTTGCAGCAAAACCTGTCTTCTGATTTTCTTGCAGATGATAGTCCCTGCCTGTCCATTCGTATCCTTTGTTCAGTTAATGCCTTCCTTGGAATCGGTCTCGGCTCTATAACAAAAACTTGGTGTTCTGCATGGGGCCTGTACTATTGAAAAGCAAGGAGCCAGCCTGGTTCCAGTCTGTGTTGATTGACTATCTCTGCTGATTCTGTGGCCAGGCATTCTGCAGATCTCAGGCTTCAGCCCCCTGGATCATTCCCAATTTCAGGGGAACTTTTTCTGTTCTCCAAACTATTGCTATACTAAGGAGCCTTCAGAAACTTTCCTGTATTTTGCAGAATTTTCTACAAGTTTGGAATAAGAGCTGACTCAGCTGAATTTTTAGATTTCTTTCTTTTTACTGTGTAAATTCTTTAATGACTGAGGCTTATCAATCTGTCTTCATGAGTTTTTTGAAGGCCTATTGATTGCTCATCCTAAAAACAGCCTGAAAATCTCTGAACAGGGATTGTAGTATGAGCATGCACACTGTATAATACTAATCCTTACACCATTAGGGGGTCTGCACTCTTTTCATAAACTATGTAGTTAATTGAGCATAGAAGGTAAAGATGAAACCCTCAGAGGCAGGACTATGATCCTTTTTAATGGGGAAAATGAGGATTAGACTGCAACACTTTTTACTTACTGTGGAATGCTCAAAATGAAGATTGCTTTTTGCTGTTTTTGTAGATTGTTTTCTTTCCCTTTCCTGTGGTTTTTGTTTGTTTCCTTTTTTGTTTATTCATTGTGGGGGAGTTTGGTGCTTTTTTTTTTTTCTTCCCAGAGGTTGGATATGACACTGAGAGCAGCTTGTCCAGTGTTGCTCCTCAGTACACAGAGTGAATAAATGCTGAAGTATAATTCTTGGTCATACTAGATACTAGCTGGTGGTACTATTTGAGTATTAACATAGACAGTAATTTAAGTATTTTAGACTATTTTTGATGTCCTCATAAAACAGGAATGTGTTGGTAGTGAAGTGCATTTTTTGTACATTATTCAAACCTTTTAAGTTAGAAAATTTGCTTGCTACATCATATTGAATTACCCAGTTATTTGATTAGGCTTTTGTTTTACAATGTAGAAATGATTAACCTTTGACTAAAAGTGAGTCCTGGAAGTCATTCAAGGCATCACATTAAGATAATGATTCAGATTTTGGAAGAGTTACCAAAACAGATCAATACTGAAATCTTGGGTTTATTGTGAGTAAAAGCAAATTAAATAAGGTCTCATAAATTCAGCTGTGAGGTTCACAGATTGACAGCTGGTACAGACTTGGAAGAAAGGTCAGGAGAGGGGAAGATGGAAGAAGGCAGGAGGTTAAAGCAGGCAATGATTCTGATGGGCAGGCTCTTCAAAAGGAAGCTGTACAGATGGCACTACTACTGTGAGTGTGAGTATTTGCAGCGTGGCACATTAGGATACCGGATGCATTTAGCACTGGGAGTGTAGTCATATGTGAAATCCTAATCTTTGCAGCATTTAGACTCCATTATAATAAATCTGCTACCTTGCATTTTGCAGCCTATGAGGTGTTACAAAGAGCAAATGAAGTATGAAGCAGCCTTCTTCCTCCAGCTTCGGCGCTGCAGAATACAAACTGGAGAGAATGTTTCTTGTTTGAAATGAGGCATGGGCTGAGGAAGTTCAGACGTGCTGAAATAGAGGGATGTTACATATCAGCTTTTCTCAGCTGGCTGCCAGAACTGAAATGCTTCTCCAAAGTAGTTGCAGGTTTATTTCCAGAATATACTGAGAATGAAACATTCATTCTCCTCCAACAGAAAAATAAAGTGGCAGGTTTTCTTTGTTTCTGCCAGTGCAGGGATTTTTGGTGCTGTCATTTCTGTAAGCAATCAGCTAGATTGGGTACTCTGTTTAGAAGTACAGAACTCTGTCAGCACTGAAGGAAAACGTTGCCTTTGCAGCAGTGTGCTGCCAAAGTCAGCATAATTTTCATGGTGAAGGAGAACAGAATTGGATCATGATATTGTAGGGCGGTGTAGGAGTTGATGTGGATTTTTCCTTCTTGGTAATTTTTGCTAGGATTTGCCCTAAGAGTGAGAAACCAATTCTATATAATTCTAAGAAGTAGTCTTCATTCAATGTTTTCAAAGATTCTGAGGATACAGCGGAAATCCTATAATTTATTTTACAGTCATAGCAAATAATTCAAGGGTTAGTTCAGCTGTTTTCCAGAATTAGAATCATAGAATCATAGAATGGTTTAGGTTGGAAGGGACCTCAAGGATCATCCAGCTCCAACCCCCTGCCATAGGCAGGGACACCTCCCACTNTCTCCTCTCCAGGCTGCAGAGCCCCAACTCTCTCAGCCTGTCCTCATAGCAGAGCTGCTGCAGCCCTCTGATCATCTTCGTGGCTCTCCTTTGGACCCGCTCCAGCAGTTCCATGTCCTTCTTGTATTGGGGGCTCCAGAACTGCACACAGTACTCCAGGTGGGGTCTGAGGAGAGCAGAGTAAAGGGGGAGAATCCCTCCCTTGCCCTGCTGGCCACACTGCTCTTGATGCAGCCCAGCACTCGGTTGGCTGTCTGGGCTGCATGTGCACACTGCCGGCTCATGTTGAGCTTTTCGTCGACCCAGACCCCCAGGTCCTTCTCCTCAGGGCTGCTCTCAGCCATTCATCACCCAGCCTGTATCTGTGCCTGGGATTACACCGACCCAGGTGCAGGACCTTACACTTGGCCTTGTTAAACGTCATGAGGTTGGCTGTCTTCATGTTGCTCTATTCATTTTTTTTCTCCTACTTTACATTAAAGCTTTTTCTTGACTTCTTATTGTTCATTTTAATCACCTTGAACTGAAAAAGGTCATTATTGCTAAATGGATTTTTCTGACTTTGAGTGCCACAGGTCGTATTGGAATAAGAGACGAATTGAGGAATGGCAATTAACTACATGTTGTCTGCTTGTCAACTTTTAGAATATAACCTTTTGTTTCTACCAAAAAAGTTTATAACAACAGGAAAGCAGTTCTGACACTGAACAGATTTGGTCCTGTCTGTGCAGTCCTGTAAATAGTTTGGAGCAAAGAAATGAACGTTCCGTCCTAGGACACAAGCTGTACCTCAACCAACCCAGTGTTCAATTCTCATAGAGATCTGGGGTGCTTGGAGCATCCTGGGGTGCTGAAGAGTCATTTTGTACATTATCTTAATGTGTTACAGGAAATGGTAGATTCTGTGGTCCAGTGTGGTTGGTTTATTGAAGACAAAAGTTAATTGACGACAAAAATTAATTGAACCAACATTGCTGTCTACAACTACCTGAGGGAAGGTTGTAGCCAGGTGGGGGTTGGTCTCTTCTGCCAGACAACCAGCAACAGAACAAGGGGACACAGTCTCAAGCTGTGCCAGGGGAAGTATAGGCTGGATGATAGGAGGAAGTTGTTGGCAGAGAGAGTGATTGGCATTGGAATGGGCTGCCCAGGGAGGTGGTGGAGTCGCTGTCCCGAGAGGTGTTTAAGCAAAGCCTGGCTGAGGCACTTAGTGCCATGGTCTAGTTGACTGGCTAGGGCTGGGTGCTAGGTTGGACTGGATGATCTTGGAGGTCTCTTGCAACCTAGTTGATTCTATTCTAACATGGAATTAAAGAAGGCTTTCCTTTCTGTTCGTGTGTCACATCTTAACAGCTTTTAACCAAATAGTGGAAAAAATACATGAGTGTGTCAGTAGGCACTCGGCAGTTGCTGTCTCTGGAAGCCAATAGCAGGGCCTTCATTTATTTCTGTTTAAGCTAGCTGGTATCAGTTTTGATAAAAGTCTTGACTTATTCCTCAGTCTTAAATTGAAACAGTGATGGAAAAGAGAGATGGAGAAGGAAAGACCTGCATATTCATCTTTTTGGATTAGGAATGAAATAGAACACTTGTGTAGGAACAAGTAGAATAAATCATAGAATCAGTCAGGGTTGGAAGGAGCAACAAGCATCATCTAGTTCCAATCCCCCTGCTGTATGGGTAGGGACACCCTACCCTAGAGCAGGCTGCCTGGAGCCTCAGCCAGCCTGGCCTTAAACACCCCCAGCAATGAGGCCTCCACCACTTCCCTGGGCAATCTGTTTCAGGCTCTCGCCACTCTCATGCTGAACAATTTCCTCCTCAAGCCCACTCTGAATCTCCCCACCTCCAGCTTTGCTTCGTTCCCCCTAGTTCTGTCTCTCCCTGATAGCCTAAAAAGTCCTTTCCCAGCTTTTTTGTAGGCCCCCTTCAGATACTGGAAGGTCACAGTAAGGTCACCTTGGAGCCTTCTTCTCTAGATTGAGCAACTCCAACTCTTTCAGTCTGTTCTCATAGGAGAGGTGCTGCAGCCCTCTGAGCATCCTTGTGGTCCTTCTCTGGACACGCTGCATGTGTACAGATGGGGGCTGCAGTTCATTCAGTGCCTGAAGGTTGGTCAAATGGTCTGGTTGGTTTGTTTGGGGGTGGGTGGGTTTGTTTTTCTTTTAACAAAAATAATGTGAATATTTCCAAACTCTGTCTGTTCTCAGTTATCACAGAGCTGTAGGCCACCAAGGTGAAACTTGCACAGCTTGCTTCTAACCACAGTACTGATTGAGTTCTAATGGAATGTCTCCATGTTTCATCAGATGTCTTGAAATTTCCTTGGAAGAGGAAGGTGGCTAATATTTAAGTACCCAAACAGGGAAGAAAGTATGTTATTCCTGGTATTGTTCAGGGTATTTTTCTCTTCCATGGAATACTTGTAATGCTAATGGGAATGACAGTGCAGTGATCAGACTTCATAGTGTGTGCTTAAGTCAAACCTCTCACTGAAGCCAAATCAAAATCAAGTGCAGGTTGAAACAGCTCAGGAGATTTTGTGTCTTTGTTCAAATATTCAGTAGTACATAATTTTCATGTTTGCTTTAGAATTTCATAATTGATTTACATTTGGGTTCTTTTTGAGTAGAAAGCATTGCTTTGACTGGTATTTCTGTGGGGTTTAGCATCATAGACTCTGTTTTGTTTGGAAGAGACCTTTAAGGTCATCAAGTTTAATCGCTCACTCAACACTGCTGGGTCACCACTAAACCATGTCCTCAGAATCACTTCTGCATGTCTTACAAACTCCTTCAGGGGTGAGAACTCTACCACTACTCTGATTTTTCTTTAGTAGTTGTTTGATTGTGTGGAGTGGGTTTTTGAATGTGTTCTTCTATTTTGTTTTTTTGTTTGTTTGTTTTTAACCAAAGCCTGATCACAAATAATAAAATACTTACAGGAGTTGTATTAGATTTTATTGTTGCTTATTGTGCTGAGTGGATAAGAATAGTAGGCTAATTTATAAGAAAATACAAAAAGGTCAAAAAATTATCTGGGGGTCGAAGTTTTGGACTAGATGCAGCTAGAATATAATTCATTGCTTGTAAATATGGACCTTAGAATTTGAGAATGCTGCAGAGTGAGTTCCCTTCACTACCTGTACTTGTAGCATGAGCTTAATTATTTTTGAACCCCTGACATCCCATTGCACTGCTTGTACACTTTCATTGGTCATAGGGCCCTGAGCTGTCAGATGTAAAGATCGAATGAAGCAGATTGCTGTGTGTTGTGCCTAAGACAAATGCTATTTTTCTACCTGCATGTCATTACTTCTTTCACCTGTTTAAGGTTCTTGCCTAGCTATTGTTGCCTGGTTAGGTATAAAAGACTCAGCAGCTTCAGAAAATAAAATGAAATGTGATGGTTCATTTCTCCCATGGAATGGTGAAACACCATCTTTTCAGCTGAGAGAGGTTGTGGTCAGACTAAGGGCAGAATGTCTTTGTCCTGGGCATCGTTTCCTTGGCTGACAAATATGGGGTCAGAATGCCTTTAATGTTCTAGGCTTGTGTATATCACTTCTGATACCAGAAGTACAGATCACATCCTTTTTTTTTTTTTTCTCCAAGGTTTTCAAGTTGTGGCAAAGAGCATGTTTTGAACTTGCCTAGGAGGAGCCAAGAAGATTGATTCTTCCAAGAACAGCAGTGTAGGTGAATGATGGGGGAGACCTTTCAGTACCTAAAGGGGGCCATTAAGAAAGATGGAGACAATCCTGTTAGGGAGCCTGTTGAGACATGATAAGGGGTTTTAAACTAAAAGAGAGAGATCTAAACTAGATCTGAACAAGGTTTGTTTTTTTTCTCATGGGGCCCAAGTTGTCCAGAGAAGTGGTGTATGGAAACCTCCAAGGTCAGATCGGACAGAGCTCTCAGCAACCTGATGTAATTGAAGATGAAAAGAGGCTGAGGGAGCTGGGGTTGTTTAGCCTGGAGAAGAGAAGGCTCAGGGCAGACCTCATTGCTCTTTACAACTACCTGAAGGGAGGCTGTAGCCTGGTGGGGGTTGGTCTCTTCTCCCAGGCAAGCAGCAAAAGAACAAGGGGAGACAGTCTCAAGTTGTGCCAGGGAGGTCTAGGCTGGATGTTAGGAGGAAGTTGTTGGCAGAGAGAGTGACTGGCATTGGAATGGGCTGCCCAGGGAGGGGGTGGGGTTGCCGTCCCTGGAGGTGTTCAAGGAGAGACTGGATGAGGCACTTAGTGCTGTGGTCTAGTTGATTGTCTAGGGCTGGGTGCTAGGTTGGACTGGATGATGTTGGAGGTTTCTTCCAACCTGGTTGATTCTGTGATTCTCTGTCCCTGATGACTCTGTGAGGTTTGGACTAGTTGACTTTTAAAGGTCTTCTCTAGCACACAGCTTTTTGTGATTCTGTGACTGTAACTGAGCAGGCTGCTTCAGACTCTTTACTGCCAGTGAGGGACTACTTCGAGATTAGGATGTGATTCCTCATGTTCTCATGGGGTGATTGGTTTTAATGACATGAACTATATTAAAGACTCCACTATTTTAACTAATCTTCTTCGCCTACAGTGGTAAAGAAGCTTTCTTAGATGTGGATACCTGTGTCATAGAATTCAAGCAAGGTAACTCCCTGTCCCAGTATTCTGTGATTGATTGCTGTGCTTTGTAAGAAGTCTGGGTTTATACAGGAGTGCTGTGGTATTTGTCTCTGGAAATGTGTAGAATCCAGGGCTTGAATAAAACTTGCCTGTGCTAATAGATTCTAAATATATAGTAGCACAGTGCTGCTTTGGTCACTGCCAGTAGAATCCCAGAGATAATATTGGTGAGTTTTAATTCTGTTGTAATCAAACTCTGCAATGCAGTTAACTGCTAGTCTTAAAATACTGTTATTGATTAAAGAGCTGGTGAATTACATGGCTGCGTTCTGATGTTCCCAAAAGACTTTCCCATCTCTGAAAATGCCACCTCCTGTTTAAATAATGGGGGGAGATAAGTTAAAACAGAGTAATTGATGCAATTACTGCACATCTGAACCTTCTTGTAAAACCTTGAAGTGCACTGATGAAATGGTTAGGTAGGATCTGCCCCACATGGTGCTTGCTCCTAGGTAAATGTTAGAATAGAATGGAATAATTTGAGTTGGAAGGGACCTTCAAGGATTATCTAGTCCAACTGCCTGACCACTTCAGGGCTGACCAGAGGTTAAAGTCTGTTGTAAAGGGCATTTACCAGGTGCTTTCTAAACACTGACAGGTATTGATCACTTCTCTAAGAAGACTGTTCCTGTATTTGACCATTCTCTTAGTAAAGAAACACTTTTGAATGACCAGCCTAAACCTCCATGGGACAGCTTTGAACCCTTCCCACATGTCCTGTCACTGGTTACTAATGAGAATTGTTTGGCATCTCCCTCTTGTTATCTCCTCCTCAGGCAGTTGTAAAGAGCACTGAGCTCACTCCTCAACTTGCTTTTCTCCAAACCTGTACTTCTCAGTCACTCCTCGTAGGACTTCCAACCCTCTCACCTGCATTGTCCTCTTCTGGACATGTTCAAGGACCTCCACGTTATTCTTAAATGGTGTGACACAATCACACAGAGCACTCCAGATGACATCACAGCAATGCAAAATACAGTGTTGTGATCACCTCTTTTGACTTCTTGGTTTCGCTGTGTTTGATGCACTCCAGGATGTGATTTACCCTCTTGGTTGCTGGGTCACACTGCTGGTTCCTACTGAGCTGCTTTGACTAGCACCCTCAGATTCCTTTCTACAGGGCTGCTTTCCACCCACTCCTCTCCAGATTTATAGTTTTGCTTGGCATTACTCCATTCAAGATGCAGAATCTGGCTGCTGATCTTGTTAAAGCTCATCCCAGTAATCACAGCCCAGTGCTCCAGTCTATCTAGATGGCTCTGCAAAGCATCTTGTCCTTCAAGGAAATCAACAGCACTTTGCACAATGCTTGCATTGCCTTCAGGTGCTGTTCAGTGGCACCCAGAATAATGTGCTGTGCAGTTTTTCCAGGACCTCAGGTTAGACTGATTGCCATGGGCAGGGACACCTTCCTCTGGATCAGGTAACTCAAAGCCACATCCAGCCCAGCCTTGAAGATTTCCAGGGATGGTACATCCACAGCTTTCCTGGACAAGCTGTTTCAGTGAAGAAATCGTTCCTTCACCCTGACATGATCCTCTTTTCATTTAAAGTTGTCCTGTCCCTACATTCCTTTGTAAGAAGTCCCTCTCCACCTTTCTTGCAGGCCTCCTTTAAGTATTGAAAGGCTCCCATAGAGCCTCCCTGGAGCCTTCCCTTCTCCAGGCTGAACAACTCTAACTTTCCCAGTCTGTCCCCACAACAGAGGTATTCCAGTCCTCTGATCATTTTTGTGGCCTTCTCTGAACCCACTCTCAATAAGTCTGTGCTGAGAACTCCAGAACTGGATGCGGTGCTCCAAGTGAAGTCTCATACCAAGTATGGGGTAAACAGGCAGAATCCTCTCCTTTGGTCTGCTGATTATTGATATTGGTTCTTCCATGATTATTTTTTTGCATGAGATGTCTCTTGCTGATAATCTTATTACTGTGAATTATCATAGTGATGACATGGGTGCTGAGGAGGAAGCAGAATGGTGTTGTCATGACTACTGTGGTGATAGGGGGATTTTTGTACTTAATAAAACCCCCTAATTTTGCAATGATTAAAAAATGTGCTTTGCTGATTGTAAATTATTGGTCATACTTCAGCCTTTCCTAATTCAAACAGAGTTCTTGAAGATTTTTTCCTCCTGGAACTCAAAAAGGCTGAGAAGGAAGAGCATTCCCTTGGTGGCTTGTATAAAGGGAAATCAGGGTAGTTCAATACTCATGTAATAGTGGGCTATGATTTATTTCCATGTTTCAAATCAGAGTTTTGCATAGGCTTTCTTTGGAAATGGGTTTTAATGCTGATGGTTTGTTACTTTAACCAGTTAGTTTCTGTGAGCTTGCAGCTACTATGGACAGAACATTTGCTGTTTAATTTTGATGCGTAGATTCACAGAGTGGTTTGGGTTGGAAGGGGCTTTAAAAATTGTTTAGTTCCAACATGCTTGCTGTGGGCAGGGACACCTTCCACTAGACCAGACTGCTCAAGGCCTCAGCCAGCCTAGCCTTGAACATTTGCAGGGACAGGACATCCACGATCCCCTTGGGCATCCTGTTCCAGTGCCTTACCACCCTCGCTCTAAAGAATTTCTTTCTAATATCCAGTCTAAATTTCCTTTCCTCAAGCTTCAGTCCATCCCTTCTTGTCCTGTCATTGAAAGCTCTTGGAAAAAGTCCCTTCCTGACTCATTTGTAGGCCCCTTTAAGGTACTGGAAGATTGTTCTAAGATGTTCCTGGAGCATTCTCTTATCAGGCTGAACAGCCGCCAGCTCTCTCAGCCTGTCCCCGTAGGGGAGGTGCTGCAACCCTCTAATCATCTTTGTGGCTTCCTCTGGGCCTGCTCCAGGTTGGAATGGGCTGCCCAGGGAGGAGGTGGAGTCACCATCCCTGGAGGTGTTCAAGAAAAGCCTGGATGAGGTATTTAGTGCCATGGTCTAGGATGACTGGCTAGGGCTGGGTGCTAGGTTGGACTGGATGATGTTGGAGGTCTCTTCCAACCTGGTTGATTCTATGGTGTAATTCCTTATTTTTCCATAAGCATATCATGCAGTACTTATGCCTTAGTTGTGGTTAGATTTGAGTTTCTCCTGTGAACTGATCAAGACTTGCAATAACTGTAATAAAAGGGAAACTGAAGGAATTCAAGGTATCTTTAGTCACTCAAGGGAGCAGATGAACTCCTTTGTGACTAATCAAGTAAATATACTACTCTCAATGCATAGAAGTGGGTGTTTTCTGGATGCATTCTTTCTTGATCTTGATGTTAGTTGGACCATAAAAGCAGTAGAGGAGTGATGGATGTGATTCAGAATTCCTGTGCCATCAGTAGTGTCAGCACTGATCAAACAGGAGTCCTCTTACAGTGAATAGCTCTGGTCTGGCTTTTAAAGTAGAGCTGGAATTTTCTCTGCTTTATAATGTGTCCACTTAAAAACAATTCTTAGTTTGTCCCTGAACATAGAAATGATGTGATCAGTACCTACACACTTCCTTTCTGGGTTTCAGTTGATTTATGCCTCTGGCTTCTTTTCTGTGCTTACTCAGCAGCACCAGCTGCATCTGCAGCACTCTGCTTTGAGTTCCAAGCTAGTTTTAGCTTGGGCTGATTTGGTTATATCGTCAATACAAGCTAAGAATGGTTTAATTTATCCTGTTTCTCAGCCTAACAAACAATCACTTGCTGAATTGCCTGCTGTATGGGTAGACTGCCACTTGTCCCCTAGCCAGTTCAGTCTCAAACTAGCTGGCAATCAGTGTTGGGACCAAACATTAGGAAGATGATTTGTCTCTTGTTCTTCAGCTGCTGATGTCTCTTAATGTTTTCTTTGCGTTGACTGGAGGCTGATAATCTCTGGTATCCATGTGAGATGTCTTTTCTTCTTTTGGGTTGTTAGAAACAGCACTGATTTAAAAAAAAAAAAAGATGTTTTAAGAGGTAATTAATTACATTATTGACCAATATAAAAAATAGGGTAGGGAATCTTGTGTAGCATTGAGTTCTTCTGCTGGAGTGGTTTACTGCCAGTGCAAGCTATATGCAGTTCATTTCTGTTCACAGGATGTCAGGGGTTGGAAGGGACCCAAGGAGATCGAGTCTGACCCCCCCCTGCCAGAGCAGGACAGTCCTACCTAACATAGATCATAGAGGAATGAGCCTTGAAAGTCTCCAGAGAAGGAGACTTCACAACCTCTTTGGGGAGCCTGTTCCAGTGCTCTGTGACCCTTATAGTCAAGAAGTTCCTCCTTGTGTTGAGGTGGACCCTCCTGTGCTGCAACTTACACCCATTGCTCGTTGTCCAATACAGGGAGCAAGTGAGCAGAGCCTGTCTGTATCCATCCCCTCCCCCCTGGCCAGCCCTCAGATACTTATAAACATTTATCAAATCCCCTCTCAGTCTTCTCTTCTTGAGACTAAACAGCCCCAGGTCCCTCAGCCTCTCCTCATAAGCCATGCCCTTCAGTCCCCTCATCATCCTCATAGCCCTGTTGTGTTAGGGCAAAGGGTGATGGTTTTAAACTAAAAGATGTCTAAAAGAGAAAATAGACCTAAGGGAGGATTTTTTTTTTTTTTTTTTTTACAGGGATGGCATAAAAATACTGGCCCTGGCTGCCCAGAGAGGTGGTTGAAGCCTCCTTTCTGGAGGCATTCCAGGTTAGGTTGAATGTGGCTCTGAGACACATGATCTAGTTGATGTTGCTGTTACTTGCAGGGGGATTGGACTGGATGACCTTTAAAAGTCTCTTCCAATCCAAAGTATTCTGTTTATTATATGATTCTGAGGAGCTTGTGGCTGAAGTATCCCACAACTGTACCACTTAAAAACCCAAACCTACATCAGAGGATCTGCATATGTATAAAATGTGATGGGACTTCAAAGACTCTTGATGGTTAAGATGGTTTTGAGAGGTGTAACCGTGTGCTGGGCTGCATCAAGAGAAGTGTGGCCAGCAGGGCAAGGCAGGGGATTCTCCCCCTTTACTCTGCTCTCCTCAGACCCCACCTGGAGTACTGTGTGCAGTTCTGGAGCCCCCAACACAAGAAGGACATGGAACTGCTGGAGCAGGTCCAGAGGAGAGCCACGAAGATGATCAGAGGGCTGGAGCACCTCTGCTGTGAGGACAGGCTGAGAGAGTTGGGGCTCTTCAGCCTGGAGAAGAGAAGGCTTCGAGGAGACCTTAGAGTGGCTTTCCAGTATCTGAAGGGAGCCTACAGGAAGGCTGGGGAGGGACTATTGACAAGGTCTGGTAATGTCAGGACAAGGTGGAATGGGTTTAAACAGGAGGAGGGGAGATTTAGACTGGATGTTAGGAGGAAGTTCTTTCCAGTGAGGGTGGTGAGATACTGGCACAGGTTGCCCAGGGAGGTTGTGGATGCTTCCTCCCTGGAGGCGTTTAAAGCCAGGCTGGATGAGGCCTTGAGCAGCCTGCTCTAGTGGGAGGTGTCCCTGCCTATGGCAGGGGGTTGGAGCTGGATGATCCTTGAGGTCCCTTCCAATCTAAACCATTCTGTGTGCTTGCAGTTGGTTTTCGGGCTCTGCCATGCCAAACAGCAGTTAGGTGTGCTAAGTGATGATCTCCTATCTCCCAGCACTCCTTTCACATCTTGTGTATTGCTGACTCTTATCCCCAGTACCTGACCACACTTACCCATATGCAGTCTGTGTGTTGGAGTTAGCAGTGCAGTTTGCCAGGGGTGGTGGTTCATTCCACACTGCTGAAAGGCTCTGGTCGCACAGAAAGGAGAAGAGGATTTAAAAGAATCCTGATTGCTTTCTCTGTACCAGCTTTCTCCATTTCTATTTCTCTGAAAGATGTTGCTGCATAATTTATCTTGTGGTTAAATGAACATAACCTGAAGTTTAAAACCAAAATAGAGTTTTGGCAGCAGTAGGACAATGCTTCTACTTGCCCTGAGGAGATTGTTCCCTTCCAGGGGTTGTGTGTGTACATGACAGAGGCTGAAAAAGGGAGAGTAAGTGTGTGTGGGCACTGGAAGCAATCCAGGCTCATCAGGCCATGCACACAGGTCTCTTCCTCTCCTTTCTTTTATTGCTTTGCAAAATGTATAGGCTTGGATATATAAAATAATCCACTTATTTAAAAACTATGTTAAATGAGCTCATCTGAGTCACTCAGCAGTTCTGAAATGCTGCCAAGTGCTGCATGTCTTAAAGAGGTCTCGATTTTGTTGTTTTATTTTAATTATTTTATTTTATTATTCTGGCAAACCATGAACTACTACACCCTTACTGAGGCAGAGAGAAAGCATCTTCTTTCACCCATTACATACTGAAGCATGAGAAAAGATGCTGAAAGCCAAGATTTCTGGTTTGACTCTCCTCCTTACTGCTTCTGAATGTGAGGATTCCCACTCAGTGAGGCTGTCTGCTTGTGGCAGGCAAAATTATCATTCATGGCGTTGGCAGCAGAGAGTTTTGACGAGGTCAGTAACCAGTTCTAGCACAGCACAGCTCCTTCTCCCTCACCACCAGCTTGGTAGCAGGAACAAGGGAGACTTGTGCTGATTCCCTTCTAACGAGGTATGAATTCCAGATCAGATGTTACAAATTCTTGTTTCTGCATGAAGAAATTGTATTTAACCTCTGGATGTGTTCCAAGTGGGGATATCGTTAAATTTGACTCTTGCTTCCGACTGTTAAAGCCTGCTGATCTGACACAACTAGAGGGAGAACTAAAATACAGATAAGTTTCAAAGATACAAGGCAGAAAGAACTGCTAGATAATTTGGTCTGACATTTAGGATATTACATGTCATCATATGTAACTGTTACTCACTGTTTTGAGTGCTGTAGTCTGTGTTTGACTGAAAAATTAAGAGGCATTTGCTGAAAAATCTATTTTTGAAATGCTTGCTGTGTTACTTGTGGTGAAATCTTCCTTTCTCAGTGATTTGTCCCATTGGCTAAACAGTTTGTGCTCCCTTTCTCATTGTGTTTTACTGCATTTCTAACTCAGATATGTCTAGTATCTAGTTCTCTGTAGTTTCATGGGAATTTTAAGCTGGCATAATCTGGCAGAGCTGCTGAAAGGAAGCACTCAGCTTCCTCCAGTCGCTTGTTCCTGCTTTGCTGGCTGCCAGCTGGCGTGACAGCAGCACTGGCCCTTGGTCCTGGCCTGATCGTTCTGCATCTGTACAGTGAACCCACTGCAGAACCAGCAGCAAGATCAGTTTTGTCCATGGGCCAAGATGTAGCTAATAATAGCTTCATGAAAGGTGCTGTTAGACATGGAGGTGGATCATGGCTGCAAAGGAATGATCAGTGATAAGAAACGGGTCAGGGTGGCTTTTCCTACAGCAGATGGTGAAACCACTGTTACTTTTAGCTGTTGGTTCTTGGCCATTTTCTGCTAGAAATAGTATAGAATAGAACCAATCAGGTTGTAAGAGACCTCCAAGATCATCCAGTCCAACCTAGCACCCAGCCCTAGCCAGTCAACCAGACCATGGCACTAAGTGCCTCATCCAGGCTTTTCCTGAACACCTCCAGGGACGGTGACTCCACCACGTCCCTGGGCAGCCCATTCCAATGGCAAATCACTCTCTCTGTGAAAAACTTCCTCCTAACATCCAGCCTCTACTTCCCTCAGCAACAGCAATTCTGTTCTACTGGTGGCTCATGTTGCTCTGCAGCAAGCAATGTTGGATGATCCTTGAGGTCCCTTCCAACCTAAACCATTCTATGATTCTATGTTTGTCTGTGTCTGATGGTTGGTCCTCACAGTATTAATATTATGTTTTTATAATCAGGTGTACCTCCAAACACTAGAATGAAAAATGCAGGTATTTGATGCAGCAAAAGCTATTCAGAAGCAAGTATGGTCCAGGTGTTAACTTTTATTTTGTGGATGAATTTTTAGTACCTGTGTAATTCACAATTAATACATACATGAGGGGAAAAGGCTTAGAACCGTTGTTCTAGAGGAAATACTTAAAGGGAAAAGGCTTGAAACTGTTGTACTAGAGGACTTCTGATGTAGAGTTAGAATAGAATAGAACAGAATCAACTAGGTTGGAAGAGACCTCCAAGATCATCCGGTCCAACCTGGCACCCAGCCCTATCCAGTCAACTAGACCATGGCTCTAAGTGCCTCATCCAGGCTTTTGAACACCCCCAGGGACGGCGACTCCCCCACCTCCCTGGGCAGCCCATTCCAATGCCAATCACTCTCTCTGTGAAGAACTTCCTCCTAACATCCAGCCTATACTTCCCCCGGCACAACTTGAGGCTGTGTCCCCTTATTCTGTTGCTGGTTGCCTGAGAGAAGAGCCCAACCCCACCTGGCTACAGTCTCCCTTCAGGTAGTTGTAGACAGCAATGAGGTCAGCCCTGAGTCTCCTCTTCTCCAGGCTAAACAACCCCAGCTCCCTCAGCCTCTCCTCATAGGGTTTGTATTCCAGGCCCTTCACCAGGCTTGTTGCCCTTCTCTGGACACCTTCCAGAACCTTGAATTGAGGAGCCCAGAACTGGACTGAGTACTCAGTAGGTTGAATGTGGAAATTCCTGGCATGTCAGGATTGTGTTTAACAAATACACTTCCAAAAAAATCATCTTAAAGGTAGAAGCTATTGACTGGGTAATGTGATGTTTCAACACACACACCCCTATTGAACAACATCTAATATTAAACTAGATGAACTTCCTGGTAAATAAAATGCTTTGTCTCCACTGATTGTTTGTTTCTCTTATGAGATCATTTGTTAGGTGCCAGCTCTCTTTTTAAGTAAGAGGGAGAGCATCCTCAAATCTTCACAGATTTGAGAGAGAGTTGTACATAGAATTGTCAGGTGTGATGGTTTGGGTGTCCCCCACCCCCCACACTTTTAGAAATCACCCAGACTAGACTCTGGGTCGGCTCTGGAAATTTGAATGAAGCTTATATTTACAGCTGGCACAATGTACAAGCAGATAGTTACAGTATATGCAGATATATACAGAAATATACAAGGTAAAAAGCTAATACACACAACTCCCCTCCCAGAAACCTGGGTCCTTAGGAGGGGCTCTCAACCACCCCCTCACCTTTCCCCTACCCCTCTCACCCTTACCCCAGTCCCAGGGAAGAATGGAGGTTCGGCCAAGAGGATTGAGAAGCAAAGGTGAAATCAGCCAAAGCAAATGGAGGGTGAGGTTAGAAAGCAAGATGGAGTTCAGCCAGCAGCCACGAGCTCCCCAGCAGGCAAAAGCAGAAGAGAACAGCCCAGCACAAAGTGCAGAGCAAAAGTGACTTTTACCTAGTGTTTTGCCTTTCTTCCTTACACATCTCAGCAAGGCTGTGAGCGAAGTAGACAACACCATTGTTTTTATTTCTCAGCCTATCATCTAGTTCTTCTCACCAAAACATCCCAGCTGGGCTCAAACTAGCACATCAGGGCTGAAAGGGACCCTAAGGATCACCTAGCTCCAGCCCCCTTGGTCTGGACAGGGACGTTTCACACTAGATCAGGCTGCTCACAGCCCTGTTCAGTCTGGCCCTAAAAACTCTAGGGATGGGTCTTCCACTACTTCCCTGGACAACCTGTTCCAGTGTTTCACTACCCTTGTGGTGGAGAACTTCTTCCTAACATCCAGTCTGAATCTACCCACTTCTAGTTTTGCTCCACTTCACCTAGTCCTGTCATCACCTGACACCCTAAAAAATCCCACACCAGCTTTCTTGTAGGCCTCCTTAAGGTACTGGAAAGCCACAATCAGGTCTCCTCAGAGCTTTCTCCTCACCACACTGAGCAGCCTCAACTCTCTCAGGCTGTCTCCATGGGAGAGGTTCTCCAGCCCTCTCATTCTCCATATTGTCCTTCTCTGGACATGTTCCAGGCTATCTACATCCCCCTTGTACTAGGCGCTCCAGAACTGGATGCCATACTCAAGGTGGGGTCTCACCAGGGTGGAGCAGAGGGGAAGAATCACCTCCTGGTTGTGCTTCCTCTGCAGCTTAAGGAAGGGTGTGGTTTTCTGAATCACAGAATTGTTTAGATTGGAAAAGCCTTTTAAAATCATGGAGTCCAGCTGGAAACCTAACACTGCCAAGTCCACCACGAAACCATCTTCTTTAGCAACACATCTACATGCTCTCTTCTGACTTAGGGAAATAAAGCAATGGATCTCTGCAGAGGGAGATCCCAGGGACAAGTCATAGAATCACAGAATGGTTTAGGTTGGAAGGGACCTCAAGGATCATCCAGCTCCAACCCCCTGCCATAGGCAGGGACACCTCCCACTAGAGCAGGTTGCTCAAGGCCTCATCCAGCCTGGCCTTAAACGCCTCCAGGGAGGAAGCATCCACAACCTCCCTGGGCAACCCATTCCAGTGCCTTACCACCCTCACTGTAAAGAACTTCCTCCTAACATCCAGTCTAAATCTCCCCTCTTCCAGCTTAAACCCATTCCCCCTCGTCCTGACATTACCAGACCTTGTCAATAGTCCCTCCCCAGCCTTCCTGTAGGCTCCCTTCAGATACTGGAAAGCCACTATAAGGTCTCCTCGAAGCCTTCTCCTCTCCAGGCTGAAGAGCCCCAACTCTCTCAGCCTGTCCTCATAGCAGAGGTGCTCCAGCCCTCTGATCATCTTCGTGGCTCTCCTCTGGACCCGCTCCAGCAGTTCCATGTCCTTCTTGTGTTGGGGGCTCCAGAACTGCACACAGTACTCCAGGTGGGGTCTGACGAGAGCAGAGTAAAGGGGGAGAATCACCTCCCTTGCCCTGCTGGCCACACTTCTCTTGATGCAGCCCAGCACTCGGTTGGCTGTCTGGGCTGCATGTGCACACTGCCGGCTCATGTTGAGCTTCTCGTCGACCCAGACCCCCAGGTCCTTCTCCTCAGGGCTGCTCTCAGCCATTCATCACCCAGCCTGTATCTGTGCCTGGGATTGCACCGACCCAGGTGCAGGACCTTACACTTGGCCTTGTTAAACGTCATGAGGTTGGCCTGGGCCCACCTCTCCAGCCGGTCCAGGTCTCTCTGGATGGCATCCCTGCCCTCCAGCAAGTCAGCTGCGCCACACAGCTTGGTGTCATCTGCAAACTTGCTGAGCAATCCAAGATTATCCAGTCTGAGCAAGAGAATGGCTCCAGAGCTACACTGTCACCACAGAACGCTCTGAAGGTTGTCTCTATGTGGCTGTGAACTAGGAATTCAGAACACGTCCCTGTCTTCTGGGACATCACATACAGAGATACTGTTTTCTGTATAGGGAGAAAAATCATCTTTTTCCAGGTACTGCTGAAACCGACTTCTCTGTAATCCTGTCAAAGTGGATTCTTTTGTTTTGTTTTGTTTGCATTTATATTTACCAGTGACTGTTCCTAGAGTGGAAGATGTTACATAAAATTGTGCTATATTACCTTGCTGAAGGATTTCAGCATTGTTTAGACAGCACTGCTGAACAGGTGAAGCAGAGTCACTATTCCTCACTATTCAGCGTGATGATTCTATGTCTGTTCTGGCAGCACAGTGCAGAATGTGTGTTTGCTTAAGACTGAAAAATATTCTCTTCTTTTGAGATGGATTTGGATAATTTCTTTGTGTATTGTTTCATCAAGAGTTCATCTCAGCAGGTCCTAGCTAGTACAGATCTCATTTTACATGTGAGAACTGATAACACGTCTGTGGGGGCTTGTTCTGCAGTGGGCTCACTTGTTTTTCTTTCTGGTTTTGGTTAGAAGCAATTAATGTCTCAGTTCAGCAGAGCTGCTGCCACCACTGAGATGAAGGGTGAGGTAATCACTTCAGATCTGACCAGTGGCCAAGTGTACCTTACATTCATAACCTTCCTTTAAAGTGACCATCTGATTTTGGACTGTTTTAAATGAGGCTCCTTAAAGTTGCTCAGCCTCAGTTATCCTAAGGAAGTTCAGCCTCAGTTATCCTAAGGAAGTTCTGCTGATGCATCTCCTGAGACATCTTTATTTCTACTTGATTAAGCCTTTCAGCTTTTTACCTGTTGTCTCATTTCCCTTCATACGGTTACTGTTTGACACCTGTGGACTTGAGCAGTCATATCCCAAGCAAAGTGTTTTCTGTCCTTGTCATTCTTGTTACATCTATTTTGAATAACTTCTTCTGTCGAATCTGTGAGAAGTTTGAGTAGAAATTTTATGGCCACCTGTGACTTTTATAGGGGAAGTTCCCATATTTCTCATTTAAAATTCTCACTTTAGGTTTTTATTGAAGACAGAAAATGGGGTCTTTTCTGTTCCTTTTCATCTTTGTTTCAGTATTCATTGTGCCAGGTACATACTAGCCTGGCGAAGATGCGAAATAGCAAAGTGGTTGTGATGGTTTGGGTGTTCCCCACCCCCCCCCACACTTTGGAAATCACCCAGATTAGACTCAGCCAGCTCTGGAAATTGAGTGAAGCTTATTATTTACAGCTAGCACAATATACAGGCAGATAGTTACAGTATATACAGTTATATACAGAA